>WTXG01000023.1:0-367335 GCA_022496185.1 Multifurca ochricompacta | reverse complement strand
GCAAGAATCGGAAGAGAGAGTAAAGTCGTGATCGCACGCTGCTGCTTCGAGTATTTTCGCCGAAGCCTCTGACTTTCTAATTGAGTCGAATGTGCCAATATGTAGTCTCGAATATTGAATGTTGACGCAATAACTTCGTATCTCACATTTTCAGTATCATCATTCACTATCATTCTGCTGCTGGAACAATCTTTACGAAAGGACCACCCAGTTAACTGCATTAGATGCTCTCCCAGGTTTGCTGGGTGTTTTGCGTCCGCCTTTCGTGCGTGAATGAAATCGATGCCACGATGCCAGCACAGCATAATGGTAATTATCAGGGTGCCATTTAATTAAACGAGTCCCATCCATTCTTTCATCACAGCCCAGCATCGCCCAATGGTGCCATCACTCCATCACCCCACCCACAGGGAACGTAATGCGGCACTTATGACCATCCTGCATCCTGTATGACTCGGACTTGGGGGAGGTTATGGCATTGCTATAGTAATCCTATCCTAAAGCCATTTCCATTTCCATTTCCATGTGCGTATCAAGTTCGGATAATTTGCTCAGCAGCAAACATATGGCATTCTCCACACTTTGGCGCTCGTCGCATTGCAACCAGCCTTTGAGCGCTCTGTGTTCGATGAATCAATCAGAAGTTCAATTGAGTATCATGGACCAGTTACGCTGACGTTTCTCATCGCACTCTCTCCGAGTCCACCACTCTGCGAGTGGTCAACCCCTCCGCCTTCTTGAGTCTCGAGTCCTTCCTCCACGTAGAACTGACACCCGTGATAACCTGACGACTCTATGTCTCTCGTCTTCCCGCAATTGAAATTTACTTTCTTACTACTCGCGCTCTTTTCTATTTACGGAAGAGCTCAGCAAACAATTTTCCCTGCGGCAATTCCTCTTGCGGTTCGCTCGCCATACCTCAATTGTTGGGAGTACACGACCAACGGCACTGTCCGCGGGAAACATTGGCCAACAACCTATGAACCCTCTGAGGTGCGTTGGATTTCCTGTACTCAGAAAGACACCAGGTTCATTTGTCCCAGATCCTCGGATGGTCTGTTCTCGTACGCGTTGATGGAATAACCTATTCATTCCTGGAGGCGTCCCTGGTGTCAACGCTACTGTGAACCTCACCAATACGGTGGTCACACCTACCCAGACCGTGCTCAGCGCGGAAGCTGGGAACATGCAAGTCAACCTTACTTTCTTGAATCCAATTGAGGTTTGCTTCTCGTCATTTCTCACTTTTAATATCCGCCTATACTTTGTTTTAGCCTAAAGATTGGGTCAGACAATCTATCCCGTTCTCATATTTGGCTTTTACTGCAAAATCACTGGACGGTGCAGCTCATGCTGTGCAAGTGTACTCTGACGTAAGCGGAGGTACGTGCTAATTATTCTTAAGGTCTGGCTTTGGCTTTGTTTCTCAAAATTTCTGCAGAGTGGAACTCGGGGGATACAAAGCAGGTGATTCTGTGGAGCGCGACATCCACTGCCGACATCATCTACCATACAGTTAGACTCCAGACACCAGCTGTGTTCAACGAGATCCGCAACCTGGCGGAATGGGGTAACTTGTACTATGCAATGAAGTCGGTGGGTCACAATGACTTGTTCACTATTTTATTCACTATTTTATTCTCACTATTCATGGTTAGGGGACAATGTCACGCACAAAATTGCCCAGGATACAGTCTCCCGAGGACTTTTTATGCTTAACGGGGTGTTAGACAACCAAGAAGAAACAAACTTTCGTCCCATTTCAACTAACTTCGCGGTTTTCGCCATATCGCGTGATCTTGGCACCATCCAAGTTACCCAGTCCCGGTTGTCTGGACAGTCGGTTACACGACAGATCCGGCTGTCAATTACACAGATCTATCTGGTGCTCCTCCTCAGCAACGCAAATTATATTACAAGTTACGCTATTCCGATGATTCATCTTTGGTTAGTGCCATCTTCCTTGGACCGATGATGTCGCTGATATTTTATTAAGATTATTGATTTCCTTAATGATTTTTCCAATGCATCGTCAAGGGCTGAGGAGCTGGACCTGAAAATACTCCAAGCCGCCGCTTCTATCTCTGACCTGCTAGGGGATTTGACTTCTCTTGCAACCGCCCAAGTGTTCGGTAGCACCCAGATAACGATTGGCACTGACGCGAATGGTAACTTCAACGAATCAGATGTAATGGTATTCATGAAGAATATCGGTGGGGAAAAGCCAAAGTGAGTTAATCCTAGTCTTTGTCTAGCACCGGAAAGGCTGACTGTGACTGCCAAGCCGTGTAAACGCTGTCGAGACACTATTTTCCTCATTCCCTGCATTCTTGTACATCGACCCTACCCTTGGCGCACCTCTTCTTGAACCTCTCTTTCGGCTTCAAGCATCGTCTAATTATTCCATCCCGTTTGCTGCTGCCGATCTAGGTATGTCCCATAGAGACAAGACACCCCATACGCTTAAGGCATATAGGGTCCGGTTACCCCAATATCTCCGGCAGTAATGCAAACCATAACCAAGGGTTGAACGTTGGTACTTTCTCGCACAGGTTGTGCATGTGGTCTGATCAATTGCCTGCTATAGAGACTGGAAATATGTTGATAATGACCTATGCTCATGTTCGGGCGAGTGGAGACGGAAGTCTCATAAATAAATATGTACGCTCATTCACTTCTCTCTTCCTTTTCGGGACTCACTTACGTTGGCAGTATCCCATACTGACTTCCTGGGCCATTATTTGTCAAACTCGTCGCTATTCATACATGAGCAGTATGATCTTTCCTACCTTCAATGGGTTACTCACTACTGAAAATGGACAATGACTCAGGTCTTCTGCAGATGGCCTGTCGGCCACTAACCAAACCAACCTTGCAATCAAGGGCATCATCGCCATCTACGCCATGTCAAAATTAAGTTCAATTGTTAAGAATACGGCTGATGCTGATAAATACTCAGTCTGTTCAAATGTCTGATGCCATGGAGTTAGGCTGATTCGTTTGCAGAATGCCGCTGCACGCCTTTACAGTCAATGGAAGAGCCTAGCCTTAGGCAGCGACCAACACCTGCTCGCAGTGTATAATCAAGAGAACTCTTGGACATTGGGATATAATCTATTCGCCGATGTATGGCTAGGTACTAATCTCGTGGAATCATCAGTCAGTGTGTATGTGTGGCTCGCCTCGTGTTATCACCCACTAGTTCCAGATATACGATGGCCAAAGCAGTTTCATCAACAACATCGCATTGACTTCGACGTTTAGCAATTTTGGCATCCCAGTCGATAGTCTGGGCTCAGACACAAGCGTCACGATATCTGGTCTGTATCTCTATGTTCTCTAACTCCCTTGGCTGACGTTTGTCTAGGCTGGAATTTGTTTACAGCCGCTATAGCCTCGAATCAAGACCTACGCACAAATATTATCACGAATATTCACAACCGTGCGTCGTTCAACGTGAGCCCGGGAGTCTTCCCTCTCAGCTACGACAGCATCCATGGATCGACCATTCTGGGAGTGGCTAGGTGAGATACTTAGGATTTATCACCGACAGGTATACTTAAATTACTGTAACGCTCGTCAGTCCTGCACAAGGCGCAATGTTTGCGCCATTAGCTCTCAAGTCCGTCTTCAACCACTTTCTCCCTTTTTTCATCCCTGACCTGTCACTATTTGCAGAGCACCAATTCTTCCAATAAACGCCAATATTTCAACGACAAATACTTCCTCAAAAGCTTCCCACACCGGTGCAGTCGTGGGGGGCATATTAGGTGGCATTGGGGCTTTATTCCTTGTGACGGGAGCCATTGCCTTTGTGTGGCGTCGACGGAGACGTAACATGAGCAAATCTGTCCGGTCTTCTTTCTCAAGTGTCGTCACAGAAGCAGGTCAACAGATGGCAGTGACACCTTTCAATCCGTCACTTCCTGAGGCAACTCAGCTGAATGCAATGTTTGGACGGAGCGTCAATCTGGACCATTTCAAGAAGCAACGACCTTCCAGGTTGGCAATACCAACGACCCATCCCCTACATCACTTCCCCTACACCCGACCCTGCCATCTGTACCGATTGGTTTGTCCGGCAAGGAGCTTGCGCGGTTACGCACAGAGGCATTGCGCTCTCAACGCACTCACTCCCGTTCAGCATCCAACACGCCCCAGCCAACTCATCCCCGACTGTCACGACAGAGGGGAGCGTGGGGACGTCATCGTCCGAAAACTCGGAGGCTCCAGTCGGAAGTTGAGTCTCTGCGACGCGAGATGCAACGGCTTCGTGAAGAGAGACATGAAGCTCCACCAAGTTATATGGAGGATGAATAAGCGTCTCAGGGAGGTTAATACTTCTGTAGTTTATTTTCGTTGACTATACTACTTATTTTTTTTTGTCTCGTTTTTTTCGTATTGTATAGATACTGATAGGCAGATGGGCGTCGGTCATGTGATGTGTTACAGCACTGCTACCGAAGCGATAATCATCCATCGTACGTTTTTTGTTGAGTCCTAGGCTCATTTATTTCCCTCGTCTGCCATGGCTCTGACTTCACCTTCACCTTCCCAGCAATTGTAATGACTACGCTCTCCCGAGTACAAAAGCCTCCGCCGATATCCTTCATATTACCGTTCCTGACCTCTGTATTGTCAACGGGGTCGTCAGCCCTCCCACATGCTATCAGCCTCTTCAACATCGTTTTAGCTTATATTCTCTCACCACTCTTGGTCGTCATCCCCGTTATCATTTACATCATCTCCCCAATCGTTATCTCTTCGCAACTCCTTCTCGATGCTTTCGTCTTCTTGCCTTATCGCGCAGTTTTGTTTATCTTGCAAGCGATTCATCCGATCTACACCTTCCTTGTGGTCGCATGCCTTTCCGGTGCGATTGTTGGCATGGGGGCGCGTCAAATCGTGATCATGGTTGGGTGTGGACTCTTAGGAGAGATGCAAACGGCTCAACGAAGCGCGTCTCCTTCACGCTCACGACCGCAAAGGGGTACATCTGCCCGGGGAAAAGGAAAGTCGCTGTGAAGACGGAGGATTGATTCTTGTCGAACAAGTACGCTGTCTGTTCTTTTTTGTGAAATTCAGAAAAATTCACAAATTGGAAAAGCCAGAAAGTTTCCTTTTGTAATAGGGCGTTCGACCATTTCTTTGTACAAAGCTCTGAGAAATTCTCCTGTATTTGTTCAATGTAATGGTAGAATGTCATTTAATTATTGGGGCTTGTAGGGTTCTCGCTCCTCCATCTGACCTCCCAGGTTCATCATTGCGTGTGAGTGACAACGAATCTCCCCTCAATTACAATTTCGCAGATACGAGCCCTGACATGATTCTATACCACTAACACAGTAACAATTTGCCTGTGTCAATTACATAGGCTACTTAACGCGGGATGCGTCTTTGGCCTCGTTCGGAATTTTCTAAAGAATTCTGGTGATGCAATAGATGTTGGATCATACGTCGCTGCTTTGAGAGAGCATTGCTCGCTGCTAGTCATTGAAGTTGGATGGGATCCCCTGCACTCCGCCACGCACTACCTGAAGATAGTAACAAAAATGCCAACAGGTGTCAGAACCACATCAGACTGCCAATAATGGGACAATAAACATGGGCCCAAGACTTAGCACTGGACTACGAGGCCAGTGGGGTGAAGTATTGTGGTCGGCACAGTAATGAGCGGAGTAGTGGAACCAACGTTCGCTCCGCGCGTTTTGTTGGGAAGTAAAAAACTATGCCACAGAGGACGCGCGTTGTACATGGTGATCAAGCAAGTAGATAAACTCTTGTCGCTTTAGACCCGTGCCCCCGCGTTCCCCCTGAGAAAATCAACCTCAAGCTCAATGCAGCTAACTAATTCACAAAGGCGCACCTATTAACCATAGCAAATGTATGCACCCTATCCTTCTCAGCCAATACTGAGCTAGTTCCTTGAATGATAGCAATGAGTTCCCTCGCAAGCCGCTCTTCGAGGGTTTGCCCTAGGCGATTGTCACTTGCTTTAATAATCCATTTGACGGCATAACGCGTGCGCTGTTTCTCGCTGAGCGCGATAGGGCGGGAAACAATCTTGCCACCATGAGTATGCGACATGCTGCGTACAGCAGGCGCAGCGAGCAGCACAGCCTGCCGAACGATTTCAAGTGGTGGCGCATGAGTCAACGAATGCACCCAGAGAAGCATGCGCGAGACGATGCGAGACGTGCGTTTACGCTTCCCATGGCGCATGATGGTATTTGTCATGAACTGGAGAAGGGGATCCTCCGCTGGAGGTATGTCTAAGATGGGAGAAGTGCTAGGCGTTGTAGTGAAAGGTAGTGTGGAGGGTTTAGTGGTTAATATTGGTGTAGGCGGCGGTGGTGGAGCAGCGAAAGTGGACAGGGACAGTAAATTTTGACGAGACATGATAGAAGTAATAAAAGTTGGCGTAAAAGATGGCCTTGTAACAGTGAAAAGCGAACGAGAGGCCGTGAAACGTAGTGTAGACAACATCGTCGTCGCTGTAAGAGAAGCAGGTGACCGAGAATTGTGTTCAGACATTTGCAATTCAATAATTGCCAACCAACAAAGTTGCACATAGCAACTCGCCACGATCATTTATCACCACTACATAGATGATTATTCTAACATTGTTTTATTCTCGAGATTTGAATAAAGAGGATGGCAGTGGCCTGGATACCAACTTACACGTTCTCTCACCCTTGTGTCACCGCTTATGGAAGAACAAGAAGATTATTGTCTTCCTCCGGGATACACTTCGCTAACGCAATCTACCAAAGGCATATTTAACATATCATATCTCAGGTTTGTTCAGCTTCATTAAACTCCTAATGTTCTCCGCACCTCACCACCTCATACGCCGGACAGTCTTGCGCTACACGGCATCACGCAGGAAATTGACCCTGTTGTCCCTCCCGAACGATACCCTCGTCGACCTTATCCTCATTCATCTATGCGTTCGAGATATCCTACGTCTGAGATCGGTATGCTTTCACTGAATCGAGAGTCAGTTTTCTACTCACGCCCTCTATTTCAGGTATGTCGACTATTCTACGAACTAACGCATCAGCCCATGGTCTGGAAACGTATCCTGCGCACGTTTCACCTTCCACTTCCACCTCTTCCCCCCACAATTCGCTACTCCTTCCCTTCTCTAAGCAGTTTCGAGGCGGAACGTTTGGTTACCCGTGCCCTCTCTGCAGAAGCGAACTGGCGGAGTACCGTACCCAAAGCTTATAAATCTTGGAGATTCTGCGTTTATGCAGACGTTATGTCCATGAAAATAGTTCCAGGTGGGAAATATGTCGTTGCATCAGTTCGCGAGGGGACTGGTCGGTATGCACTGATGCTGCTGATGATGGAACATCGCGTCAAGACGGCCTATCCGGTTGCTAAGATTGCAACCCCGTCAAAAGCATACAAAATCGAGGCAAAATACGCGCGTTATGAAGCCGAAATGGGCATCTTGATTAGCTACGTGCGCCGCGAGCCCAAACGTGCCTCAGATCGTATGGCAGGGTAGGTCTTCTCCGTCTTCCGATGCTCTGCATAACAGCCGAAAACGTTACTCTTCTAGGATAGACGTTTCCGACTATAGTGAAGATCACTTCATAGACTACCCTGTTCCAGTGCGATATGAACTTAACGTCCTTCACTGCCCCCTTCCCGCCCTCCACATCGCTGAGGACCCGCGCTTTCCTCCTGGGTCAAGCGCGTACACTACGCGTGTCGATGCTCAGCAGCCGCCTTTCCGCAGCGTCACCACAATCCGCTCCAACACTGCCTTTGAATTCACTGATCTTGACGTGCTCAACAGTGCGCCTTATGTCGTCGCTGTTCAAGGGCGGCTTATACTCTTTAAGAACTTGGTATCGCGCAACATACGCCGCGTTCGGGTCGGCGCACTGTTTGGATACGAAGAGGAAGTATCGGAGATTCACCCTAATGTGAGGTTCAGCCTACCTTAACGTCTATTTTCATAGTTAGACGCCTGTATGCTGTCGCAGGGGTTATTCACTTATGACATCCGCGCTATCCGTCTTCTCACACCTCAGCGGGAGCTCCTCGTTGTGCGCACGGACCGCAAGGATGTCACAATGCCATTGGCTCTCGAGCTATACAAAATTCCTAAAGACAGCGAATTTTCCCAAGCCCATGATGTGCAAGTCGTTTGGCCGCGCTCTGTCCACACGATTGCAGCAGGGTCACAGTTAATGCAGGTCACGATCTCTGCTGTGCCCTCGTCAACAGACGGAGAGGACGCGACTGCAGCCTTAACAGCATATGCAGAACCGCCACCCGTTTCGATATTTGTTGTCATGCGGGACCCATGGCATACAGTGCAGTTTCGTCTGTGGCCTGAGCGCGTACCAAAGACCGAAATAGACCTGTTCCGTCCTGACAGCGAATGGCAAGCGGAGATACAGGCGGCTGCAGCCGCTGCTGTGGGTAATGGCGCGGAAGAGGGCGAAGTTGAGGAAGTTATTGCTGAGGGAGAGGACCCCGAAGAAAACTCAGAGGATGCCATGACGGTTGACGACACTACGACCCCTCGACGCCCCAAGAGGTTCCTCAGTCGCCCCCACCCGTCGTCCCGCTCAGGGACACGGCGTTCCGCTTCCAGCTGTACGGCCCTTTTTTCAAGATCATATCGTACAAGTACAGCGCGAATGCTGCCCTCGGCACCTTACGCATCCTTCCTGGAACCACTCGTCCTCTGCTCGTGGGAATACAGGCCGGAGACAGGCGGGCAACACCTGCATTGCACGACCTCTGGGCTTACGCGGACCTCATCGCACCGCCCACCCCGCATGCACGGTGGCAGGAGGACGAGGAGCGGCGTGCAGCGGGCGAGGCGGAGCGCGGGTGGGTCGACGCAGCGCTCAAGAGACGCGAGAGCCCCGCAGCGGTCGCGCAGCTCGCGTTGCCGCCGCGTGCCGTGCGCGAGAAGTTCTCTCGGGGTCTCGTCGCAATCGAGTGGGATGATTGGAGCATGAGCATGTGCACAGTGTGTGTGCATGAACCGAAGATCATCTATCTGTTTCAATTTGCACCAACGCCGACAGAGAGTGAGTCTTGAGCTGTGTCGCATTGCAGATCCTGAAGAACCGTTAACTGACGTGTCGCGCCTGTCTTGCAGAGCAAGATGGACATCGCATCCCGATCCCGGTGCCGGACGTGGATGAAAGATTCCGCGATGTTCTTGAAGACGATCTGTCTGGAGTCGTTGAAGATGCAACAACGTGATAGAGGTCTTAGGCGAAATGCATTGTAATTGTATCATCAACCACCCTTGTACTTGAACACATTTTATTTATGCTCTCGGACGTAGTAGCTCAAGTGAAATTCACATTCAGGTATGCCAAAGACCAAGGTGTAGAAAGTCATGGCACCATTCGTGCCATGACGTTATTGGCTACAGGGTCAGTGGGCCAATGTTAGTCTCTATGTAGTAGCTAAAGAATAAGACCTTGAACAAGAGCGCGACAACCGCATGTAGCACCGCAATCAAGACGATAAGAAGCCGTACTGGCTTCTGGTCCGCCTACGTTAAAGGTATTAAAAGCATAACCAGGAATATTAGATGGGGAGGATGACATACGGACAGAAGAACCGGGTAGATGTTCGCGACAAGAAAATAACCTGACACAGCGAACCCGATGCCGACCAGAATCCAGCGAAAAGAGCAATGGGAATGATGCAGAGAATCTGAGCAAACACTTGATCAGAAAGTTATGAGGGAGGAGATGGTCTACGTACCGACACAGGAATCCAGACAAACATACCATAGCCCCATACAGTTACGGCTTCGCCCATTGCCCATCCTTCACTAATGCCTATGTAGCGTAAGACCCCCCAAAGCATGACGGGCACGCCAATGCCGTACGCGTATACGAGCCCAACGGCTGTGCTTAGTAGGGCAAAGTCATACTCTACTGGACTAGAGGACAGGTAAGAAACAACGGAGTGGCAAGAGAAGACGTGACAAAAAGAGTGAATATGAGTGTGGTGAGTGACCAGAATGGACCATAAAGGTCGGGCGCAGGTGTGAGATGGGCGAAGTATATGTAGGGGAGAAGGGGTTGAGTGTGTTGATACAGCGGAAGATAACCTTAGTAATAAAACTCAGGTCTGGAAAATCGCCCGGAGAGCGGGAGGGCTAGAGTAGACGTACAGTTTTCGTGTCAACATCGAAATGGTGTTGATAGTAGTCTACGTTCCAGAACGACGCATTAGCAGCATCAGAGATGTAGCCTACAAGTAGGACAGGTATCTTTAGGCGAACGCACACGCTGAGTGCGTGAGCGTAGGAACTCACCTCTTCCTTGACTTTCTCTTGGAGAACGGTCACCGATATTGCCTTCCGGAGGTTGGGCGAAGACTGAGGCGTAATGCAAATGTGTTCACAAGGATCTATGAATGAACGGACGAGGTGATATGCTAACCTTTACTATCGCCTTCCTCTAAACGCTGATGAAATTTAGGGATGGTTATAGTTATAGTAAAGGAAAAAGGGAAACATACCTCGTCTGACTCTACGGCGACGTAAGCCATGTCAATCCTTGTCGTCGTCGTCGTCGCCGTAGAACAACAATCGTGGGAATATAATTATTGAAGGTTACGGCAAAGGAGAAGAGGATACAATACACAATACACCTTTAACTTTCAATTGCAGCGCCCGTCAACCTGAGTGCTGCCGGATGAAAGCAAATGTCTTTCGAGTGTTAAGAAAACAGGGTACAAGTGCCCTCGTTCTATCTTCTCGGCCACCTTGGTCACTTCGTCTTTCGTTGCCATTCCCTCATCCTACATTCTCAAGCCACGACCGACTTGGAGCTTTCTTCCCCTTTCGACATTTCTCTTTCACCCATGCCCTCAAGCTCGATGATAGGCCAAGCCAGACTACCTTCGAAGACCCTTCTCGGAGAGGCCTTTTCTACCATCTAGTCCCGCCTCCCACACCATTGTCGGATACGCGCCCCGTCTTCGCCGTGTCTTTCTTAGCAGACCCGCCACCGTTCTCAGAGTCGACTACCATACTTGGCTGGCTTCCTGCTGAGACACCCGGGGATGACCATGAAGCGGGCCTGAACGACTTTATGGAGAACTGTATGCGGCCCCACTTAACTTCTCGTTCGCTTAACTCGCTGATTTATCTACTGGAATTGGCAGCTCGCTTCCTGCCGCTTCTTCACGAAGCAATATCACAAGGACTTGCGGAGGCTGTCGATGATATTCAGGCCGCAGGTGCATTGCAACTAGGGGAGGGCTGGATGCATGTACACGGTAAGCGACAAGTTCGTCCTCGTTACACTGCACTCACTTGTTGCGCGTACTGCGCGACGCAGATGACCGCAATGTTCCACCTTTAAATCGCATCGGTGATCCAGATGACATTCTTGCTTCTGTCCGTGTGGAAGGCGGAAAGGTAGTTTTTCCATCAATCCGTTCTCTCTTGTCTGACGGTCGGATGGCCACTGCAGATCCTTGCTGAGACTTACCAGGCGATGCCATCCTATCGCATTTGCACTACCCACGGTATCACTCAACTCACGGAAGGACTTGTATTGAAGCTTCGTCGCCTCCTAGAAGCTCATGCACATGACGAGAGTAGGAGGTTAAATGCATAACACTTGGGGAATAAAATGCAAGTTGAAGGAAGTTAGGAAAATTATACCGTGACGTAGTTCCTCCTGAATCCGCTGCAGACGGCAAAATGTGCCCCTTGCGCCGCTGTACCTACCACCTTGTGGCATACGCGGAATCTTTAATTACTCCCTATTATTTCACTTGCGCGACGTATATATGGGCTAGATAGAAGGCCTGGCGTCACGACGATTATACCACATTATGACCTCTACATTCTTTCGCCCAGTCGATCATAGAGGTACTACAAAGCGCATACGGACACATACCCTATGTCCTGGCTGGAACAACGGCACAAGGTAGTGAGGAAACAGCAAGTCTGATAGCCTGGTGACAGAGAGCGCATAGCGACTGAAGGACGGGAGGGATAGATGGGTAGATTAGGTGCGGCGTATGTATTGAACTTAGACCGTGGAGGACCCGCTCGCCCATACCTCATGCGGTCAGCACATCAAAAAAAAAAGACATAGATTGATTGGCTTAGAATTGAGAAGAAATCCAATGTAAATAAAGCATACAGATGGCATATAAATCAGATGTGCAAACATTGTTGGAAGGCGTTTGAAAAGAATTGTTAGTCGTAAGGATGAGCGGCCCTCCCCCTACTAATGCGCTAGGTTAAGTAGATATCGCAGAAGAATAGGATCAGCATTATGAAGTATGTCCGAATTATCAGCCACGTTCAGATGAGCGGGGTGACCGTGGACCGAAAAGACCCCGCGGTTGTTGGGGCACTTCTGGTGCCAGATGAATCGTGGGCTCACTTGGCGGCGGTGTGTACTCAAGGCCAGGTTGGACTATTGCAAGCGTTTAGTACCGTACTTCGTGTGAAAAAGAGGTGTGGGGGGGGGGGGGGATTTACCTTGCCAGGTTGCCCAGGAGCCAGTAGCTTGCGCACGGTCAGGTGGAGGCGCCGCCGGTGGTGGCATCGTCCCGATGATGGGTCCTACTGGCCGGGTTTCGGATTTCTTGCGGGTGCGCCTGAAACCACCCCGCTGGTGAACAGAGCGCCAAGCGCCGGCGCGAGGGGCTTCGGGAGCCAGCGCAGGGGGCTCCTCAGGCGGTAAATCAACTGGTGCCTGTGGCGCAAGAGGGCCAGTAGACGGTTTCCTACGATGGGTTTAGTAAGAGTCATACAAAAAAAAAATACCATGCGAACCAATCTGGGTCAAACATCCACCAGTTTCATACTTGCTTCGCAGGCACAATAGGGTCCCAATTTCACTAGTAATTTTGGTAAATAACTGAACCGATTGCGGGATGAAACCGGCTTACAATTGGATATTACGTCTTTCTTCACGAAGTTTACCAACCTCGCCAAGGAGCATGCGTACTTCTGTTGCAAGGGATTTACTGAATTCATCAAGATACTTTCGTGTATTTGGTTAGAGGCTATTCGGGCATATTGCAGAAGAGGACCTACACCCTGCACGTTGAATGGGACCTGCACATTTGCTGTTGACTGTACCGTGTCTAACAACTCTTTGTGCTGCCTCTCTGTTTCCTCTCGCCACGCTGTACAACTTCCTTAAGCCCGGAATTGAACTTTCACCAGAGACTACTCACAGTTTGTCAACGTCTCGAACAGTTCCCTCAACGTCTCATTCTCCCTCTGTAATATGTCAATGACGTCTTGAGTAGCTGAAAAGGGGTGAGTGTGTAAAACTGACAAGAGGGCAAATCGCTTACAGGGCTTCTCTGCTGCTGCGCGGCGCTCCTCTTCGCACCTTTCCCTCTCTTCTGCACGGTCATCAATGAGACCCTGGACCATCCTGAAGAGTTCTTCCCATTGTCGGTCTTTCTCTTGGCGCCACTCCAGCTTCTCGTTCCATCGTTCTTCCACAGTTTCTCTCTTCCGGGCAAATTCATCGCGATGAGCAAGGAGAAGGTCTGTGATCTCGCTCAATTGCTGCCTCATCTCCTCATCACGTTCGAGGTTTTTCTGAGAATCGGCCTCGCGTCGCAGCTCCTCGTCATGATCACGCTGCTGTCTCTCGTGTTCCAACTCGGCTCGCACACGAGTGAGTTCCTCCTCCAGCTCCCTCACGCGAGCATCTCGCTCCTCATCGGCCCGCTTGCGTTCTGCAAGAACCTGCTGCTCCAGACCCTGCTGTGCAGCCTGTGCCTCTTCCCGCTCGAGTTGGAGCTGCCTCGCCATCTCCTCCCGCTCACCGTGTACAATGTCTCTGATATCATCCGCATGGCGAGCAGCCGATTCTGTAGAGGCGCGTCGAATCGACGCTATCACGGATTCCGCTCGTTCTGGCACTCCTAGCACATCTGATGGTGGCGGATAACCAAATCCTGGAGCGGGGACGGGAATGGGTGTCTCGGTGTCGGGAATTTCAGTAACGGCCGCCTCCGGAACACCAGTAGGATGGCCTAGTCGCGGTGGGAGTGTTGAAAGCAGTTCATCCGTCAAGTGTCTGGTCTCACTCTCTCTCCTTGCTTCATTCTCTTCAAATAGATGGGCCCATTCGGCCTGCCTTTCGGCGAATTGACGCTCCCGTTCGGCTTCCCTTTCCTGGAATTCGTGCTCGCGTCTGAACTCAGCATCTGCGGCTTCCTGCTTCATGTCCGCCAACTCGCGTTCAATGTCGCCGAAGCGTTCGTGCCGTGCTCTTTCGGCATCGTCGTACTCCAATCCGCCAGGCCCAGATGGGAAACGAGGGATAGCACCGGGAATACTCCGTGTGGTCGGGGCCCGTGACACGCCCGGCCCTGTAACTTCCCGCGGCACATCACCGGGAGCAGTGGGAGAACGAGGGACTTCAAAGGCATCCTCCTCTGAAGGGGTCAGCGACCCTGGACGTATGTGACCATGGGTGTACGGTTCCGGTATCTCTTCTGATATTGCTTCTGAGCGGGCAATTGCCGAAGGGACGGCTTGTGAGGGGGCGGCAGCACGACGTGATACTTGTGAAGGGAGGACAGGAACGAAAGGGACACTTGGACTCGCGCTGCGCAGCTGGCTTTCAAGCGTGGGCGATCTCGGTCTCCCCTCATCTTCGTATATACCGGACACAGGTCCAGATACCGGGGGTTGATAGGCTAGGATTAGAATCCAGTTAGCTGGGTGCTGTGCAAGTCCATGCAACACTTACGAGTAGATTCAGTCCGTGGCCGGCCATGGTCAGGAGGAAGAACATGGATAGGTTCTGGACCGTAACTTCAACAATCGTGGGGGCTCGAGATGGGCGAGTACGACCCGATGGCGCTCTACCAACTGGAACAGGGACTTGTTGTGATGGG
This sequence comes from Multifurca ochricompacta, assembly GCA_022496185.1. NCBI lineage: Eukaryota > Fungi > Basidiomycota > Agaricomycetes > Russulales > Russulaceae > Multifurca > Multifurca ochricompacta. Next base: position 352,443 of record WTXG01000023.1, on the reverse strand, counting down.
GCGTATTGAGTAGGTGGGCCGTAAGGATGGTGCAGCGGTTCGGTCTCTGTTTCAGTGAGAGGCCGTGACACAATGCTTGGTGACGGAGGGGGATGCGTATGTATATGAGTCACTTGGGGAGGGAGAACAGAAGGGCCAATTCCTGTGCGGCCATATTCAGAAGGGCCTCTGGCTGGAATTGGATGTACAAGACTTGGTGAATGATACCGAGAATGACGCGAACGTCTACGGTCAGAGCGAGGAGAACCGGAATACGATGGCGAAGCACTTCGAGAACGATCGCCGCGTCGGCGTCTGTGTCGGCGTGACCGCCGGTGTTCTCTTTCCTCAGGCTCAGTTGAGGGTGTTCTGGATCGACGAGGAGATCGGTGGCGATGGCGATGACGTCTGTCACGAGAGTCAGAGCGAGACCGCTCAGAAGACGGAGTCCTTGATTCAGAGTACCGTCGTCCTCGGCGGTACCTTGTGCGACTCCTTGGGTACGGCTCGGATGGCACAATGTGAACTGCAGATGGGATCGTTGCAACCGGGTGTATTGGTTGGATGGGGTACTCCGAATAGCGTGAGGGAGCGTGAGAGGGTGGGGGGTATGGACTTCTTGGTGACTCTGGAGTGTGGCTGCGATACTCGGGTGAATGCCGCCCATACGGAGGCTGGGACGGAGTTATTACCGTTACAGGCGGGGCAGGAACAAAGCCAACACCTGGCGGGGCAGGAACAACTCCACCTGGAAGGGGAGCTATCACCACAGGAGTTTGAGAGACTGGGGGAGTACGACTTTCTCTCAAGATTATAGGGGATCGAGGGGATCGAGTGCTGGAAGTTGGCGTGGTGGAACGCGAAGGTGAGTGTGGGGGAGCTGGCAGGACTATAGGTTGATGAATTGCAGGAGGGTAGGCTCCAGTTGGCACGATCGGAGGGGGGTGAATGATTATTGGCTGCCCTAGCTGTTGAGGCGCCTCTGGACGGCCATCGTATTCTGAACGCTCTGAACGCGGGGGTTGGGGTGAGGGCAGAATCTGGACTACGGGCGGTTGAGGGGCTGCAGGCGGAGGTGCCACGACTTGCTGGGGTATGTCAGCACGCGCATCGTACGCAGGGCGTGCAGAGGGAGCCGTCGGAGCGAAAGATACGGTAGGAACCACAGGAGGGGCTTGTGGGGGAAGGTTGATTATTGTAGGCTGGCCAACTCCAACGCCACTCGGAGCAATAGGAAGCGGGAGAGTTGGAGTTCGCGAACGGTCGGTGCTGGCGCTTGGGCTTCGGGTTCGGAAGCTTGCAGGGTAATGGGATCCCTGAGAAGGGGGGTACACTAGAATAGGGGGTGCAGGGGGCTGCGGTGCTATGTGGGGGCCAGGAACAAGTACTGGAGGTGCGGATGGTGGACGCGGAGAAGACGCTACGCTGGAAGTCCGGCTAGGCGTCGATGAGGTTGGTTCCGGAGGGATAAATATATTATCTTCGGCCATGGGAACGGGAGGCTGGTACACTTGAGGTGGGGGAGCAAAGCTATCCCTGTATGGGCCCAAGCCCGGGGGCACGAACGGTGCACCACCATCGCGCGACGGAGGAGAAGGAATGACTGGCGACTCGGATGGCGTCGGCGTTCTATACACGGCACCAGACGCAGGGACCACAGGAGGAAGCACCCCAGGGGGATACTGTTGCCCAGGGGGATACTGCTGCCCAGGGGGGTACTGCTGCCCAGCTTGAGGGAACGACACATGAGGGAGAGGGGGCACAAAGCCACCTGTCGGGGGTACAGTTCCTGGCCGGACAGGCATTCCAGGAGCACCGGGAACACTGGGGGCCATAGGAGCGCCAGGAATACCTGGGCCGCCGGGCATCATAAACCCACCTGGCTCTAGTCCAAGGCCTGGGTGTGGGACTGAGAGTAAGTTAATTTTGGGTGTCTATTAGTGGGGATGTTACAACGAAGCTACTGTGAGACCTACAAGCAGGTCCTCGAGATAAGCCCAAGCGATTGAGATCCTCATGAAGCTGGTCCATGCGAGCGGAAACGCCACGGAGCTCGGCCTGGCGGTCTTCCACATCGTGACCCAGCCATTCATTCAGTGAATTCATGTATCTCATCAGCTCGCGCTGCTGTTCTAAAGAGGCCAGATGCATGAAGCGATTTTCCTGTGCAAAGCTAGCTCACGGGGACTATACAAATGTTGAGTAAGAGAACGTACCCGAACCATGGCCATCATATCGTTGAATATGGGTGGCAGAATGACAGACTAAGGAGAATTTAGCATCAGTGAATTTGCTCATCATATCACATCAAGAACCTCCCATACTTGGGTAAACGGGGGAGGGACAGGTGGCATGGGCACAGCCTGAGCAGCTTGTGGCGCGGGCTCAGGAGCAGCATGACCAGGGGGCTGTGATGTGGTTAGTTAGAGGTACAAGGGTCAAGAAGGGTTTCATACTGCTTGGGGAGCTGACTGATACCATGGGCGTGTCTCAAGTGCCGCTGGCGCCGTAGCGCGTCCAGGTTCTGCCTCGACAACAGGTGGAGGAGGCTACACGATGCATAAGTGTGGGTTACGGGGAAAGCCAATGTCAGACTTACAACCACAAGCTCAGCGTCGTGTCGGGAATGTATCCATCCATCTGGCGCGGCAGTCGGTCTTTGTCTTCTAATGCCATGAACCTCTTCAAGGAAGTCTCGTCCAGGGTCATCTACACGTGTCTGACGAGAGATATCGGGCCCCGTTGCGGGGGTCTCTGGGAAACCCCGCGATGGCTGAGTTGGCGCAAACTGACTTGGTGTGAGGGCACTTGGTCTAGAGGCTCTCCCTGCACGTGGGACCCGTCGGCGGCCCACATCGCGTGTGGTGAAGGGCTCGGGAATAGGAACAGTGAACGGTCGTAGTGGCGGCAATTCGGTGAGAAGTGTTGGGCTTGCACTTCGAGGTCGTAGCCCACGGGCATCAGGTCGGAAGTTCAGGGGCACAAACGCGGGTGGTGGTTGTATTTGCACAGGAACCGGGGGTTGAGGAGGGCGGAGTAGTTCTGTCATCATGTCGTCCAGAGATGTTCTTGGCCTGACCGGCGTCGGGGCGATAAGAGTTGGCGTCTCTCGCCTCATTCTATCCCATCTTTCTCTGAGACGTCTAATTGCGGTCGAGGTGTCAGATCCGGAATCGAACAGTGATTCTTGTTCAGGAGACGGCCCTCTTGCACGCCTTTGTGCATCCGCCAACCTGTTGATCAAGTCCTCGAGGCGTTGTAACCTGTCCACTAATTCCGCGTTATCTTGTGTTCGAGGGACACGCTGGCGAAGCTCATCCAAGACGTGATTTGTTGATAGCTGGCCATCCCATAACGAATCAGTTTGTGCCTTGACAGCATCTAATACTTCACGAATGCGGTCGATAGCTTCGCGATCTATGCCTGGGGCTACAGGAACAGGTCTAACAGTCGCGCTAGAGACTACTGACGGGGTAGGAGAAACTGAAGGAGTAGGGAAGACTCGCTGTGTCACGTCTGTTGAAGTCCGGGAAAGATATGCGCCTGATGAAGGGGGTGATTGCGATATAGGTGTCAAGGGAAGAGTCTCAGAGGAAGGCGAGCTTGATGGCGACGAGGGCGGTGACGATGATGGAGGGGAAGACGATATAGGAGAAGACGAGAGGGGGGAGGATGACTCCTCTTGGATGTACTCCTCTGACTCTAACAGCTCGGATTCCATCAAGCTGGAGTCATCCGAGTGGTGAGACGACAAAAACGATATACTGGAACTCAAAGAACTTGGAGAGCGAGGGCTACGCGGAGGGGGCGTCAGTGGAATGGGAACAAGTCGCGGGCTTGCTTTGCCAGTCACAGTAGGAGGTCTCGAAGGGTAATCAGGTGCCCCTCGAGGTTCACGCAAAGAAATGGCACTACTCCCACCAACAGAACGATCTTTGAGCTTAACAGAAGGGAGGACTACTTCAGGTGCCTCCTTCTCATGAAGGTAATCAGCAAGATCGCGGAGTTCATTCTGTATCTCTCCCAAATGATCGTGAATGCCCTGGTTGTCGCGTTGTCGGTCATTCTCGAGGCCTGCAGATACTGAAGGAGGCGATTGACATCATCTGTGATGATTACACTCGGTCCCTCGGACGGTGGCCTCTCGGATGGTGGCCTCTCGGATGGTGGCCTCTCAGAGGGTATGGTCACCAGGTCAGTATGGATGGATGGCAAACTACCATGGGGGCTGCTCATGCTGACACTTAGGCTAGCAGTTGGCATCGATAATAACGAAGGGGACCTCGGCAAAGAAATATTCGCGGGGGAGATCTATAAAGTGATATTAGCTCCAAAATGCACTGCTCAGCCAAGAACCTACCGCTCTCTGAATGGATGACCTGTGAGTAGACAAAAGCGATGGTTCTGTCGAAACGTCCTCCAAGATGGGCTCCTCGAAGAGAGACCGGTTGTCCAAGATATCCGTCCTCATTGAGATAGAAGAAGCTGTCGAGACGGTGGAAGGTGTCCTGGTCAAGGAAACTGCAGACTGTTCTGGAGACGGTAACGGCGTTGACACCGTTGTGGACGAAGGAGCATGAAGTGAAGGGGAGGGAACCGTGGGAGGAAGGGACGGAGAAGGGGATGGTGTAGCCGACGCAGAGACCGACATCGATACGGTCGCTGTCGGGGTGAGAGAAAGTGACGATGAGGATGAGTAGGTGATCGACGGCGACTCGCTAGAAGGACTCTCGTCGATTGTGCTTAGTCGGCTTGGCTCTTGAGAAGTATACGCAGAAGCTGTAGGCCGCAAGAAAGATGTATCGAACGAGATATCTGGGCCCTCTGGAAAAGCTATGGACTGCACTGAAGGAGAAGCCCGTAGTATCGATGATTCGTAAGTGTCGTCTGTTTCCGGTGCCCATAAAGACTCTCGAATTGAAGGACTAGATGGCACCCGAGGAAGGCCTATAGAATGATGCGACGGTGTGATGGTGGTGGGCGTGGACTCAGTGACCGACGACAGTAATGACGTCGTTGGCAAGGAATCCGGACGACCGATGGGTGAAGGGCCAGGCAACGATGGCGGGACGGAACTTATAGACCTCGTAGACGACACCGGCCGCGATGACACCCCTCCCAGCTGCTCAGACGGTAATTCACTGGCCAAAAGAGAGGGGCTTGAAACAGATTCCGGAAGCGGGATGTTCCTGACGGTCACCCTCGTAGAAATTGATGGAATGGTTCCTATGTCAGTAGGCGAACTGATAGAAGAGAGGTCGTCTCGTGGAGAGAGTGCAAAGCCACGCTCTATGATGATCACCGGCGGTTCTGGGATAGGTTCTGGGGAAGTGGCGTGGATGGTCTCAACAGGTTCCGCAATAGTAGTCTGCACCCCCTCATCGGTGAGCTGAGGGGAAACAGCTCGGACAATCTCCTCAACGGGCAGTGGGGGAGCAATCTGGATGGCTTCAACTGGCGACGGCGGAGCAGCCTGTATGACCTCCTCCACAGGCCGGGGAGAGGAAGCTTGAACAGCCTCTTCAACAGGTTGGGCAGCAACTTGTACAACTTCTTCCACGGGTTGGGGAACCACAACGCGAATAACCTCTCGAATCAGCTCAGGCACAGTAACCTGAGTGCCTTCTGAAACGACAGCCCTTTCCGGTTTGCAACGACACTCCGCGTCGTCGTATTCGGTCGAGGCTTGCGTCGAACATATCTCTGCAGTTGTATACGGTGATGTCGGCTCACTCTCGCAAACCGGGGCCGTGATATAGTCCGACACAGAATCGGCTTTAAGGCTTGCCTTGGCAGTGATGAAATCGTCGGAGACACTCTTAGTCGCTTCCGAGTCAGTAGGGCACACCTCGGCGGTCTCATAAAGCGATGGGATGCTTGGTAAAGAGGCAAAGGACATGATAGAAGGAGAACGCGCAGTCTCGTACTGAGTGGAACTTGTTGGAGTAGCTGTAGTAACTGGATCCTCCTCGGAATGAGAGAGCCCAGAAGATGAGTTCGGAAGAGGTGTATCGCTAGCTGACCTTGAGTAACTCTCAAGAGTGCTGAATCCATCGCCTCGTGAGTACTCGGAGTATGATCGAGAATGTGTGTAGTTGGATGAATTTTCCTTGTCTGAAGACGACTCCGTCCGCGAGGCATGAGAGGAAGAATAACTGACAGAGCTGGCAGCATCCCTCCTTGTCCTGACGGCACGAGATCGAGAGAGTCCGGTAGCCCCAGAAGGCGAGTCGAACATGAAAGCTGACCGCCGAGCATCAGTCGAACTGTCCAGATAAGAGGTACCTCCACCACGGTAGGTTTGTGGGACCACTGTCCCAGAGCCAGATGTCTCCTCGGTGGTTACGGCAGAGATACTCTCAATGGCCGCCGGGGATCTAATATTGCTACTCAATGCAGAAGAAGTTAGAGAATGGACCATGGAGCGTTCGCCACTAGTCCTTGCTCCAGATGAGAAGAACGCATCGTCCGATAACTCGGAGCCTGCAGCTTGCGCACGAGAACCACCACCACGGCCAGCACTAGGCGGGGGCGTGACAATAACGTCTCGCCGGAGCGTCGGCCCGCTTGACACAGTAACAGGCGACCCTTCACCAATGAGCCCAAGACCAAAGCCCAATCCAGGTCGCGCGTCTTTGGCCCGTCGCAAGGCTGATTCAAACTCCTCACCAAGGTCCGTCATAGAGGTTGTGCGACGCAAAGAGCTGCTGCGACTAGGTGCAATCACACGTGGGTCCCCCGGATAAATTATGGTCTGGTTGGAGATCGCAGCATCATCAACAGAGCGCGAGCGCAGCGATGGTTGGCGAGACAACGATCCCGCACTAGACCCCGAAAACGACTGGAAGTCAGAAAGATCAGGGATGGTCTCCACAGGCGGAACGAATGTCGTAGAACGTGAGCCCGACGCAACGGAGCCAGAGTGAGTACTCGTGCTCGCCATCGTCCGGATCGTACGCATGGAGCCCGTGGGTGATTGGGTATCGGAGCGATCGGGCACTGTGACTGAACGATCGAGCACTTCCCTGCAGACATCGTCAACGTAGAGATTACCAACATCATGGATCATACCATATCGCGCTGACCCAGCGTACGCGCTCCCTGGCCGACTCTGCGCCCAGTCGCTCCACACCGTCGCTGTAAAATAATTGAAAGGGGCACAACGTCTCCATCAAACCTAAATCCCCGAAACCTTCCGCCTGAGCATTGGAAGTCTGCGCCTTTGCGGCAATCGTACCAACGTCGTCTTGTGCACTCGGGTGAGTGGGTGAAGCAACTGAGCGGACCTCTGTGCAATTGAGTAGATCTAGAGTTACGATCCCACGCCCACCGCCTTGTGCAATCCAAGAGAGCAAGAGCATGCTGGGGTATAGGATGGCTTGGCATCTTTGCCATCTATACGGGGGAGCCCCGTGCACGTTCAGATACCAGAGAAGTCCGATGCGCAGAGGCTGGCAGAGGGAGGGGTCAGCCCACACACACAAAGACGCAAGGCAAGCAATGAGGATATCAAATAAGATAAGGTGATCAAATGATCGACCGGGATATTATCTAGTTTCCCAAAACTCACCTCTTGGCTGCCTTTCGCAAAGGTTCCCAATTCAGCAAGGTCGAATGGTGGGGGAACGATGCCGCTCGATGTAAGGGATGTACTTGTCTTTGGAGTACTAGGAACATAGACATCCCCCTGATCACGAGAAGGATCAATTCTCCTCGCGCTATCTTCAACACTCATCGAGGCTCTTTCTCGTTGGAAACCTCTCTCTGCACGGCGCCGTATGCTGAAGAATCCTTCCTCTGGCGTGACATCCGTCAATGATCTATTAGAACTAAGTTCCGATGACTTGTCAATCGAAGGCGAGCGGCTTTTCCATGCCGTGACAATATTGCGCACAGAGTTTAGCGGGGAGCGTGGCGATGCCTGTGGTCGCTTGAGTGAAGTGCCCTGAGTCGTTATACTGGTGCTGGTAGCCGTATATGTGTTCGAGTACGTGGGGGTCACACTTGATGTGTAAGGGCTACCAGGCCCTGTGTCAGGCCCTGTCGTGCTACCACGGGGAGAAGGCGAAAGGAAAGAACGAAGTGATGTGGCGGATGCGTGAGATTGCGACTGAGAGGCCCAACTTTTGCTTGGTGAGGACGGGCGCGAGCCGGTGGAGCTAACGGACCCATAGCTGGTTGTGCCGAAGGTCGGTATGGAATGGGTCGTTTGTGTGTAGGGGCTGGGTGAGCGAGGGCCTGAAGGGACTGAACCTGCCCTCCGATGGCTATAGGGAGAGTAGGAGCGGGAGGAGCCATCAGATAACGACGATTTATCCTCGAAAAACGCAATGAGGTTCCCCGTTCGACGACTTGAAGTGACGCTAGGCCCGGGCTCGGTGACACCTCGAGAATGAATAGATACGGCAGAACGCCTAATCGCATCGGAAACAGGTCTGGACTCAGGTACCGAAAGATTGTACGACGTAGGACGCGAGGATGGGTTTTCAGTACGTTCAGTGATTGTACTGAGAATGCGGCCATCGCGGAGAGTATTCGTGAAGGGTATGTAGCTGGACGTTGTTGCCGTGAAAGAAGGAGAGGACATGGAATCACTCAGATAAGAAGACGGCGTGACAGAGGATCCACGGGACCACTCCGTAAGAGCGTCTTCCGTCTGGTCTAGTTCATTGTCGAGTGCGCTCAAAGCCGCCTCGACCTCAGCCGCATCCCGAATCGAGTCGTCCTCAGACCAAGAGTGCAAGTCCGAACCAGAATGTCTATTGGAAGGAGAGGGAGAAACCGTGATGCGACGCATATCGTTTCCAGAGATGTCACTATCATCGGAAGAAATCCCTGAGGGAGATGTACGCGTCAGTAAAGAATAAAAGCATTTAAGACAACTGAACAAGACCAATTGAAGTCTTACCTGAGCGTGAAGAGTATGAATACCTAGTTGGAGCAGACTCGGATTGAGTCAAGGTTGAAAAAGAAAAAGTTGCAGTGCCGAAGAGCGGAGAGCGAGGTCTTGACCTCGACGAATCAGATGAGTAACTTGTCATGAGTAAATTCTGTTATAAACGAGCGCTTAGAAGGAATAGTACATGTGTTGCTGTTGCTGATTGGGAAGCGATGAGATTGAAGTTGCGAGAAACAACAGAATTAGTGGCCAAGACCAACGTCCGTCGTATCAGTGACTGACACGAACACGAACGGGAAAACATCAACCATATCATGTGATCGCGCATACATCACGTGAATTTCCAATAACGTGACGTGCAGCTCGCGAAGTTGTAATGGCACGGCACGTGGCACAGCACTTTACCTGCCCTACTACTACCTCACCCTAAATCATGGCCGATATGGACGTTGATGTAGACACGCCTGCTGTATCATCCAAGAAAGACGACTCAAAGAAGAGATTTGAAGTCAAAAAGGTTCGCATACCTCCCTACAATCTTCATGGTTTCTTCATTCTCACTGCACTCATCGCCGTGCAGTGGAATGCAGTGGCGTTGTGGGCATGGGGTTAATCTCTCCTCCATCACCTTCGAGAGCGTACTAACATTGTTGTCCTCGTAGATATCGTCGTTGACAACTGCGCAATCTGTCGTAATCATATCATGGACCTTTGTCCGTGACACTGATTGATTAGTTGCTTACCTATGCTAACCTTCTTCCCTAAAAATTTAGGCATAGATTGTCAAGCCAATCAAGTTTCCGCTACCAGTGAAGAGTGTAATGCGGCTTGGGGAATTTGCAATGTGCGTCCTTCTTTCTTTCCTGAGACGTGCGCACCCGACCTTAACCCGCTGTCTTAGCATGCCTTCCACTTCCACTGCATCTCGCGCTGGCTGAAGACTAGAAATGTTTGTCCTTTGGACAACCGTGAATGGGAGTTACAGAAGTATGTGCGCTTCTCGCTCCTAGATGTAATCTATTTAAATCTTCTTTGCCTCAGGTACGGCCGTTAAGCAATTGTCCTTAGTATTATGTTTCCATGTAACATAGCACCTTCCCGGGCCTCTACGTAAAACAAGGAGAGGAAATGTAAGAAATACCAGGTGTCTAGTTTTCCTGCCACCCCTCCCTATTTCCCTCTCCAAAGTCTCGGTGCTCGCGAGGCGAGGAGGAGCGGGATATATGAGATACTGTATCGTGTGAATTGAGAATGGGACTTAAGCACACAATTTCTACAATACTTACACTAACTACACCGTTACGGTGACGCTGGGGCAAGGATCTGAACTCAACCTTCAACTTACAATGTCCGAAACGACCGATAAAACCTTTCAGCGGGATTTCTACTCGCAATTTCAGGTTTCTCGTGCCGGTTTGCGTTCTCCTGATACCATATTCTTCATCTGAAGAGTGCCGATGCAGATTTAACTGCACGTCTGGAAGCATCTAAGAACCAGACCACATCTGACAACAATGACCAGCAGGAACTAGCATTGGACATCAGGAAACTGAGAAAAAACTTGACAGACGCGATAGGCTTCTTACCTGCCTATGATCAACGACAATGTCGAGCGGTATGTTCTCATATAGCTGACAAGTTAGACGATAATTGACGCCACCCCTTCATATAGCAGATGGACCTGTTAGAGCGCACTTTGGAGGATATACGTTCCACATTCACCTCTAAGACGAAGTTCACCTTCAAGCGCAAGACAAATGTGGCCCTACCTTCGGCTTCACCAGTGCAGAGCCATTCACCGCTTGGCTCTCAACTGTTGGAAAAGAGAGACGGCCTACTTGCCATTGCTACCCTCAATAAGCTAAGCTCTCACTCCCACCGTAGATTGTCGTTGCAGTCCATTCCAACACTTGAAACGGATCCCTCGACCTCTGATCTGACCATCTCGGATCTTGATCATTGCATCGTAGACTTATGTAGCACAGCGGCACTACACCTCATCGTAATGAGCTTTCCCTGACGGCTCTCCGCATCCACGATCTGAAGGAAACGATTCTAATCTTGCCCAACGTAAAAGGCAGCGTACTCCTGCAAAATCTGCACAGATGCACGGTGATTGTCGCTTGCCATCAAGCAGGTATCTTCCCGCCCGTTGCTTGAGCGAGCCCTTATCTATTTTATGTAGTTCCGTATGCACAATTCTACCGGTGTTCATGTATACCTCGCTGCTACCTCCAACCCGGTCATTGAGGGTTGTTCTTCTATCGCTTTTGCGGAATATCCGCCATTCGTTTCTTTGCTCAATCCATCACTCACCGAAGCCCTACCGCCCAATGTGAGTAGGACACTTGTTCTTCGCCTGCTCCGGCAAGTCTCACACACTTCTAGGGTGGGCATGTCAACGTGCAAGATTTCTCGCATATCCGGCAGTCGCCGTCACCTAACTGGTTCATTCTCCCACCTGGGAGTGAAGATTGGGACGATATTTTGATTCTAGATGATGCACCGTCGAAGCAAATAGATGCCATTCTCGATACGCATCTGCCTGACGCGGCATGTAGCGACGCTGCCTAACTTTCTCTCCATCATACACGGACGCCTCACATCATGAGACAACGTCGTTCTCTAGACCTCACGAGCTTTATGAATTTGCTGAACAATGACTTGAGCAGATCATTCTTCCGCAGTCGCTGGTATCGCAGTGATCTTTCCCATTCCTTCTACCATGACGTTTCGAGGTACCCATTATGTCTCTGCTTCGCTGTCGACGTGATCTTCCTGTTTGAGGCTCGCAGGTAGTGGGGAAGCAGTTCTTTACTCAAGTTGTGCCGTTCGCTGTCTTGTTAGCTGTATGTCCGAGGGTCTAACGGATGGTCAGCGCATATCTTACCATACCTCCAGTATTCCTGAGTCAGTCTGCTCTGCTATGTTCAGGAATTCGACCTCGGGTTGTTGTCAATTCAAACTGTATGACGGGGCGGGTTCGCCCTGCGCTTTCTCGGTCTTGACAGGTCGAGTCTATGCGTATCTCCAATACAGGGTGGGCCCAAGCTTTGTATGGCCCCCGCACCCTGCCTGAAATATCGAGCGTGGTAGCCCGAATTCAACCATCAAGCGTACTATTATGGGTCAACTCCAATTGCTTCTCGAGGTATCTCGTGTGTTCACCTTCTGAAATTATTCGCTACGATCTTTCAGACCTGGCTGTGGACCCCGTGATGACAACAGCACCGTTTTCCTGCTCAAACTTTCGTGTCGTAGAGCGCGAGCAATTGCGTGCAAGCGTCTCCTTCACACTTTGTACAGTTTGCCTTGCGGTTTCCAATAATCTGGGTGCCACACTATACACTGTGAGAGGACTTTGGGGATATAAACGAACATGATACCCATTTCCATTTCCAGCTGCATCATGAAGAATGGCAGGCCAGGATAACCAGTCCACATAACCAATAATCATCCTTCGGTCCAAGAGAGATCTTTAGAAGAGTCACATGATCCCCGTCGCGCTGTCAGTATTAAAGTTCCCAGGCTGCACCAGTTGTGCTACTTCCCTCTCCGGTCTTCCCTTATACTTGAGCCCCCAACGCTACCTCACTGGTGCTTGCGTTGGTCCCTATTATGTCTGATGCTGACTGTTTCGTGTGTCTCTGCACCGGCATTTGTGGGTGATGGATTTACGGAAAGCACCTCTTTTTGACTTCCTACACTTTTCAGGCAGCCTAATCTGCACAATTTGTGGCATTAGCTCACGTATGTCGGCACGCACTCCTTCCCTTTGCTGTCACAAACTCAGGGCCACAGATAGGACCAGGAAGTGGGGGTATTTGCATGTGCATGCGGTGCTGCAAAGAAAGTTCCAATTCCTTCATTGACCCCTACGATCTCAGCATGGAACACCGCGATCTTGCCGTGCGGCCGGAGCAGCCCATGAATAACCAGCCGGCACAAATAGGAAGGATGGAGGCTGTCCCTAACCCAACGCACACCACGCCTATCCAACCATTTTGAAACTAAACATGTATCATTCTGAGGCATGTGCAAGGTGAGTTCACTCCCAGGCATCAATTCTTTTGTATCGTAGAGGTGTTGTGTACGCCGCCCATCTGTGTGGGTGTGCCGCTTCAGTGTCTGCGCATTTAAGAGGGCTCACCAAACACTAGCCTTATTATCAGATTTAGGCTACGCATCCTGTCGTCGCTCACATGTACACACGAAATCATGTAAAAAGGGAAATTGCGCGCACGCATTGTTATGAGACGATAACTATATTACTCCACCTCATGGCGAGATGGCCGAGCGGTCCAAGGCGCCAGACTAAGGATCTGGTCTCTTCGGGGGCGTGGGTTCGAATCCCACTCTCGTCAATGTTTTTTCCTTCTAGCCTGTACGGTTTCCATGTTTCCAGTTTTCCTGGCAGGTCTACTGGCAAGAAAAAGGCAGTGTTTGATGATGGTTGTCACAACGATGCACGTGATGCAGTCTCCAACTGAATTTAGAATTTACAAGACAATATATTCTCCACAGCTCCCCATTGTACTGAGCACTTGTAAATATAAATGGAACCAGGTCACAATAACAAGCCGCACGGCGGTTAAAGTTTGTCTGTCATCATATGACAGTTAAGCATAGCCGGGAGAGAATGAAATAAATCTACTTACTTACGTTGCCAAGGTCTTGGCACGCGACCTTGACACGCTCCGTGAGAGTCTTTTCACCTTCGCGGACCCAGACACGCGGGTCATAGAACTAAATCGCAATCAGCAACGCTCCAGTGTTTGCCTAATGTATGTCTTACTTTCTTGTTGGGCTTGTCAGGGCCTTCCGGGTTGCCAACCTGCGCGAAGAGGTAATCCTTCTTCTTAATGACAAAGTCCTGGATATCGATCATCAGCCCCTGCCGAGGATAGTCCAGAAGGAGAATATGATTACTCGAATGCCAGCGAGATACGCGAACTGGGTGTCTAAGTGGCTTTTAACCCATCACATGCGCGTTGGAAAGGAAAACACAGACCAGTATCCACATTCATCTTAACAACACCATTGTTAACAGCTGTTTGGATTTCCTCCTTAGTAGAGCCCGAGCCACCGTGGAAGACAAGGAAGCTGCAGAGTACCGATAAGGTGGAGCTCAGAGGTAAAAACATGGTACTTACAGAGGTTGCTCAAGAGGGCCACCGATCTTTTCTTTGGCAAACGCCTGGTGTTTGGAAAGAAGCTCCGGATGCAGCCGTACATTCCCCGGTTTGTAGACACCGTGCACATTGCCGAACGCAGCTGCTATGCTAAAGTTTTTGCTGATCTTTGAGAGTGCATTGTATACATCGTATACGTCTTCTGGTTGGGTGTACAGGCTGCTGTTGTCAACATCCGTGTTGTCAACCCCATCCTCTTCGCCACCCGTGATACCGATTTCCATCTCAAGCCAGAGGCCTAAGGGCGCCATGCGTTCAAAGTATTTCACGCACGTTGCGATGTTCTGCTCCTTCGGCTCCTCGGAGAGATCAAGCATGTGGGAAGAGAAAAGGGGTTCCTGGTGCTCCTTGAAATATGCTTCATCTGCTTCAAGCATGCCATCAAACCAGGGAAGGAGCTTCTCAGCACAGTGATCAGAGTGCAAGATTACTGGACTATAAATGAAATTGCAAGTCAGAAGGGCCGGAGACTCATGCACTCGAAACATGGGACACACATGCCATACGCCTTAGCAACGGTTCGGATGTGGTGCGCAGCGGCGATAGCACCAGTAATAGAGGCTTGTTGTTTGTCATTGGCCAGGCCTTTTCCAGAGAAATAAGCGCTGCCGCCCTGTGAAACCTGAAGGATTATGGGGGACTTGATGTCTCTGCTTATAGGTCAGAAGTTGGAAAAATCGTTAAGAGGGGTACTGACCGGGCAGCTTCGAGTACAGCGTTGGCAGTAGAGGACGATGTTACGTTCTACAGTGTTTAAAGTCATGCTTTGAGATACGATAAGATTGCCTTTCCGACTTACAATGGCCTGTGTGAGAAAGTTATTGAGCGGATCATGTAGGGGTGGGGTAAAGGTTACGTACAGGGATAGCAAACTGAAAGCGCATTTATCATTCGCTTAGCAGATCACCAGGACATTTATTCGGACTTGATTTCTGACCTTGTGCTCTTTTGCGTACTCAAAAATTTTGCGAACATTATCACCGGTGACGACGCCGGGCTACAATAGATCAACAGGAGCTCGATGATGAAGCCGTGCTAGATCATACCGGTACGATGTCAAGGAGACCCATGTTTAAGAGACCGTAGGATCAAAGTGAGTGACGAAGACTGATGTGGGATGTAGTGGGTTCGAGTTTGAGCGAGAGGCGAGAGGCGAGAGACGAATCAAGGGAACCCCCGGCTTTTATCTCATTCTCGTGCTCAATCACCGTTCCGAGAGCTCCGTCATCATCTCAACGGGCCCCGAAAAGTGTTAATACGGAACCGGCCGTTCTGGAGCCAGCATGCTCTCATCACAGCTAGCCCAGCCAACTGTGGGCATGATGGACCATGGTTCTTTCAGACTACCCAGGCGTAACCCCGGCCTATGCGGTGGATATCGATCAATTGTTCGTCGGGGTCTGGTATAACTCCTCTGGGCCTGCCTTTCGGGCCATGGCTCAAAACACCATCTACTATAAAGCATTCATGCACCTGATGTACGAATAATGACCCGAAATTTCGCATGCCGATGTAGGAAGATGGAGCGAATAAAGACAAACACCGCAAGGCGCTCAACTCCGAGCAAGCAATTATTGTCGATACACAAAAATCCGATACCCGTCTGTTTAAAGCAACCCACTCGTCTAACCGAAGATCTCCCGGGCCCTGCGTGAATTTCAGCGTAGATAATTGAATCTACTGGCAGCCACTTACGCGAAAATCCAGAGATTTTGGGGGTCATTGTAAGTGTCGGCAGTGTATGGAAAGCGAACTGTTCGGGAGCTTCCTTCGAATCGAACAGTCAGAGAAAACGTTGGGCGGAGTGACTCACACGTCGGAGGCTCCGAGTAATATGCTGAAATGTCGCATAGTGGTGATGTTAACGTTATATCATCATACCCATACAGCCGTTTCCCTCACCAATAGGCGTAGCCTCGTCGAGATAACTGTACGCGGTCCTCCAATTATGACTGTAGACGCAGGTCCATTAACCCCGAATAAATAACTCAAAATATTTTACCGCATGTTGGCAGAAACCAATCTACCAGAATCTAGTTACAAGGACGTAATAAAGAAGTTCAACACACTCACAAATCAGGAGGGGCCAAGGGATCCTAATAGAATGCTTCCTCTGAGCAGAATATAGGAGTGGCATGAAATAGTGTGCTCACATCCTTGAGCCCCGCAGTCTTGATCTCTGAGTCAAGGTCAGCCCACTCCAAAACCTGATTCCCAGCCATGCCTAGGGCCACACTTTTGTCGTTAGAATGTAATATGGAAGAGAGCGGAACAGACGGCACCTTTGAACTCTATTCCTTGTCCAGGGCGACCTCCAAATACAGCAATGGTTGTATTATGACGCTCTTTCATCAGGGTACTGAACATAGCACAGGTCGACGCGCAGTTTCCATTCGTCACTGACGGCGGGGGTTAATGAAATATGCATTCATAATTACACCAGAAGGAATACCAATAGCGACTCGAGTCAAGTCAAATGGGGGTAAACTTGAAATAGGAACAGAAAAGGGGCAGGCGTCCTAAGTCAGGTCAAACTCATCAATATACTTGCGAAAGACCCGAATCAATTACTGACGCGGAAGCGTTGGGATGTAGCATCCATGCGGCCATTAATATCGACATCGATTGGTGGGTCAATGTAATTATAATTGTCAAGGAATAGCGCATCGTTTAAAGATGCCCCTGAGAGGTATTAGCACTTTCCGAGACGTGAGGTTTGATTCGTACACTGGCTTGGAACGTAAAAGGAGACGTCCTCACTGATACTTTGAGCTATGACCTCACGAACTATCTTCTGTGCAAGCAAGTTGCCCCGAACTGCGCTTTGGAAGCCGCTGGGAGTGGTTGTCCGTGTTAGGACGGGCTACAATGACAAACAAGCACCTAGTTCTCACGGGTACCCAAAATTCAGCCCAGCTAAGTACTGATGCAGGAAAAGGCCCTGGCAAATGAATCCGCCCGGATTGTTGGTAAGGTCTATGAGAAGCCGTGTGGCTCCGGCCGCCTTGAGAGAATTGATTGTGGCGACTACATCAACTTGAAATTGTTCGAAATCAGAGTCTTGGAAAGATCCTATAAACAGCTACGAATGGTAAACGATGACTAGTCGTGGAAGTGGCGAGGCGACTCACGATGCCAGTGATACCGTCTGGAAGGAGATAAGAGACCATGACACTGGCATTATTATTCACGGGTGGCAACGAGGGTTGGAATTTGGGAGGTAGTCCAATTGCATCAGAAGGCGGACGGGAAAGTCCCTTAGGTTGCAACCTGGGGCGGAGCTGTAGGCTATTTGGCGTCCGCCTCCTGTCCACACCATTCGTATTGCCATTGGCAGCGCAGTTTATTGCCCAACTGCGATAAAAGGTAAAATAAGAGACATAGATGAGATTAGAAGGACGAACTATGACTCTCGGTCTGAGAAACGGCTCCCCATAAAGACGTTTAGGAACGGAACTGTGACAGTTTCAGAACGAGTCGCCCCTCAGGTATCAATGAGAACGTCAGGTTTTCGACGGGACTGAATACCCGCCCAGCCAGATCTCCGAACTTTTGAGAGAACGAAGAGCCGGAAAGTCTGTAGCTGGTAAATACGCTGTTTACACGGACGCCATGATCGAGATAGTTGCCAGTTACGGTGTCTGCAACCCAGTCCACGTAATCATAAGGGTCCATGCCTTCAATCCGAAGAACTCGTGCGCCTGCAAGTCGTTGCCAATTAAACCCTATCGAGTCATAGAATTCGGTGAAGCCAGGAGGAAGCAAGGCCATGAAGTCGACTGCATCGGGTGCAATGTAGACGCCTTCCATGCCACTAACAGATATGGAAACAACGGGAGTCGGAAGGAGGCTTTCCCAAGTCACGTAACAGCTTGGGAGCCATACTGTGATAGCGGCGATAAATGCGTTTCAGCTGTTCAAGCCGTAAGCTGATACGACATACGCGTGTGCCCATCATTCAGCTGATTCACAAAATTATACAAGTCGAGGTTGAAGTCATAGTCGGTCTGAGATGAGTGTTAGCTGTATGGAAGTTCAAAAGAACTGGCGTTTACAAAATTACACTGTACGATGTGGTGTTTATCCGGGCAAGTCCTGCGCGTATATGCCTCATATTTGGGAATGGTGCACTTGACTTTGGGTAGTAATCTTCGAAAGTGTAGAAGTCGAAAACCTTCGATACAGTGCTCAATATGTTCTGTCGAAGAGTCTCGTTGAATGGGAATGACCTCAAGCAAGCCAGGACATCCGCAGGAGTTGCATATGATGCTCCAGCTATGGCAGTACAAAGATCTAAACGAACGGGTATTGCCATAGCGACAGTCAGAGGGAAGGTCCAGATGCCGAGTCGAAAAAACATTGTAGTAGGTCTTTTGGCAAGAAAATCACGAAGGGGGAGCTGGGGAGAGGACACCCTGACCCAGGTGTTTTAAACGACAAACGACGCGTTAACGGCATCTAGGCAGGGGGCGGAATTGTTCATAGACCTGCGAAGACTAGGAGCCAAAGGAAGACCGAGAGACGGTATTCGCGATGCGGAGATGAAAGTATAGTCCATGACCCTCGAATATCGAATTTCCTAAATTAGGGAACACTATGAACTGGTCGAGTTGTACGAGTTTGAGTTGGGAGAAGAAGTATTCAGAACGACAAAGCGACTGCACAAGGAGGAATACATTTCTGGCCACCAGCCGGTGTCTTTAGATGTATAGAGACTGGCGCACCTTTCAAATAACTAGATGCGGAAACAATGCCGCTTTGCTATGATAGAAGAAGGGCAGCGCGGAGACCGAGAACAAAGAGTGCAGGTGTCAATAACCCCATTAAGAAACTTGATAGTTGTAGTAGCTTGACCAATTTTAATGCGGATCCACCCAGAGAATGTTGGACATCGCCTGACGATTTGCACGACCTTAGAGATACGTGTTCCAAGGTTAAGGATTTCAAGATAGACAGAGAAAGACGTGAAGATATGAAAAATCAAAGTGAAAATGCGATTGCAAGTAACCAGCGACCCTTATTCCCTCTCTGTCCCACTTTCTCACGCGCGAGAGGAGAGCACGCGAGCCAACTTCTGAGAATCTTGCACGTGGCATATTCCAATC
This sequence comes from Multifurca ochricompacta, assembly GCA_022496185.1. Classification (NCBI taxonomy): domain Eukaryota; kingdom Fungi; phylum Basidiomycota; class Agaricomycetes; order Russulales; family Russulaceae; genus Multifurca; species Multifurca ochricompacta. The sequence goes on along the minus strand of WTXG01000023.1, from coordinate 333,268 downwards.
ATCCAATTCCTTCCAATTCCTATCAACCCAATGTGAGGCTCCAGAGCCAAGAACCGGTATGATAGACCTTGACTCTAACTCTGACTCTGATACACACTGAACACTGGCTCACCCATTCATTGGTTAGGAGGAACGACTCCAACGATGCCCAGCTCCCCTCTGCCGGAGGGGCTTGTCAGTCATGGCACTAAATAAATCGACCGTCAGTATGGCACGTAATGGGTAGGGTCAAGAAACACAACAGACCGTGAATGCGAGTCGTGTTGCGCAAGGCTAGTTCAGAAAAAAAAAAAAAAGGAAAAATTCTCCCAGGCAGTGTGGACGAGAGGAGTTCAACGTGCCCACCCGTACCAAACTTCTCACACCCGACAAGAATCACAGCAGATAGACCGCCATGTTATTATATATGATACAAAAACATTGACCAAATAACCACCCCGACTCGGCTTGACAGCCAGCTGTTCTGCTGCGGTATGCAGCAAAACTACACGATCAAGGTAGCCGCCACGGCGAATGGGAAATGGGTAATTACTGAGCAATTCCCCAGCCTTGAGAAAAGACGACAGTTTGACTCGCGCGCTTGGCAGTTTTATGATCATCACTCTGGTCAAGAGAGTTAGTGTGCCGCTAAGGGGCTGCTTAACGACTAGACTCACTGGAACGGGCGCGCATTTTTCGGCGTTTACGTCTGAGCCTACGAGATCTCTTTTTCTTCCACTTCTCTCTCATTCTGAAAAGTGATTGTGTCAGAAAATTTTGTAAAAAGAGACGAATAAATGACAACGTACACGATCTTGTGAAGAGGAGAGTACCACTCAAAGATAGTGAGGCGAGTGCTTGGTTTAGTGAATGGTTGAGGCTTGCAGAGCTGTACAGCATATGACTAATTACTTCCCATGACCCTCACGTGTCGTGGTCGTTCACTTGCCGCCACGCGCCAACGCACAACATCATCATCACCTCACTGATACCTCGCATCGCAGGCCATGGGGAAACAAAAGAAAAAAAGAAAAACAGTCCCTGCAGCTTTGCACTCAGAAATTTCTGAATATGCCGCTTTGATTCGTGTCTTACGTGTGTCAGACACACTTGATATCGCTACACACCTCACTCGAGTGGATACCCCACACCCATCATGGCAAGCTACATCTGGGATCAAGAGAGAAACGGGTTGGCTCGAAGCTTCCACCTCGTCACAGGCAGATTATAACGGTGTTTCGAGCCCGTCTATTGAATTTCAGGGCCATCCATCGACTGGGGATGCTTCTGTTCCTCCTGGGACGTCTCGAAACACGTGGACCCGGTGGCCCCTTCTGGCCGGGGATATCCACATCCCGGAGTGGGGGTTCGAAGATGAAGTGCATTCGCTTGCCAAGCAGGTTCTGGCTTTTGGCACCTCGAATTTGAACTACCTTCCCGTGCTCACTTCTTCACAATTCCATGGCATTGACCCTAGTACACTGAATGAAGACCCTGTCGAAGTGCTGTTACCCCCTTCCTCTTTGCGTGCTTTGTCTGACGTGTCCTCATCCCACCTGGAGCACATTTTATCGGCTCTGGCATCGTATTGTCCTTCGGTCGAAAAAAGTGCACATGACCGGCATTACCCTATTGGTTGGGATGATGTTCTCGATATTGTTGGCGCCACTGGACTGTTCGATGGCAAGTAAGTCCTGTCCTAGCCTTAGGTGTGTAGTGGAGACTTACCAAGCCCCACAGTGTCATACGTAACGTAAAAGTGCGCCTAGAGGCCATCTATGGCCCCCACTTGGGTCCGTCAGACTGGATGGTTCGTTGTCATTGCGCTTATCACTTTGAGCAGATTCAAGCGATGTCATAACCAATCTTCCTCATTCTTCCACGACAGCAACATTCCAGGACTTGGTTAACGCAGATTTTTTTGATGACCGGAACCTTCGAAACCGTACGGGCCTATGGTAACCTTGAGACGACGAGTGATTCACACTGTGCTTGATGATAGGACAAAAGCCAGGGCGGTATAAAAAATCCAGCCGCAAGCCATCAATAACACTACTGCATCAACATACTGGGCCCTCTTCTACCGCCGATGAAGTGTGACGTGGATCCCCACTTGTATTCGATTGGGGTTTCCTCTGGGCTCACAGTGAATAGCAAGGGTTTCATGGCCTCTACAGATATCACCTCGGAGATGTAGCCAAGGCACTCATTCTTTACCCTCGCGAGCATGAACTGATTTGTAAGTATCATCGGAGGAGAGGGAGGGTTAATGTTGTTCCCTTCCTTCAAGGAAACCCAGGCATATCCTTTACCACCAAACCTCATTCAGTAAACCACGCAATCTTGGGAATGCAGCCAAAACGAATTTGAATTCTTTTCTCACGAGGCACGACTAGACATAGTGCAAGCCCCCCCTCCCCAATCCCGGGTCTTATTTTCGTTTAATGATAAGCAGCTTAATACTTGTAAATGACTTTCATGAATGTCCTGCATTAAATGTCAAAGTCAAGTTGCCTCAGTCGTCACTTCGTAGATCCCCTCCACCTGTCTGCGTTCGAGCTGCTCGCTCCAGAGTTCCATGATGGGATACCACTCATCCTTTGAGCGAGGCATACCTTGTCCGCTCTTCTTGACGTCTATGACTCTCGAAAAACCCTTTCTGAAGGCTGTAAAGGCATCCCCTGATAAGTGTGGCTCTGATGGTGGTGGGCGGTGAAACACCAGAATTGGCGTCGTGCACACAACAGGAAGAGTAGGGTAGGAAAGCAGGGGACCACCGACGGTGACAACTGAGCCGAGAGGCTGCGCCGACGGACTCCCATCTTTTTGTTGCCGCTGGACTCCGTACTGCCACCATCTGAGCGCAGACTCGGCGGCCACAGTCCCACCCTGGGCGAAGCCAAAGAGATGTATTCGTGGTGCGGACCACCCGCAATCATTCACAAGGTGATCGAACAGCTTCATCATGTAGTCGATTGCCATTGTCGGATTAGGGTGGGCAAGGATGTCGCCGAGCGCGTCGAAGGAAGGGTACCATTGGAACGATTGCTCGTACAGATATGGTATCCTTTGTTGTCCGCGGGGAGGTTACACTATGGATACATGAAGGAGCCTATATGAACGCACTGCTTAGGCGCCCTCAGAGCTAACGTAGCCGTCTGAGGAAGTTTGAAAGAACGGCCCAGCTTGCTGAAAGGGAGATGCGTGTCCCCTAGATACATTGTGAAACAAGGGAATTAGATGGATGGTCCTCTGAGAGAGAGATAATGACTGTGCGAACCAAGCCCGTGAAGGAGGATTAGGAGATTCTCATCGGTTCCGTCGTCGCTCGGTGAATAACTGAACGGCGCAGAGATGGCTGATGATTGTGGTGGTGGTTTCACCCTGGGACGTGCGGCGTCCAAAGACGTTGTTACTTCTCGCAAATGGAACTCTGAGTCCATGTTCAACTTGAGATCGCCTTGTGGTCGTGAAGCTGTGAGAAAATAAAACTCGTATCTATTCTGAGCTGATAAAATAGAACAATAACACTGTTGGCATCCAAGGTGTCTAAGTGCAAGTTCAAGTGCAAGTGCAATATTTGCAGGACAAGTGCACCACGTGTATACTGTTCCTTGTCTTTGCCAAACTGCTCGCATGCCCCACTGTCCCGTATTCACCATATCCACCGGTCCCTGAGATCTGAAGGTCATACATGACAAGATGTCAAGTAGGGTGCAAATCAGTGACGACGCCTCGCGTAAGGACAGTTCGAGGCAACAATCTTCATCCGCGCCGCAGATGCAAAAACATTTCTTTTCCTTTCGGCAGAGTGCTTGTAATAACGTACAAGAAAACAAACAAAAAAACAAGTGCGGATTGCCACCAGCATCCCCGGTCAAGCCGGGGGCCCATCACTGACGTCCGATCGCATCACCTCCGCCAAGCTTCTCGGGTCGACAATCCACACGGCAGCATAATTTCCTGCGCCCGTGCCTCGACCCCGCGCCTCAACCCCAGATCCACGAGTCTTCACCTCCCGCAGCATCGTCCTCACGCTGGTCCGATTCGCTGTGAGTGTCGTCCACCCGCGCACGGCACCGCACAGCATGCTTTGCACCGTATGTGCAGTGAGCCGTGCATTCGTACGCATGACAGAAGCACGCTGGATTTCGTCTTCACCCGTCATCTTGGACTCCGGCGTGGGCGGGATGGCGCGTGGGTGTGGCGCACCGCCAGCCGCGAGTAGCGTGCGACATGTCACTTCTAGAGCGCTGAAAAAACCCACTTGTGACAATACGGGTGAAGCCGACTCAGAGATGGGGAACACTCGAATGGGGAGGAGCGGGAGAAAACCAAGGGGGTAGCGTGAGCCTTTCCAGTATTGAGCCTCTTGCTCAACTGGCGACGTGGAGTCGTCTCCTGGTGATGTAGGAAAGAGCGCATGTGCTCGACGTTTCTCAGCTGATCCGCCGATCTTGTCGACTATGCGTAGGCAGCGGTCCCGCGCCTCTAGAGTCGTCCAAAACTGAACGGAAAGAACTTTATCCTCAGAAGGTGACACGGGGGGTTGGGTAGGGCCGTCTGCATTTGTTTTTCCCCAGTACGCGAGTAAACGCTCGTGAATCCTTGGAGTAACCCCTTCTGCATTTCCTGATGCAACTGTTCGGCAAGCGCGCGAGAGTGCTGGGTCGAATCTACGGCATCGTTAGTGACCCTTGTAATCGCGTTCGTGCTGTCACCACTTCTGTCACTCTTCGAATGAAAGCTCGACCGCTTCCAATTCACGTATGATGCAGATGGAATAAAGCGCTCGTAGGCCGCATCCATGGTCTTAGGAAGCGATGCGTGAGTAATATCTGAAACAAGAGCGATCAAGATGGAGAGGTCGAGGTTGATCTGATGCGTTGGCATAAGTGCTAGGGGAGATGGAACAGCGGGTACCCAATTCAAGCGCTGCATAATTGCGCCACGCTCGCCCAGCTCCACAGAAAGCCCCATCTCGCGCAATAATTCGATTGTAAGCGCGATCCTCAAGTCATTCTCGCCCCCATCTGTGGCGACAGGATCTATTCGTGTTAGGCGGAGAATGACCTTCGGAGGTGTACCTAAGACAGGGTTGTCGTATGCGGCAGCGAGGAGGCCACGTCCCATGCGCAGAAGGCTGTTGTCAAACTCGGTTCTAGCTAGTGACGGACCATTATCGGTTCCATCTTCACACTCGGAATCAGTGAGATATGAATCAATCTCGCGAAACTCTGCTAGCAGCCTTGAATTCTTGGCACTGGTAAAAGGATTAGAAAATCACGAGGTAATGTACAAAAGGGATGTGACATGCGTGTTGACTCGAATCCAAGAGTGCCCGTTGTCAGCGACAACGTCAACTTTGACGCTGGTCGACCGTCGTTTTCCAGCTCGAGAACTTTCAGGTTGCGCAAGCATCGATTTCCACCCTTGCGCCCTAGACGTATTTTGTGGGTATACAGAGAATGTCTTACCAATTGCAATTATGGGAGGGGGAGAGGACAGCACTTCTTTCCATACAGCGATAAGATATGGCGCATTTGTCGAAGGTGGTGGCAAGAAGGTAGCGTCAGGACCCGCAAGAAACTACTATGGAAGGGGGAGAATTTGAGTTAGAGTCACTTGAATGGCTACTCAGGGCAGGGGTATAGCAGCACCTGCTTTATGAAGTCTATATCTCGCTTCACTGCTTCTGACAAAGGTCGTAGACCAGAGAGATGCTCGCTATCGTGGCTGATGTGACCATCTACCGATGAGTCTAAGATGGGGGGTGTATTGATTGCGGGTTGATATGACGTTATAGATTGGTAAACGAGCTCCATCTCACGAAGCTGATCTCTAGTTTCCGAATGAATTGACGTGTCAAATGTGATGTTTTCCATGACTTTAAGAACAATAAAGCAACATAATCGACTGACGCGGCTTCGGCGTCGCCACGAAGACGAAGGCGAAGATGAATGAAGAAAGAAAAAAGGAATTCCGTTAACTCTGACTCTGACCGAGGGCCGAGAGAGAGAGAGAAAGGCAAGTCCGGTCCGAGTCTACCGTCATCCCAATGGGTCCATCCGAGTGAGCGCTCCGTTTCCGTTTCTTTCCTCACAACCTCAACGCAACGCCAAACGAACACCGAATATTTCTTATTTTCTTTTTCCACAACACCCACTTTCTCAAGATGAAGGCAACATCTCCTGCCATGAGTGAAATGCCTGGACGTGGGTTTCCTTTCTTTCTTTCATTTATTTATTTTGATTGTTGATTGTGGTTGACGTGTTTTAAATAGCCAAGGTCTACGTGAGTCTCGGTTTCACACCTTTCCAAAATCTTAACTCTCCGAATGACTCATCCGCGCGATAATTTTATAGAATGTCTGGTGGGGTGATTATCATCACGGAACACAGAGGCAACGTGGTGTGGTCACCTACTGTTGAGTCCCTTCTTCGAGCCGAGAAAATCGAAACTTGCTTACATGATGTGCAACAAAAAGCTGTCTCTCCTTTCCGCCAGAGCGCCACCAGCCACCTCTTCCGCAGTTACCTTTTCAATGGCTATCGTCGCCTGTCTGCCCAACTGCCTTACTGGATTATACCTGTTGGTATCGGTATGTTCCGATCCTTCCTTCCCCTGATCTCAGTGGACCGAGATATACGGACATGAAAAAAATGCACAGGTTACAGCGTCTACGCATGGGCTAAGAAGAGAGACGCTTGGCAGAACAGTAAAGAGGGTCACCTCGCGGGAGCATCGCACTAGATGTTTAAAGTGAAGTCGTTGGATTGTTAGCACCACAATAATAGATGTGGACTTGTTCTTTCCTACCCTGACGTGAGTTCGCTGCCAGGGAGTGGTCAATCAGACATTCGAGATTATCGTTGGATGTAAGAAAACGCGAAAAAGTCCGTGAAGAAACGCCGTGGGTGCCTGTGTTGTCGAATCGGGATTTGGAAATTTCCACAAGATGATGCGTGCATTCTCATCTGGATGGAGGAGGGGGAGGATGTAATATCTCGAGAAGATATGAAACCCTACAGTGAGGTCAGCAGACCGCCGCCGCCGAGTGAGTGATGAGTGTTGGGTGTCATGCGTGGGCGTAATCAGGAGCATCTGTTTCTCAGGGCAGAAAAAAGAATAATAACAAGGTTGATCTTTAGCATGCGCGTCCCATTCTTGTTTGTTTGAAAAGAGAATGCACACGTTGACGGCGTCAGTAGATTGTTGGGTGTGGCGTAAATAAAAAGAGGATATTATTATTGTACTACGCTACGACGACTGTGGGTAGTGTACACAATTTGATTTGATTATCTAGTCATTAAAGGTTCAACCGAAAAAAGATCGCGGGGAGTACCAACAATATATAGTGGAAGCGGCTAGAAGACTGACGAATATAGAAAAGAAAGGGAAAGAGAAAGAGAAATCGTGAGTGGTGAGTGGTGAGTGGTGAGTGGTGGTGGTGGGTGGTGGGTGGTGGTTGGTGGTGAGTGACATGACAGGTGAGCTGAGAGGGAGGAAAAAGAAAAGAAAAGAAAAAGCGGGTGGACGTTCTTCATTTGGGTGAGGGTGACCAGACCCGGGGTCGATCTCAGATCTCCTTTCAGGATGGAGTGGGCTTCAAGCCGTCGCCAGCCGCGTTCATGTATCCCGCCCGTCTATCTTCCCCTTTCCCTTTCCCTTCCCTTCGTCCTTACCCCGTCCCTCCCTTTTTTTCCCGTTTGTAAAAAGTGTAGTATGTGTCTGGTACAATACTCAATCCCGTGGCGGGGAGGGTGGGAGCGTGACGTGACGCTCCGGTCACGTTGAATCCGTGACTCCCCCCCGCCTTGAGCCTCTGTGGTGTTGGGTGTTGTTCTTACTAGCTAGCCTAGCCTAGCTGCGCTAAACGCCCTCCCCCCGCCCCCCAACTCCTCACTCACTGAGTCAGAGAAAAAGACGGTCAAGGTTGTGCCTTTCAGCCTCACCCTTTTTTTTTTTAGGAAGAAGGAAATCTCTGTCGTGTTTTTTTTATTATTAAGAAAAAGCGATACGTTCAGTTCCTGTGGGCTGAGCGATACCGAGTAGTCTTTGTGTGGTGGTTGTGGTTGTGGTATCGCATCATCATTGATCGTCCCCCTCTCCCCCTCCCAAGCCTCGGCTCTCCGACTGAGCGTTACCCTTCGCAAGTAGTACCCCCGTCCACACGTACGGCCAGCTTACCTCCGTCCTCCCCTTCCACCACCACTCAAACGTAAGCTTTTTTGGGTTCTTCCGATCCATCGTCCCCTCCTCCCTCATTCCCTCCCTTACCTGGTCCGTGCGCCCCCCTCCCCCTCCCCTCCCCCTCTCCTCCCCTCCCGAGCCGTCGGTCTCTCCTATTCCTATTCCTATTCCTATTCCTATACTTTCCTGTTCTGTTCCTATTCCTATTATTCCTATTTTCCCATTTTCCTATTCTACTATATCCTATATTTCATCTCATCATCAAACTCATATCATATCGATGATGTCCCTTTCGTCAACCTTACTGTCTATATGCTAATACATTTCTCCTTCAATCAGATCCCCCCCTGTTCTTCCCTTCCCCTCCCACACGAGGTCCGACCTCTTTCTACTCATCCGTAGGTATCAATTCCCTGCAACCGCCATCATTTCAATTCACTTCCCATTCCCATCCGTGCACGTGTTCAATATTCCCATTCCCTTTCTTTCCTCCGTCCGTAGGTTTCCATCTATCTAGGTAATCTCTCTCTCCTCGTCCCTCTCCCCCTCTATGTGTCTATGTGTGATGCCTTTTTTGCTGACACATTCTTCTCTCCCTTCCAGGCGCAGCTTCCCACCCTCCAGTGGGTCACGCATATAGCGTCAGACACGTCCTGCTACGCCAGTCTCAATGAACGTCAATACCAATGGATTTCCTCAAACTCAAGGCGGACAGCAGCAGTTTCTCAACCCCGCCATGCTACAGGGCCTCCAAAACCAGGGACAAAATCCCCAATTCCAGAAGAACATCAACAACCCTGCACTTGCAAATTCCCAGATGTTTCAGCAGCAGGGCTTGGCTATGAACCCCCAGCAGTTGTTGAACGGTCGTGGGGCCTCTGCCATGTCACAACAACAACTCAACCAGCCCCTCAACCCGACAATGCTTCTTCAGATGCAAGGCGCCAACGCTATGCAAGCCAGTCTGTCAGGAGGCTTAAATGGCGTTAACCAAGGCGCGCTCAGCATGAGTGGTATGACCAACATGGGTAATGCGGGAATGTCTGCCATGGGTGGCATGATCGCAAATAACATGGGATTTTCCCCACAACATCTTTCTCAGCTGCAACAAATGACCCCTCAGCAGCAGATGGATGCGCGGCAGGTTCAAGCGAAGCTGTTGGTAGGCATTGTCATCTACGACCTGTCTGACGTAGCTTACCTTTTTTTTTTTTTCTTCCCTGCTTCTTTTGTCTTCAAATTCCGGTCTTTGGAAAAGCAACACCGCGCGTTGCAGCATCAGAGGCAGATGGGACAAATGAGCCAGGGTCAACCTCAATTTGACCAACGACAGCAGTTGCAGCAACCGATGCAACAGCGCTTCCTTCAAGATCAGCCCCAATTCAATACCAGTCAGCCAAATGGCCTCCAAGGCATTCTCGCACAGCAGCAGAGCATGCATAACACACCGAACTTTTTCGACAGACCGTCGTCGACTTCATCTGTTACACATTCGCAGCAATTTTCTCAGCCATCTCCCCAAGGGCAACAGTTTCCACAGCAGAGTTCCCAGTTTCAGATGATGCCGCCACCACCACCCCGTCCACCATCATCGCGTCCAGGAACTTCCCAGTCGCAAATGTCCCATCAATCCGGGCCTCCAACGGTGGTCACACCATCTTCTCCGGCTTTAGGTGGGGCTGGCCAGCTTGTAGGGATGCAGCGGCCACCAAGTCGGCCGAGGACATCTAGCGGATTTAATCTTTTTGGTCAGGGTGCACCCATCGGTACACCGAAGCCTCCAACACCGATTCAGCCTTCGCTCCCTCACCAGCAGCAGTCACAGCAACAACAACCGCAGGCCAATACCCCTACTCATGTGACTTCTCCGTTCCCTCAACAGCAGCTTCAGCTTCAGCAGCAGCAACCACAATCACAGCCACCGCGTCAGCATCAGCAGGTGCCTCAACAACTACAGCAACAGCAGCAGCAATCACCTCAGGTACAGACACCACTAGGATTCAATCGGGCCCCGAGCACGCCTCTTCCCGGCTCCCCTGGTCGGAAACGACGGTTGACAAGCCAAGGTAGTCTCGATCCGCAGCCCCCGTCTCAGTTTGGTGGTATCAGTGGTAGTGGTTTAACGGGGCTTAACGTGAACAACCCCAGCACCGTCAATGCAGGTGGACTCATGTCCATGCCGCAATCTATGGGTTCGCCAAACCCTGCTTTACTTGGTGGCGCCGGCGGTGGGCTCATGGGGCCCCCTCATGTTGTACCTTCGCGCGCGAATTCACTGGGCGGTCAAGTTGCTCAGCTTTCGCAAGGTCTCGATGATAGTGGTCTTTTTCAACAACAACTTTCGGGTGGTCAAGCGTCACTTCCCGTGCAAGTCTCCCAACATACCATGACGGGTGGCGCCGCTCCTTTTCAGAATCCCTCCAGTATACCCAATGTGGGGATTGGCGGCGGCGGGATGAGACAGCGACACCCAGTGATCGGCACTCCTGGCTTCCCAGACATGCAAGCGCCTCTTCAAAGCCCAGTGTTGCCCAAAATGTCACAGGCTGTCATTACTCCCGCCCAAATGCAAATGCAGATGCAGATGCATAGCGGTGAAGCAATGTCAATAAGCACCGGTCTGCCAGAAGTGCAAGGCCTCCCTGTTGTTCCAGATGCAACTGCCGCAGTTCCTCACCCTCACCCTCACTCTCACTCTCACCCTCCGACTGCACCTGTGCCTCCAGCACCGTCGGCAACTACATTACCCTCGCACCCCGCTACCACTCTGACGGCTGCGCCAGTGAGCGGCAAAACAATGCGTGTGACGCTCGTGCCACCTACTGATGTTAAGCCACTGACTGAAGAGGAGGTATTGGAGGTCAAGGACTGGATGACTCGTGACAAGGAGTATGACACGCTCTACCGCAATATGAAGGAACGTATGGCAGAGGAGCTGCGGGTGTTCCGGGCCGAGAATAGTGATTTGTGGTGGGAGGTAACAGATGGCAAGAAGCTCAAGACAAAATTTGGTGTCACGTATCCTGGCCAACGCTTCCGAGACAATAGGAAGAGGGGCAGACGGGAAGGGTTCAGATTGTGAGTACCCCATTTTATAAGCAAAAAGTCTTCTTTCTAATCTTGGTCTGGCTCGTAGACCTGCAAAGGTCGATCCCGAAGAAGCGAAGCGCGAAGAGATTCTTGTTCCCATTCGCCTAGAATTCGATGTTGAACACCATAGAATGCGCGAGGCCTTCGTATGGAACCTTAATGGTGCGTAGTTCACAACAGGACGACATACTTTTCTTATGCTAATAGCCGTTGACAGATCCCGTTATCACACCAGAGATTTTTGCGCAGTCCCTCGTCGACGATTATGCCCTAGCACCTAGTTATTTGTCTGTCATCGTCAAGTCGATTCAGGACCAACTTAGCGATTTTCAGACCCACGCAACAGACCAGGTGCTCGACATCGATGGCGAGACGCTACTGCGAGGCCAGCTTGACGAGAATGAAAAGGTGTGGTGGGACAAGTGGCGCAAGGAGCTTCCCACCCTTGTGAAGCGGCCGAAGGAAGCACTTACAACTGGCAGGAAGCGACGCAAGGTGGACTCCAATGTGAAAATTGAGCGCGATCCGGATGTACCTGCCAGTGTGGCCGATATTAAGGTTGATGGGAAGGAACAGCAAGAGGAGATGCGCATCCTTATTAGGGTACGTAGCGCGCCGCGCCGCTTCGTGCCTGGAAGCTGATGTCTGTATTCTATAATAGCTTGATATTGGTATCGGATCGATGAAGCTTGATGATCAATTTGAGTGGGATATTGAAAACCCCGCTGCATCGCCTGAGCAGTTTGCTGAGGTATACACACGGGAACTTGGTTTAGGCGGTGAGTTCGGGTGAGTGAAAAAAAACGCCATTACGTTTGGAAACCTCCCAATAACCATTCCCCTCTTAGGACGGCCATTGCCCATTCAATACGAGAGCAAGTTCAGACATACCAAAAGTCCCTCTTCCTCGTCGGGCACCCGTCAGATGGAACAGCCGTACAGGACGATGATCTACGCATGTCCTTCCTCTCCGCTGTCACCTCGGTCGCGCGACCCATGGATCAGGTGCAGGCGTTTACGCCGATCCTCAATTACCTCAGTGACAGCGAGATGGAACGCAACGAGAAAGAGCGTGAGAAGGAGATGAACAAGCGGAAGAAGCGCAACACCCGTGGGAGACGTGGTGTCGCACTTCCCGATCGTGAGCCCATCAAGACCCTCCGTACACCCGCCATCGGTTTCCCGGACGTGGACCCTGCAGTTCTTGCATTGGCGCAGGCGGCGGCTGCACCTACATCACGCAGAGCTGCAGCTGCTGCAGCATCGCTTACCATCGCCAATATGGTGGCATCCGAGAATGGCACAGCTGTCATTACACCGACATTGCCCATGGCCACGCCTACTGTACCCACTCCGTCTGCACCCAAGGAGAAGAAGACGAGGGGCTTGTTCAAACCCCCGTCGTATCCTTCGACTGTTCTTCATCCGCGTGCCCACGTTTCAGCACCCACAATGTCTACCGCTGCGGACGCCTCAAAACTTCCGCCCCCACTGGAGAATGATCCGCCTGCTCCTATGCCTGTTCCTCCGCCTCAGGACAACAGACTCCCGAGGGTAATCTCAGCAAAACGTGCTAAGGAACTGGAGAGGGAGGCAAAAGAGAAGGAATTTGCGGACGGCCAGCATCCAAACTTTATCAATGGGGTTTGGCACTGCTCAAACTGCGGTTGTCCGGAAGATATCGCCATCGGGCGCCGCAAAGGCCCGCTTGGTGACAAGTCTCAGTGCGGCACATGTGGTACGGAATCATGAAGGGCTTTCTTTATGTATATGCGCCACTGACATTGCGTGCGTGTGGGTAGGTAAATTTTGGCATCGTCATCGTCGGCCCAGGCCGGTCGTATACAATCCAGATCCTGAATATCACCTTGGCCTGCGCACGGAGACTGATAAGTCGAAGATCTATCCAAAAAAGAAAGGCGGCGCAGCCGCTCGCGCTACCAACACACCTGTTGTCGACCAAGACGAGCCCACGCCCGCGACGGCTCCAGAACCTGAGACACCCAACAAGACCGAACCTGTGGTTGAATTACCACGGCGCGCTCCGCCTGGTGTTGGCCGTCGACACGTTGACACCGAGCGGGCAGTCTCACCCGTCTCTTCTGGGAGCTCCAGTGCCTCAGAGTCCCCTTTAATTCAAAAGATGAAATTGAATGGTACTGGCCACTCGAAGTCAGACGCGAACACCCCCATGCTACCCCCCACGACGGATGACCCGTCTGCTCTACCACCTGGCCCTTCGGACCGGCCGACATCACCCGTGCACACGACCGAGGTGGGTGACGAGTGATGCCCAACTGTTTTTGTTACTGTCAGGATTCAATATTGCATTCTTAGGACTTGCCACCGGATTCACTGATCGCTGCACATGCTGCAATGAATGCTAAGTATCCCGATGACAGGTTTGATATCATGACGCGCATGGCCCCCAGTGGTGAGCAAGAGTGGCGAGTGAAATGTTTAGACTGTCCTGGGAAGGTTCGCAAGCTCTTGCCCTTTTTTGTGCTTGGCACTGACGACAAACGGGGCTACTTAGCTTTATATCCCCGGCGATGGCATGAGTAATTTTGAGGTGCATCTCAAGAATAGGAATCACCGCGCCAGGGTCGCTGAGCGTTTGGGTACGACCAGGACACGAAATTCCCATGATCACAGCGCTAAGTGATGCTTGGACCTGATGATACCTTGTTTATATTGTCTATATGCCTGCCGCTATCTGTTTTTGCATGTCGCATGCCGTGCTGTTTTCTTTTTCTTGGCTCTGAAATTATCCATCTTACCTATACTTAGCTGTTGTTTGGATGCCTGGCGGATACCTTATGTCTGTATACACACGATTTCAATGTTACCCACCCCTGGGATGGGAAGAGGAAGAGAGACAAGATCGAACATTAGGGCACAGGTGCAAGGAGTCTAGCTTTAGAACACAAGGACAGCAATGGATGATGATGGTAACAAGTCTATAAGTTAGAATCGGCTGCTGCAAGTTCTTGCAATCGCCTGCGTTCCTCTGTGGCGGGGCGACCTACTTCATCATTCTCTTCGTTCGCTGGAAGCTCCATGATGGTGTCGACCCAAGCAAGGGCCCATGCCCCGTTGCCGGCCTTGGTGCCGCCGAGCACCTGTCGTTTCTCCGCTGAATCTTGAGACCCTCCCAGCGAGCCTGTGTTGGCTGTGTATCCGCGCGATCTGTCAGGCGGTGATGAGCACGAGGAGGGGAAAAAGGGGGGGCGGGGGAGAGGGAGAAGAAAGAAAGAAAAACTGAAAGCTGACAGAGTACGATGCCCGTGTGAGGCTCATACACCCCTCTTGGCTCTCTTCGCGAACGCTTGCGTTTTCGTGCACCTGCCACGTTGTCATTTTCCCGTTGCTCTTGCGCACGCTGTTGTTCTTGTTCTTGCCCTTGCCCTTGACCTTGCCCCTGTCCTTGGTCCTTCCCTTTCCCTTTCCCCCGTTCCTCTTCAACCTCATCATCCTTTTCTGCAGTAGCTCCAAAGATGCCACCATACGGGACGAGGGCGCGGCGACGCTGCTTTGCCCACTCTGCACTCGCCTCTGCTGTACGCTGCGCTGCAATTAACATCCAGTTCTCCTCGTTTAGGCCATCGCGGTTCAAGAGTGACTTGCGCACTGCGTTGAGAGGTCCGTCGCTATAGGGACCCCAACCGGACCCGCCGAAGAGCGTCGTTGGGCCGCCTGCGCGGTAGATGCCCTGTGTGCCACCAGCGCGATCTGCCTTTTGTGCGTTGGCGAGCTCGGCAGCAGCAAGAGCAGCAGCGGACGGCGCATTGGGGTCCGCGAGCTCGCCTACGAGATCGCCCGGTTTAAGACCTCTTTCGGTGATTTCTGCTAATACCTTGTCTTCATAGTAGTCATCCACGACCCAGCGCCCGTCTAGGAAAAGAGGAAGGAAGGGTTAAACTTTGCCATAAAAGAAATAAGGTCAGACGTGACACGCACCAATGAGTGTTTTTGCACCATGGAGTTTAAACGCACTGCGCGCGGTGATGAGTGTAACGCTGCGTGTGCGGAGGTGCGAGCCAAGCTTTCCAATCTCAATAAGGAATTCCTTCTCAGGTTGCGTCGCGTTGAGCTTGTGAGCGAGTGGATTACGACGGAAGTAGTATAACGAGTCGCGAAAGCCTGATGTCCGCGCTGCGTCGATCGCAAGCATGTACATTCGCTCGGGGTGCCGATTTGGTAAATTGAACGTCTGTGCTTTGAATCTGCGGCCTATGAGCGGAGACAACAAGTCGTATGTGAGCAATAACGAAACGGAAACCCCCCACCCCCCTCCTCCCTCATGGAGCTGGGGGGAGAAAGCGCACGCACCACTAAGCAGGAGACCGTTCCTATCAATCTTGGTGTCACCTTTCGGGTCGTCCTCCGTGACGAACTCGTCGCCCTCAATGACATACACTTTGCCTTGAATGACGCGGAACGGCTTGCCACCACCCATCACCCCCTCGTCCTGCAGCACACCATCGACGCCAAGCATGCCTTCTTCACCCATTACCACGATCGAGTCGTCATCGCCACCAGTACCGGCCGCGTCTCCAGCGGCGCCGCGCCCTGGAAGGCGGATAGTGATGCCACCGCCGGCGCCGCCACCACGCGAGCCCCGTCCACGTCCTCGTCCTCGGCCACGGCCGCGGCCTCGTCCCGCACGCTCACTACCTATGAGTGCACCCCGGCCACGGCCGCGTGGGCGACCCCGTGGACGCGGCATGGGGACAACCTCTTCAACGGGCTCGCCAGCGCCACTAACTTCGTCATCTCCCTCATTGACAGGCGTTGCAGCGTTTGGGGTATGCGCGTCATCCTCATCGTCGTTGTCGTCATTGTCATTGTCATCGTCATTCGCTGGCGTGTCGCGGTCTTCAGCTGGATTACCTGGGGTGCGTACCTGGAGGCGTGAGGGACCAGCGACAGCCGAATTATCTTGAAGTTTGCGTGGTCGGATGATTATTTTACCACTGGTCATTGCGTCGTAATAAAATGAACGAACAGTTCACAAATTCTGTATGAGATAAAGCACGTGACGTGATGCTGCTCTGGGTCTGGGGAGGAAAGAGGAAAGGAAAGGAAAGGTTGGTTGAACTCTTCCGCGTTGTAAGTGTAGAGTGTGTAGAGTGTGTACAATGAAATAGAAAAAAATTAAGACAAAGTCCAGAAGCGTTGTGATCGAATAGATAAAGCAAAGCAAAACTGGACTCAAGGCAAGGTAATAAAGCAAAAGGACGACAATTATCATCACATAAGACAAAAAACAAAAAAACCAAAAAGTTCCAAGCCCACAGAAGATCATCATTTCATTATCATTGCTTCATTTCCATCTAAATCCCCTCACACGCTCAGAGGGCTCGGCTCCGGACTGAGTGCGGTGCTTCCAGTAGGAATGGCATGCGGCGTCTCCACATCTGTCTCCGCATCCGTGAACGCGTCCGTTTCGACCTCTGTGTCCGATAATCCGCGCTCTGATTCCCGCCCCTGCTCAGGTCGGGATGCGGCCGTGCGGAATGTTTCGATAGAGCTTGTGCGCGAGCCGAGGCGGACACCGCTCAGGGGCGTTGATGGCATGCGGAACGCCGATGGCGCGGCAGGTTTATGCGTCGTGGTAGTTGCAGTCGCCGTGCTGAAGGAAGGCAGTGCAGGCCGATGGCTGCTAGATGTGGCGATATCATTTGAAGACTCGGTAACGGTGTCAAGTGTGGATGCGGTTGCCTTAGTCACCGTCGCAGCGGTAGAAACAGTCCCGACTGTCGGTGACGGTGATGGCGCACGAGGGGGCACCGTCTCGGCAGCACTCTCCATTTCCTGCTTCTTTGTGTCATCATCAGTATCCATCTTCTTGGGCGTTGATACTGCATCGAACAAATCCTGCGCGGGATTGTGTGTTTCGGGCGGTGGGTAGGATGCAGCAGCCTCCGGCTCGGAGGCAGGTGTGGATGCAGTTGCCGAGGCTGCAGTGGACTCTCTTGGAGGTGATAAAGGTGAAGACAGCGATGGTCGTGGCTCAGGCGTGTTCCCGTCTTGAGACCTTCTGCTAAGCGCTGATCTGGAGCGTGCGCGCGTCGTGCCGTCGCTTGGACCGGGCAACCCGTCAATGGAAGGACGCTCCTCGAACTCGGGCGGCGGTCCATTTAGATTAACTCGGGAGGCCGACGCATATGCGACAGCATCACGTCCATATGGAACGCCGAATTTGCTCACCGACTCAATAGATGAGATGAGCTTGAGTTGTTCTGGAGTTGGCCCTGAACGAGGGTACACAAAATCTGTGCGCACGGCCGTGTGCGTTAGCGGAGAGGAGATCGAACTGATCGAGATGGTTGACGGTGAAGTGAGCCCAGCGGCTACATTGGACGGTGACCGTGTGCGCGTGCGCGATGCGACGCGCCCAAATGCGGAGGAGGCAACACTAAGTACCGAGCCCGAATTCGACGGCGTTGTCCTGTGGCCCGCCGGCGAGGGACGTATGCCAGCTGGCCTCGAAGATAGGTTCGACGTACGTGGAGATGGAGGGACAGCCACGTTCCGCGATACCCGAGAGGATTGCGGTAAGGGATGAGGCGATGAAAGTGCACGCGAGGCCGCATCAATCAAACCTCGGAATACGGATCGTCTGCGCGTCTCTGGGGGGTTGGTGCTTTCAACATTAGTTGCAGGCGCCGCCGATCTTTCCGGTGATATAGGATAAGTATAAGTATCTGGGGCGATAGGCAATGTGTCTGTTGTTTCAACCCTGACGAGGCCACCGGAGCTAGCATGAACTTCCGCTAGATCGCCGACAACTTCGAAATAAGGTGGTGCTTGACCTCGAGGGTCTGCAGGTTCGGAGTTATCCTGAGATGAGGAGAGCTGGTCATTGTCCCGAACGTCAGATATATCCACCGTCCGGAGGGAAACATGGGCATAGTCATCGCGTTCGTTGACAGATTCGTTAGTTTCGTCAGGTTCAAGTAGGGGTGTTTGGACTTGAGCATCATCATTTACAATAACATAGGAAGAAGCCTGCGAAAGGTTGCGCGAATGTGAATTCGCGCTTTCGTCCTCGTCCTCTCTGACGGGTGCCATGACGACCTGTGCTGTCAATGGAGCGTCTTCCATGTCCTGCGAGCCTCTGTGTGTGAGGCAGAGATGAGACGCCAACCGATATTCAAGAGAGAAGGGGCGCTCACTGAATGATAACAAGCTCGAGCTCGCCCGGCTCTTTCATGTATGCAGGTAGCGAGCGCGTCGAGATCTGACTTGGGGTGCGCCTGTTACGCCTCGTGCGTCGCTCGGTTCGAGCGGCTGCTGCAGTCTGAGCCTGATTTGTCGCGACCGTCCCCGCAATCTCTTCCGCGGTGAGATCCCGAACGGCTGTGGGTGCTGGGCGTGGGATAGCATAGAGCGGAAAAAGGTGGGACGGTGTTTGAAGAAAACTGTCTTCCTATAGAATATCATTGGAATGGCGATAAGGAAAACGACCACCACAATGATAGGAACCTAGGGGGCAAGTGAACTTGAATGAGCGAGGACGCGGGGAATAGGGTGAATAATACAGGGGCGCACAATTATCTTGGTACTGCTATCATTACCGTTACCCCTCCTCGCAAGATTAGAATGTGGAGCCGCTGATGCCTGTGAGGCAAAGAAGAAAAGGAAGGAAGCGAGGGTGTAAAGGAGCGCCTGTGGCCATGGTAGACGGTTATATTGACATGACATGGATTGTGAGATTGAAAATTTCAACCAAATGGGGGGCTACGCGACAGACGGTTGGAGAGATGGTGATGATGATGATGACAACACGAAGAAAAGAGTGGGCGCTCGTGCTCTCAACGTCAAGGTCAAAGTCAAGGTTGAGGTGAGGTCAGGTGAGGTCAGGTCAAGGTCATATCATATTCTTCCTTCTCGTTTTCACAAGCACAGCCTCATCATATCATCTACCGACCCAACGGAACTAATCAAACATCACCGTCTCACAAATCATAGATTACTTTTTAATGAAACGAAATTCCTCAGTAAGAATTCGTGCAGCTCTTGTGCTCAAAGCGCATGGATTCAAGTTAATCACTCGGTCAGGCACATTTAGACTAAAACAAAGCTTACCAACTTCCCGCGGGCTGTCTTGAACCACCTTCGCGTCGCGTTCGTATGATGATCGAGTAAGTATAGACTACCAATCTTTTTATACCATATTAGGCTTACGAGATGCGTCGCTTTTGAGATCAACGAGTTAGACGCGTTCTCGGGTCTGCGCCAGACAGTTTCCTGCATGAGCTCATAGCTCCCTAAAACACTTGCCTCGGGGAGTGGCACAAGCCATTTCACTGCAATCTTGTTGTCAATTTGCGACAGAGCTGACCACGCCTCCTTTCTCCGGGTCCCGTCTGCAAAGACTGAGGCTTCCTGTATCTTGTTTCAGTGGGCTCCACCCATGTGCCGATAGCCCATGTACATACTTGGATCGTCGTGCACTTGAGTCGGATTTGCCCACTAGAATCCTCGTTAAGAGCATAGTCAATGTATCTCCTGAGCACATCCGGATCCCAGGCACCAAAGAATGGAGACTTGCTCAACAGGGAAAGTGCTTCTTCGCTGGAAGTTCACGGAAATGACAAACAGGGGCGCGCGTATCAAAATTAAATTGCAACTCACCGGGTGGGCCAGACATTGCGCCGTGCGAGCGCGCCGACGACATAGTTTCGAATAGACTTACTTTGATCGAAGGACGAGGGCACAATCACTGGGTCAATGAGCACCAGTCCCGAGAACGGCGCCGGGATAGAGTGTACGGCCAGTGTTCTAAGCGATGTCGTGTGTCGGACGAGACCAGCACTGAGGCAAGTAATGGCACGCACGCAGCACATCCACCTAATGAGTGACCTACAACAACAAGCTTGCGATTAGTCAAACCACGCTTCTTCCTTTCTTCACTGATTTCGGAAGGGACCCTCGGAATGCAAGTTGGGAGCGAAGAAGGCGTAACCTCTTCTGGAAGGAAATTCAAGACGAAGTTTAAGATGTCACGAGCGTGGTCACTCCAAAAAACTAATGGATTTAACTTAGACGGAGTGAAGATGAGATGTATAAGGAGGTAGGTGCCTCACATAGCGCTCCAAGGTTCTGCGCGTTGACGAGCCCGGAATCGCCATGTTGTACTGCATCAAGAGCCCAGACCTCATCGATTCGGTATTGTTTGTCCTCATCCACGGCCTGCAATAGATGGCGCAATGTGGGCTCGAACGTCTGAAATCTTCAGTACGAGGGAACTGGGAAATTGCTTGTATAGTTTTGTACTCACCTCTTTATGCAGGCCATTCGCATGCAACATCAAGAGTGTAAGGCCATCCAGTTTATCCGTGCGCACATAACGGTTCAATACATTCCAAAGTACCCTCGACTGCGTCCCGGAATCATCCGGATGATGCTGTGCTTGCAAAGCCAGAAGGTCGTTTGTGTACCGCTCAACATAGGCACTGCGTTCAACTTTGTTGCCGTAATGCGGGGTTTCGGGTAGGGGAACGAAGGGTGAATTGCGAGGGAATGCAGCTGGGATGAGATGTGTTGTGACGGTATATGCACTGGTAAAGTGATGATCACGAGGAGGGCATGGTAATTCGGGATACCTGAGAGGTTCTGGAGGATCTCGGATAGGAAGAAGAGGGCTTGGTTGAACGCGCTCATTCACCTCTACGGGTGACGGTTGCCGTGGCTTTGGAATCGTATGATGATGGGACATTTGCAAGGGTAACGAACAAATATGGGGGAACAGCTTCCCACAAGTGTACAACTATTTTGCTTTCGCTTTCGAACCTTCTTCTGTCACTGTCACCGAATCATGTACGTATGGTTAGTTAATTATATGGGAAGGATCGGACGAAGAGAGGCGGTTCATCAGCTCGTTACTCACGAGGCCGAGGGTGAGCGTGCGAGTGTGAGTGCGAGTGCGGCTACGGCTATTCCGGGACCGGGTACCGGGTACTCCGATGGTAGCGAGCGAGAGCAAAGTTTTTGGGTTGAGGTTGGCTCAACTTCTTGTCTTTGTCGTCTTCGTCTTACATACAAAGTCCATGAACTGATCACAAGTTCGCTTCCATGGACAAGGACATTAACAGCCGACGTAGCAACCGCATCAGGTCAACTTATCGCCGTTTTAATTGGAAGCGCCGCTGCATCCTCCACTCAGTCGCCATGATGGGAATTTAGCCTAACATCTACGTGATCGCGCGTGGGGATCGTTCGCGTGGTTCCCACCATCCTCGACGCATGGTACGATAAACCGTGGTCTTGGCGACTTCGATCTCACTCTCTATGTTGGGGTGGGTGGTATTTAGACCCGCCTAGCGGAGGGGGATCTCTCATTGCTTCTCACTACCGGGTCGTTTAGTGAGCCTTTTGGCCGGCATGCTTTCTCTCCTTTCTTTCTTCTCCCCGTCCTGCTTAGTAGGGGTTTGCTTGCCGCCGCCTCCGATCCTTGCGTCAAAGTAGCAGGTTTGCAATTTGTTGACCCCGCAGATGCAATAGCTTGCCAGAAGTCGTTCCCGTTTAATGAAACTATTAGGCAGAACGTCTTGTCGGTCGTCTCCCGGGTGTTTGATTCTTCACGTTCGAAGATTTCTACTTGCGTTCTCCCCCGCCGTTCCAGGAGTCGACAACGAATATACGCGCAGACATTGCGCGCATAAACTCAACGCGATACGCCGTGAGCGCGCCTCCTCCGTCTTCTACGGACTCCTTGCTCATGAACATCGTCACCGTTTAAGACCGACTATGACTTCAACGGAGACCTATGGGACTTCACAACTCAGTTGAATGACGGACACACACGTATGTCCTTTAGTCTGTCTTTCTGTCGTCGCATGGGCCCCCCTCGTGACGCCATTCTGTTCGCAGGCTGGTTCCCAAACTGCTACAATTCCTACCAGAACATTCTGCCCGCTCCTGTTGTCATTCTGGACGATGGAATTTTCATCGCCCCAGATTCTGTTGAGTTATTGAACCAACTTGGGCCTAATTTCATTAGCTTCTTTGCGGCGAAGGGCTTCAATTGGCAGCGTCTTGCTGGAGCCAGAGTGCTCACTATCGGTGGACTCCCTGCTTCTGTCTACGTCGACCAGATCGCTCGCACTGTCTCTGGCAACTTCCTTGATCACAATGTCAGGGTGAATAGTGTCATCAGCAGCTACCGAATCGTCGGTACGAGCTTCTCTCAACGTGTTGGCGACCTTGCTGGCCCGATATTTCTGAAGCAAACCAGTCTGAAGTTCTTGCTCATTCCTGCAAACTCAAAATCGCCTGAGCTGGTTGACATCCCTTCGTCGCTACTTTCATTGGTGCACCATTCACTGACGGGCAATCCTAGTTTGTCGCTTCCGTCCCATTCTTATACCTGAATTGACAGAATTATTTTAGCTGGGCCAACAACTGCGCCGCAACGCCTCAGACAAACGGCGTAGACCTGAAATCAGGTGTCAGGCCCTTTGCCCGAGGTCAACCTCGCTTGGCTCGTGCGGTGCTTAACGACCCCGCTGCTCAGCCAAAGACAGCTATTGGCCTCCCTCCTCCCTTCCTGCCGACCTTGTCTCCCACCAACGGTAGCACTGGTGTCATCAAGTCCTACATTCTGCCTGGAAACAAAACCGGAGTGGTGCGTGTACTCTCCCATTCTCCGAGTTGCGATGAATTACGTTTACGCGTTAGATGTTTGTCGGCTCTTTCGAAGGCAACTTTAATCAGTTCCCACTCGATGTTGAAGCTGCTGTGAACCAGTTTAAGAAGGCCGGAGTGACCAATCTTGTGATCGACGTGACCAATAATGGAGGTTCGTAGACACCTCGAGAAAATGCCGCAACATCTGACCCCAGGGATTGCAGGTGGATTTGTCTGCCTGGGGTTGTTCCTTCATCAGTTCCTTGCCGGCACCGAGGCTGGTTTCCCGTACGCATTATGGATATGAATTCACGATCACATATCTCACCGCCCGCTTTAGAGGGTTTCAGTCAACTTCTCGCGCCAATACGCTCGCTCAGAAAATATTAAAAGCTGACATATCATTGGGACTTGACGGCTCGGTCTCCTTCTACACTGCCGACAACTGTACGCTATTTTGCAGCATCTTCAGCATGAGCGATGACCTTCGTCGCAGGGCAATTCTTGAATGGCACACAGATGCCTGTTAATTTTAACTACAATGACCCGTCCGTTCCTTTTGTTGTTAATGGCCGCAGCAACCCCACGTCACAACGGTTCGAGGTCTGAGCGGCGTCTGTTCATGATATCCCTGGCCTGACGCATAGACCAGGATGTATGCCCAACTCCACAAGTGAACATACCCGCCACCCCTCCTTTTGATCTGAAGTACGTACCTATACTCTATCACCTCATTGGAAACTTGCTAAGATTGGTCTTCTAGTAATATAGTCATCGGTAAGGCCTTCTATGCCGGTCTCTTCACAGTCACCAAAAACTCCTGTTTACAGTCGGCAACGGAAACTGCGCATCGACGTGCGCCCTATTCACCACCGTCATGTTTGAACGTCATCAGACCAAGATAGCCACTTTCGGCGGCAACCCGTTTCAGCCAATCCAGTACAAGGGTACGTTGCCTTCGATATCGCTGAGGGTGTGATTCTTCATAGACATCCTCGCAGGTATGGCCGGAAACCAGGTGCTCGAATGGACCGACTTGGACACTGAAATCAAGACCGCAGGGCTTAAGGACGTAAGTGGGGGTGTATTTTCTAGAACGATTGCAATCGCTTTACTCACCGATTATCCCAAATAGGATCCTTTGGCTCCTCCAGACTTGTATGACCAGTTTTTGTTGTGGAAGAGACTCAGCTAATCGGGATCATGTAGACTGGTCAGCGCGAATATGCGCCATAATTGGAGAATTGGTAAGTCAAGCTATAAATCCGTGACTGTTCGAAAATAAGCTGCCTTCCAGCTTACAGCTTCTTCGACGAAAACAAGCCAATCGCCTACGTCTCTGAGCAGCCACAATGTATGTCCTAAGCAATCCTAGGTTGTGAAACAGTGCCCGAGTTGACCTTTTCGCGTGCGTGTAGTCCGTTTCCCGTACACGGCGGAGACGTATAACAACCCCCAGAAAGTGTGGGCCTTCGTGTAAGTGTGTTCATTATACGTATTCGAGAACTGGCTGACGAGATCCTCAGTGAAGAGAAAATCTTCAGTTAGGAGAAGGGACACCCTATTTAATAAATAAGTATCTCGTGCGCGCATTGTCTTGTGAGAATAAAAATAGCGAGAATGATATGACGGTGTTCAAAGTATTCCGTTGCAAACAAGAAGAGCCGGCCTCATCGTGCTCCAGCCCCTCAGTTCTTGAGTGGCAGGACTCTAGATTCAATAGCAATTCATCGTGAGCTGCTCAGTGTTTGTCTCAGTGACACCGTAAATCGCTGGGGAAGTTAAGTCGTGAGAAAGAGCCCAGAGTCACAACACAATGAGGCCTTGAAGAGTTAACATGAGTCGTCGGCACTTAAAAGCGGCTACGATTTCGGAGCGCGGGCCGCTCTTTAGAGCTAAGGCTCTGTAGTTCTTACTCACAATCAACGGTATGCCTGGACCCACACCTCATCGCACACCCCTTCGGCGCGTCTCGCAAGGCTCCCTCTTCGCGCTCTCACGTTCAGGTGCGAACCCAGATGCACCGCACGGCCTTGGATTCCTGGAGCCGGCGCTCGCAGAGCTCGCAGATGAGGCTGAGGCATTACGGGCGAACGTTGACGGGCTTCGCGCGCTCAGCGTGTCGCTCGACACGTTCAACGAGGCGTTCTCAAGCTGGCTATACGTGATGAACATGAATGCGCTCACAGTAGAGTGGCCGGAGGTACGTCAAATCTTGGGCGAGTGTGAGTTTGGTATTTATTTTACATTACACTGATATTCATAGGCTCCGACGGAAGCTTCGTTCATCCTTGCGAAGCGGAGGGTCGGTGCGTTCACCCTGCCTCTGTTTATTCATCATCAAATGGGAGGGGGAAATGAGCAGAGGAAGATGCGCATGCTGCTCTCTTGGCCGCCGCGCAAACTCAGATACAGGTGCACACGCTCGCTACGGCAAAGTCTGATGAAACGACAAATGTCACGGCATTGGTGGACAATACGACTTTTGCGAACGATTCTCTCGCTCCAGAGTCATCGAAATCTGCCACGGTGAAAGTGAAGAAGAAAGGCAAGCTGAAACTGACTCCGAAAGAGAAGAAAGAGAGAAGTGTGCGTATTTTGTAATTTAACGCCTTTCCTTCTCTCTCTGGGCAGTTGTCTATTGCTTAACCGTTAACCGTCATCCTTATCCCACTCTGAATGTACAGATAGCGATTGATAAAGTCATTTCGTCGCTTCCGCTCGAATTTCGCGGGAGTGATCCTGTAAGCGTTTGACAAAGCCTGTTGAATGGTCGATCGGATCCTCTCATCTAACATAGACCCTACGTCGCAACATGGAAATGGTCATAGAACGGCTTATGGACAGTGACAGCAAGGGTCTCAAACGTAAGACCCGTTTGCTGATCGTTACCCTTTTTAATCACACTGAGGATGCACAGTGATTGAGATGATCGTCCCTCCTGACCTCAATCAAGCGCGAGTCAACAAGTGCCTGATCGCGCTTGTTAATCGGAAGATTGTCACGAAAGATAATAGTACGGTGGGTGGAATATCTTGTCCGTTGGCACTGTTTAATGCTGAGTTGGGTGTTCCGCACAGGGGGCTGTGTTGTACCACTGGCAGGGAGTGGCAACCTGACCGAGTAGTAGTAGTGCAGTAGTGCATACATTCACATTCATATTCACGCCAAACCAGTGGTACAGTGGTAGATGATTATATAATCAATGGTCCGTGCGCGGGTATTAATGATTTATAAGGACACCTGGACTGTCTTAACCCTAACCTTAATATAATTAATGTCAATAAAAATGCTGTGTTGTGTGCTGTACTTGTGCTTTGTGCTTGTGACTAAACTGAAAATAAAATAAAATAAATTGGACTTCAAATAAGTAAATCAAACAAAGAAGAAGAAAGACGAGGGTGAGGTAGAGACCAGAGAGGTGTGCAGGAAGAAAGGAAAAGGAGGGAAAAAGGAAAGAATAAGGTCAAGTCACATAGTCAAGTCAAGTCAAGTCAAGTCAAGTCGAGGTCGATCAACTCCCAACCTTTAAACGATTTTCGCTTTCCTCGACAACGTCGGCCAATTTTTGGTTGGCTTTGGCTAGACAATGTCAGGCAAGGCTCCTCCCACTGGCCCACGAGCTCTCTTAAATTCACTAAATGGTGCTCCTCAAAAGCGTCAACCACCGCCAACAGACCTTTCTTCCCCCCCTGCTCAACCACAGCCTTCCTCTTCATCATCCTCCTCTCCTTCGTCATCTTCACCGACCCCACTCATCAATCGTATAGGTGCTCCACCACCCACTGGCCCACGGAGCTTGCTCAACGGGAACACCCAAGCCAGAACTTGCAAGCCTACTCTCAATGGCCATACCAATCCCCTTACTGGTCAGCTGAGGCAGCCCCCCACCGTGCCCAGTGCTATGCAACAGAAACCGCCTCATAAAGGCAAGCAAGTTGAGATCAAATGGAGTGACCATACTATCGCAAGCACTGTGAGCACCTTACACACCCTTTTCTACATGTCATGTCCTTGTCACTCACCCTTCTCTTGTCTCCTTTCCCAGTCGCGCAACCCCATCAGTGAACCTGCTCCATTCTCTACCGCCGCACGCCCAACCCCCCTCGCCGCCCCAAATCTCAATGGAAAGTCATCTTCAGGCTGGTCCTCGAGCTTCTCGACCATCGCGCAGCTCATCCCTGCAGGTCCCAGAGTTGTAGTTTCTTCGCGCCCACATCGTGAACGACAGCCCCCACAACCGTCCTCGGAACCTCCGCCTCCACCGCCACCATCCATAACACCACCACCACCACCACCTCCGTCCGACACACCACCGCCGCCACCACCACCTCCAACTGAGAGTCCGCCACCACCTCCGCCGCCTCCTTTGGACGATCCGCCGCCGCCACCACCACCACCCCTAACAGGACCGCCCCCACTTCCTGGCTTGGTGCCTCCCCTTCCATCAACCTCTCGCTCAAAGTCCCCATCACCACCACCCCCCCTACGACCTCACCCTCTCCACCACCCCCTCCTCCGGCATCTCATCCTCCGACCCCGCCGCCGCCGCCGCCACCACCACTACCACCGCTTCCGGCTTCAGAGTCGCGTCCGTCTCCAATTTCGACCCATTCACTTCCCACTCCTCCGCCGTCCCTACCGCTTCCACCTTCCATCTCCTCACGGACTCATCGACCCGCATCTTCTTTACCACCTAATCCTAGCATACGGATACCACTTCCTCCACGTCCTGACACTTCTCACTTATCCGTGCCTTCTTCAACACGGGTGGCTTCACTTGCGCGATCGCCGTTACCGCCTCCTTCACATTCATCCAAGCCATCATCTCCTCATGCCCTTGCGCCTCTGCGTTCCTCATCGCCTGCCCCTGTATATTCTCTTCCACCCCCACCACCCTGGCCGCCCGCGCGGTCAGAGTACCCGTCCGAGAGGAATTTCAAAGTTCTGTTTGACTCTGCTGTTGATAAGGACAGGGATCTGAAGTTCGCGCTACTCATGGACAAGGTGCGAGAAGCAGGCGCAGCCGAGACTAGAATTAGAACAAAAGGAGGGAAGGAGATGTTATTGAGATATGACGGTGAGGTTGTACGTGGGGAACCTGAGGTCGTCTTGGTAGATCCACGCAAGGCGGAAGGCTTTAAGAGACTAGTCAGTCTTAGGCCCTTCAGGACGGAGTTGTACGAGGTTAAGTATGAGGTACGTGATCCCCCCCCTTTTCTTTTTTCTTAAACCTCGTTTCAAGTACAATTGATTGGGCGCGCTGCAGTACGACGACAACTCCTGCGGTCCCCCGCTCCCAACGTCAATCCTGGTCACCAACGTATCCCCCTTGGCACCGAAAGAACAAATTCGACGGCATTTTTCTGCGCACGGTCCAATTCTTTTGTTCGAACCTCAAGTGGACAAAGCTACCGGCGGCGCTCTTGGCATCATCTTTATCAAGTACGGAACACATGCTGAGGCTGCCCGGTGCGTCGAGCGCGAGCACGGTCGTAAGCTTGGCCCTGCCTTGTTGGGGCTCAACGTAGGCGGGGAAGACTTTGAGATCAAGGTCGTATTCGACGGCGAGCGCAAGCGGCTGCGCGCAGTATTACATGAACTTGACGAACGCAAAAGGTTGAAGCGTCCGACATCCTTGCCCACACATGGCCAGTCGAGCTTGCAGACACCACCAACTCCTTGGCACGGCTCGCATTTCAACACGCACGCGTCATCTACTTCGTTGCACCTCCGCACGCCAGCTAGCGCGTCGACGCCACCCACCACATCAAGCCTCCCGCCTCTTGGCTCCGGACATGGTCTCCCACCCAAGCCAGCCACACCCTCAGCAGGTCCACAAACGAATGGCAGCTTCACCGGCGGGCCATTGGGTCCTATGAGCGGTCGCGCGCGCCGGCCACCGCCGACATTGGTCAAGGCGAGGCGGGCGGCAGCAAACACGCATCACGCGACCCCACATACGGGTGGAACGTCTGCTGACTCGACGCCCATACCCAATCTGCGTCCGCCGCCGTCATCTCGTGGCAGACGCGGTGGGCGGAATCGAATACCCATGGCCGTCGATCATTATTCGCCACCTCACTCACGTTCACGTTCACGGTCGCGCTCGCGCTCCCCGTCTCCTGTCTTGCGTAGACCAGGGCAGTCGAGTCGGAACGCGCAGACGCGTCAGCGCGAGGTCGTGCTTGAGTCCCTGGCGGGGAATCAGCATGAACACGTGAAGATTGATGGGAATGGTGGACTTTTGGGAGGTGCTGTGACAGAGGAGGACGTTCGGGCATTCGTTAGGGAGTTCCAGGTCGACCAGGTGCGCTTGCCTAGTTTTCCTCATAGTTGAAAGAGACAATGACTCATGCGCCCTGCCACGTCATTTCTTTCTTTCATGTTTACCTTCGTTTTGGTATTGAAAGGTGTTGCGAGACCACACGGGTTGGTATGTCACCTTCAAGGCCGCGGGGATCGCCCGCCGCGCCGCCATGGTTCTCAACATGCGTTCGCTTACCCACCACTCGGTCACGCTCACTGTGCACCCACCGCCTTCATCCACCCACGCACCCGCGGCTAAGTCGAGTTGGAGTGACGCAGAACTAGTGGAGGAGGCAAGTCAAGTAATCAGGAAGGAGCTGCGGCATTTGCTCGAGAAGGACATCGTCGAGCGCCTCATCTCCATGCGCTTGCGGAGGCTAGTAGCCGACCACAAGCGTAGCGCCGCGGCGGTTAAGATCAATACCGTGCCAGCTGTGGCAGATGGCAAGTCTAGCGCGGAGGTGCCTCTTTTCGGGGCTGGCGCGGGACTCAAAGGTCTATCATTTAAGAAAGCGAACAAGCGCACGAGAGAAGAGGCTAAGCCCGCGCCAACTCTAGATGTCGGAGCAGGAACAGAGGTCGAAGAGAAGGCTGTTGAACAGACGGAAGCTTTCGCTCCTCCGAAAAAGAAGCGGAAGAAAGAGGACCAGTCGCTCGTCACTGGAATTGAGTCTGAAGGAGAGCAAGAAGAGCTTGGGCTGCTCCCTCCTGCTCCTGCAACCCCTCTTGCTCCCGCTTCTGGAGAAGAGCGAAAGAGAGCGTTGGTAAAGGATAATGAGGAAGACGAGCCTGCGGCCAAGAAAACAAAGGGTGTGGCTGGGGACGAGAAGGACCTGGTTGAGATCATTGAAATCCCCGTCCCCATCGTCTCGGCGAAACGGTTACAGCCGACGGCAGAGGTTAAGAGAAGAACGACGTCAAAAGTCAAGGCACGGCCAGTTAAAAAGGCTGATGCTGAGACGCCCATAGACCAATTCGTATTACCCGATGATCATGACTTTGCCGCGCCTGCAGTCGCTCACCTTCACTTTACTCCCGCCGATCGACCCTCTTCTGTGTCTCCACCGCGGTCGCCTGCGCTTAAACCGAAGCCCAGACTTCCGACCCCCCCTCCGATCCTTATGGGCCTGGTCTGTGTGAGGACGATGAAGACTTGTACTTCGCCCGCCTCGCGCTGCGGAGTCCATGGGCCTTCCTCTTCCAGAACCGGCGCCAACACCTGTTCCCGATCCAGAATCTCCCCCTCCATTCCGCGTTCATCTGACTGGCTCTGCCCGTACAGAAGGCTATTACAAGATCTCGCACGCCGAAAAGTCTGCATATGTCGCACAGTACGCAACCCGCGGCGCCGCAGCTGACCCCGCCGAAGCGCAGACGCAGCAGCCTAAGCCTACGATGACGTCCTCACGTTCGAACCGTGCAAACGCGCGGCGGCAGGCGCAGGGTTTGGAGGAGATTAATCAGGTGCAACGTGCTATGGCACTTTCCAAGGGCGAAACAGCTGCGGCGGAGCTATCGATCAAGTTCAACCAGCTGCAGACTCGCAAGAAACACCTGCGATTTGCACGCTCGCCGATTCATGACTGGGGCCTGTACGCGATGGAGCGCATCTCTCGCGGAGAAATGGTCATTGAATACGTCGGAGAGGTCATCCGTGCACAAGTGGCAGATAAGCGCGAGAAGGCATACGAACGGCAGGGCATCGGCAGCAGTTATTTGTTCCGCATCGACGAGGATTTGGTGGTGGATGCCACAAAGAAGGGAAACCTAGGGTACGTGTCGTTGTTGCCTTTATTATTGTGTCTAAATCTCACCTGTCACCTCGTGCTTCCCACCCCCTCCTCCTTGTATCTCACATTAGGCGGTTGATTAACCATTCATGCGATCCCAATTGCACTGCCAAGATCATTACCATTAATGGTGAGAAGAAGATTGTCATCTATGCCAAGCAGGACATCGAGCTCGGCGATGAGATAACTTACGGTACGGAGAGCACTGCGGCCATCATCTTATTCTATAGGCTCCGAAATTGACGCACTCTGTAACACAGATTATCACTTCCCGATTGAGCAGGATAAGATTCCTTGTCTCTGTGGTTCCGCTAAATGTCGTGGGTACCTCAACTAGAACGGACAGAGCACCCCTTCCAAGCATTACTTACACGTCACTTATGTATCTCGCATACCCTCTCCTCTCTTCCTCTTCGTCGTTGCTGGTTGTCATCTCTTTTTCATGGGTTCACTACGCGATTGCGGATTTGTATCATCTATCGTTCATTCGCTCACGCTGGCTCTCGCACTGCATCGTAAATGTGATTTATTATAGCTTTTCTTGTAGACTGTATGCCCCCCGTAATGTGCCCACCCGACGGCACACACAAAAGAAAATGTAACATTTTGCGTGCTCGACCCGAGTTGGCTTTTTGGCGATAGCACAAGGTCATGATGGGGTGAAGTTGACGCCTTGGGCGAGGGGGGCCTCATCGGAAAAGTTGATAGTGCATGCGCTCCAGCGTACATACTGCTTCCAGGCATCGCCGCCAGATTCACGACCCCAACCAGTGCTCTGATGATGGCAAGCGTGTCAATAGGGCCACCCACAAAAATAGACGTAGGACGACTGGCCTTGTTACCGCCGAATGCGGCGCCAATCTCTGCACCACTCGTGCCTACGTTGACCTGCGAACAAGGGAGAGAGAGAGAGGGAGAGAGGGTGGGATGGGGGGGGAGGGGCGAATGCGTCAAAGACATGAACCAGCCAACTTGTCTGGGAAAAACCTACGTTGACAATTCCTGCGTCCGAACCGGTAGGGCCGATCCACCTGCCAACGTTACGCATATCACGCGTCCAAAGACTGCTGGACAATCCCTGAGGCACAGCATTATTCCAAGCAATCGCCTGCTCGAGCTCGTCAAACTCCGCGACGTAGAGCACTGGGGCAAAGCGCTCCGTCGCCCATAGCGCGCTCGAAGTTCCAGACTTGGGAATCGCGATAGTCGGGCGCACAAAGTTTCCTTGGTTCAGCGGCGACGGCAGGCCGTCGTATCGCCCGCCGCCAGCGAGAATATCCGCGCCGGCTGCTTTCAGTTCAGTGATGGCGCCATTGTAGATGTCGAGAGCGACAGGTGTGTGCAAGGGGCCAAGGAGCGTACTTGGATCCAGAGGGTCGCCGGGCTTCAAGGATGCGTAAAGCTTTTGCAAGCGCGAGAGGAATTCTGGGGCGATGGAACGGTGGAGGTAAAGCCGGCGCGTGGAAGTGCAGCGTTGGCCGGCTGTGCCAACAGAGCCAAAGAAGACGGCTGGCACAGCGAGTGAGAGGTCTGCGTCAGGCATGACGATCGCGGCTGATGAAGCTCCGCATCAACATTTGGAAGCATGTAATCGAGAAACGGTATGGGGCGAACCATTGTTCCCGCCAAGCTCCAGTAGAACTTTACCGAATCTAGACTGGACGTTCTTTCCGACCACTCTGCCAACATTCTCACTCCCGGTGAAAGAGACTGGGAACCGAGATTGGGTTCTTTTCCGTGTGATTACGATTGGGGGATACGTACTCATGTCTACTTCCCGGCTTTGTACTAGAGCCTCCCCGACGTCTTTTCCACCCGTGACAAGGCCGGCGACGGCGCCGGGTATACCGTTCTTCTCCAACACACTAGAGACTATTTTCGTGACCGCGATAGAACATAACGGGGTGCTGGGGGAAGGCTTCCATATGGTCGCGTTACCCGCTGCCATCGAAATTGAGAGATTCCTGGATTCATGCGGTTCATCCTTTTTTGAACTCGACTTATCACGAAGGGTCAATACCAGCCATATACAGCCACGGGAAAGTTAAACGCAGACAGAACACCCAGGACGCCAAGGGGATTTGGAACTGTATGCAGAAGATGGATGACAAATGAAAAAAGGGCGAGGGTCGTAATCTTACCTTCAAGAATGGTGTGGCCTGGCCTCTCAGAGTTGATCACCCTTCCGTTCATTATCCTGGAAAGCCCAACTGCGTAGTCACACTACGAATGAACGTTCATAAATGTAACCGCCTCGCCAATCCAACACCAACTTACAATGTCGACGAATTCTTGAACCTCACCGACCCCCTCCGAACGAATCTTACCCATCTCGAGCGATACGAGCGCACCGAGCTCCTCGCGCTGTGAAAAGAGTAATGCACAATGCGATCGCGACGTTCATGTGACATGCGCGAACCTTGGCAGCCAGAGCCTCCCGAATCTGGCGGATAATCTCACCTCTTCTGGGCGCAGGTACGCTTCTGAGATAAACGTAGGCTTCCCTAGTCCTCTCCAGTGCACCATGAAGCTCTGCTGGCGATGCCTGGCGGTAGTGATAGCATGCCAACATTTTAATACCCAGGACCACCAATGCGCAAAGACCCAAGAGGGAAATATAAAACACCCACAGACTTGACATTCGCTAGGACCTCTCCAGTTGTCGGGCAAATGCTCTGAAATACCTCACCAGACCCTTTCCAATCTCCATCGTAGACGCCAGGCAGCTCAGTCAGGGTAGTCGGAATGTCTAATGCGCCTAGTACAGCAGAGGCCCTACTCGAGAGACGACGCGATAGTTGCGTGACAGAAAATGTTCCGAGTGCGAATGTCCTCCGGGCGAGTAACATGGAATCAGAGAGCAAGTGTTCAGATGACTGAACCAAACTACAAACTACAAACTAAAACTGAATTGAAAGATCCGTTCCGGTGGTGGTACGCTCATTGATCACATGATCTCACATTCTCATCAACAAGGAAGAGGAAGGAAGGGAAGTTTTGCAACAACAGTACAAGACTATGCGAATTATGTACGCACCACTCATATGATAGCCAGCAAAGGGATAGAAATACGAAAACAAGGTATTGTGGCGAAGCGAGGTGACAACAGATGGCCTTTTGAGTGTCCAAGGATTGCTTGATCGAAAATGAAAACAAAATGTCGGGGAGTGGGAAACACAAGGGTATATATGTAACAATGAAATGAATGTTCGTGCCAGGAGAAGCAGCAATAGTAGGCGATACAATGTGAGAATATGAAATCACCTCATGAAAACAATGCAGTGTCAAGGTTCTGCGTGAAGTCCAGACAACGATCCTTTGATCGTGCGACGTACTAAACCCCACACGTGATCAGCATCATGGGCAGGGTAAAGACATTAAATGTGACAGACCTAACGATTCGATGATCATCAAACTTGACGTCAAAGATATGGCCGAGATGGTGCCGTCTGAACTGCTGCACCAGACGCCCCGTCCGAAGGTCCCATACCTTGACTGTCTTGTCATAGCTCGCGCTGACGAGGCGTCCTGAAGCGGGATCGAGTGCGAGGGCACGCACGAGAGCGTCGTGCCCTATAAGCGTACGTATACATTCGCCTGTCGTTGCATTCCACACCTTAATTTTGCAATCACTTGAGCCGGAAACGATGTAATTGTCCTTGCATCGCCAATCATGAGCATGTCGGCAGACAGGAAATACTCGTAAAAGACAGATGTACCTTGAATTCGATACAAGCAAGCCCGCGGTCATGCCCATCAAATGTGCGTAAGCAGGTACCCCGTTCGATGTCCCACAGCATCATCTTTGTGTCCCCGCTGGCGCTCACGATGAGCCCGTTCTGCAGCCCAATGGCATTGACAGGACCTTCATGTCCTGAAAGTGTGCGGTGCAACTCAAGGGTTTCGCGGTTCCACACGCGAATCTTTGTATCCTTTGAGCTGTCGGATGGTTAGTTACTGCTTCGAAAGCCAGGATAAAGATTCCACTTACCAGCTTACGACCCACTGATCGTCAACGCGAAGGTCGAGCACACCATCTAAGTGCCCTTTCAACACTGCCCTCACTTCTGCACGCACCTGGCCACCCTCCCCGATCCATATGTCCCACACACACGCTCTTCGGTCGCTACTACCACTGACCATGAAGCCCTTCCTCCCGCCTTCTTTGATGTCCCAATCTTTTCGAACTTAAGACAGAGGACACTTCCGTAGTGACCCCTGAAAGTGCCCAAGCAGCGCCCAGTCCGAATATCCCATGCCTTGATAGTCTGATCACGCGAGCCAGAGATGATTCGCTTGCTGTCAAATTCAAGACAATAGACGCTGTCGGCATGCCCCCTCAGGTGCATGGGGTGAACGACACCTCCAGTCCAACGAGCGTCCAAGGCAGAACGGGTCTGATATAATCTCGCCAAGGGAGGAACAGCGGCGCATGCACAGACGCAGAGCGTGGAAGGTTTGTGTCACTGGGATGTTCGGGGCTCCAGGGCGACAGAGCATGTGGGAAAGGGTGTACAGGTATGGGTGGGCGTGCGAGAACGTCGAGGCTCTCAGTATGTATGGCTGCGGAGGAGGGTGTGGATCCACTGAACATACTGCGCCCAAGGGTCTGACCCCTTGTGCTCTCCGGGGAGGATGTAGGACTAGTAGGGCTCTCCGCAAGTTGTTCCAAGGCAGGGTGTGTCCAACCTCGCGCAACGGCACGTTCAAGATTGATCTCCCACCCCTGGCGGCGGTAAAAAAGCTCCCGCCAGACGGCACTGTCGTTAGCCAGAATGTTCCATCTGCGTGAAACGCTCTGGCAGACTATTATGGACGAAAGGTCAAGGAAACATAGGGCGTATATGGCGACTTCAGGTGGGAGTCGAGACAAGAGGTCTAGAAAACTACAGATTTAGGAAGAGACTAACAACAACAGAAAGAGGGGAGACGGACCGGCGAATTTCGGAGGGGACTGCACAACGTCACCGTAATCCACGTAGCATGCCTCATCAATGAGCTCACCCTCTTCCCCATCTAGAGGCTGAAGGTCGGCATAACTGAAGTTGGAAGGCATTGCGTAGGTTTTACGACGGGCAGGTTTACGTCTACCCTTGCGCGTTGGAGAGGAAAGCGCACCCCAGAGGCGAGGGATCAAACATTTCATGGATTTACTGGTCTGTGTTGTCCGATGACTGGAAGCCGGAAGAGCGTGATAGGAGGGGGGAGAGTTGTGAATAGTATTATAACGCTTGTCCCTGGTAGAGGTTCCAGGCCAAGGTGAGGTAGTGAGGGATACAGAAGGGAAAGTGTTACGATCTGGACTAGGGCTGGGCGTGCTGATTACGGAAAAGTCAAAAGAGAAAGAGGGAGAGGGAGGCCTTGTGACTGTCATTGAATGCGGTACAGAGAATGGGGAACTATCGATGATGTCGAAATCATCGGAATTGTTGTCGTCCGGGTAAGATGATGCCGTTGTTAATGAACTGGATGATTGAACGCCGAACTGTAACGACGTGTATGTTGACGTTGGTATGACCAAAGGATGAAATATTCGGCGATTAGTTGTAGTACTTGATGTTGTCGAGGGTATTCTCATAAAGTGAATGAGTGGGTGTGAGTTGTGAGAGTGAGAGAGTTGTCGGTCGATGAATGAGAATGAGAATGGAATGGGAATGGGATGATGGGTCAGTTGGTCACTCCTTCTCTTCTCCTTCTCCTTTCCCTTTTTCATTCAAACATCGATGCTAGACGACCCACGCGACCCTTCACTCGAAACAAAATTTATAATCCCAAGAACATGGAGAGGACAAGATAACGTCGGTTAGCATTCATTCGTTAAACTAATTCATATCACTATTTTATTTTATTTTTATTCACTTTCTTCCTATTTTTTTTCTCACTTCTTTTCAACAGACGGCTTGGCGACCTCAGGCATGTTTCTCGCAGGTCTCATCATGGTCACCCGGAATAGGTCATTTTCTTCGATCCCATCTCTATACCCTATCACCATTTTTTACTCACGCAACACATGCTGCACAGGATTCTAGCTTGGCCCTCTCTCATTCTTGGTGCAAGCGCATGGATCAATCAGCATCCACTCCGCACTAAAGAGGGGGGTACACCGCCCATCGGCAATCTGATGTCCGTCCTTTACCCTCGTGTCTCGCTCGCGGTGCTGAACGTCTTCTTTCTGTCACAGCTTGGGTTTTACTGCCCTCATCGCAGCATATCTTCCCCTCTTCCTCAAACCAGGTTCAGCTACCGCTTCGAGCCCACTTAGACAAGTCCCGTTGAACTAGTATGCTTTGTGATCGAGTTACTCCGCAACGCAACACCTCTTGTTTTTACGTCGTACCTTATAGGTGCTTTGGAGGCACTTCACAATCTTTTGCATGCTGTTGGTTTGCGGAACTGTCTCTCAAGCACTTCTTCTATCTTAGCGGTGTCTCCACGACTGGGGTAAGGCTTCTTGGAGTAATCGGCGTGCATTCCCCTCGTGAGGCGGGAGTAAGCCGAAGGATCACGATCGGAATAGTACAGGCATCCCATAGGGTACGCAGCCCATCATTGTGCGGCACCCGCTGACCCTGGGTCGGTCACCTTTACGGACTTGGGGTTTCCCTTACGTTTGACCTGCGGATGACAAAATCGGTCATGTCTTGGACAAGCACATCTTGCGGCGGCTGCAATATCTCCGTGCACTGCTAGGTGTTATACTGGCTTGAAGTTATCAGTTAAAGCTCTCTGGAGATGACCTGATAGAAATCTCGGCGTGGTACGATTGTCATCGTCGCATCGAATGGAAGAATGTAAATGAGAACTACCATGTCTGTTACTCATGGCATCTCTTTCTGTGTTGGGGCTCAGATACCTGGGCTACCAGATATTCATTCTAGCAATGAGCTACCACATATCCGTCAAGCGGGCCTACTGAAATGTCAGATGCGCGCGCACATGAGGCGTCCTATGTGATATAGGAGGCAGCTCGTTATGCGGCCGCTGGCCGTGCGTCGATTAGAACTCCGTTGGGTGAAGTGAAAGTACGGTTCCCTCCCTTCCTCGCAAGGTTTACAGGAGGGCAGCGTGAGTAGGGATGAATCCAGGCACTGTCTCACAAGTCTGAGAAGAACGACGGACTAGCATCCACCTGATTCCTCCCCCTTTTGTGCGGCCGCCCCTTGAGATCACCTTTTTCTTTCTTCCGCCTCTTCGGCTTGGGTGCGTCGGATACATTGCCAGACTCTTCGTCTTCCTTCCTCGCGCTCGCGGGTTCTTGCTCGTCCCCTTCTGCAGCCCAACTCTTCTTTAGTGGGAGGGGAGTCACCTCGACCTCCTCATCAACTGAAGCGTCCCTCTCCCATCTTCATCCACTGCCTTTGCCCGCCACCCTCGTCCTCGAAAACTTCCCGCAAATCCGTCATCCGTAGCACCTCGTCATGCCCGACACTCCCGACCCATCGACCCTCACCAGCACGGTCAATAGCAATACGCTCGATGGGGAAATCCCCGTGGTCTGCGATGACACCGACAAGGCGGGTTGGCAGAAGCTCAATGACTCGCAAGAGCCCGTCAGAAGAGCCCGTCAGGATAGTGTTGTGAGAAGAGGGGTAGGCAGAGGGAAGTGTGCAGAGGGCGTCGATGGAGTGCGGGTGCCTGAAATGCAACGCGCGTTGCGTTGGCTGTGTGATAGAAGCGGAGATAGCGTATAGCTCACCCTGGCACGCGGTCGACGCAGTCTCCCCAACCTTTGTTGCGGTTGAAGATGGAAATCATGCCAAGCTGGGTGCCCACAGCTATTTTTGTTCCCCTATGTTGTCAGATAAGCGGCGCGGCAAGGAAGTGGGGCGGAGGAGGGAGAGTCGGACGAGAGGAAAGAGGAATGTGATAATCACCCTTTGAACGGCACAATGGACAACAGTTCATCTTCTTGATTTTCGGAGTGTGCAAACGGCTCGGATTTTGTTGAGCGCACGTCCATGACAGATAGGGTACCGTCGCCACTGGACACATGGCTTCATCCACGGAGCATTGGGAAAACAAAAAGGGGGCCAACTGCGCACCTTGTCGCGACGAGCTGCTTCTTGTCTGCAACCACATGAAATCCGAGATGAAGTCGAAGTGTTGCGTATATCTGCGAATGGCATCCTGTTTCCTTGGGTCCCACAGCTTTGCTTCTCACTCTACATTTGATCGTTAGACGAGGAGCAAAGCGCTATAGCCCACCTTGATCATTCCATCATCGTCTCCGGTGGCAAGGAGGCGCGGGGTAGGATGCGCAACGCGGTTGATGGGAGCGCTGCAGAAGGAGCACACTGGGTTTATGGACACTTTACCAGCCTCGTGTGCCGTAGCACTCACTCGTGCACACATTGACGCGTCTCGGACACTGTCGCCGTGGTGGTGTCAATGACACTATACACCGAGCCGCGTAAACAAAAAAATAGTATATTAGGTTTTACATGATACTGAGTGGTGGCAACGCACTGAAGGGTTCTGTTCTTTCCTACTGCATAAAGAGATGAGCCATCTGGGTTTATAGCGAGGCCACGACATGATAGCTTTGAGATGCGCAAGTCAAAAGCCGTGGAATGTACCCCGTTGTCATCATAAGTGAACGCTTTGACCTTTCCATTGAGAAGACCGGTATATACTACGTTAGAATTCGGGTGAAAAGCGAGGTCAAAAATTTGTGAGTTGACTGGAATGTTTGGCATGACAGAGACCAGAGACGGAGTGGGAGGCGAGGCTGTGCGTACCTTAACGCTAACGCAACATCCCTCCCCATCCCACCCCCAATTCCAACACACAGAACAGCATGAAAAGCTTTTGTTAAAGTTCTTCCCAATGATAAAGAAAATGCCTTCACCATCTTTCCTTCATACCTTTATTTTTCTCCTCGCAATCGTCTTGGTATCGTACGGCACATTGGCAAAGAAGGTTACTCTTCGTCACGATATTGGTCTGTACGAAAGTAGTCTCAATAATGGCTTCACTTTCTCCCCCCATCTGGACATTCTACAACTGAAGATGACGTTCTCGAGGTCCTCAATATTGTCCTCTTAGCTTCAGTAGATGGCAAGTTCCATGCCCTCAACCGCTCAACAGGGAATATACTCTGGTCTATGCCATCGTCTCCACCACCATCGTCTTCACACCGCCCTGCTCAGCCCGTCCCATCCATACTCGAGCCTCTCGTCTCCACCAAGCACATTGATTTCGACGGTGACCTAGATGATGCACAAGAGACGTATATTGTTGAACCTCAGTCCGGCGATATCTACGTAGCCACCTCCACCTCCCCCACCGCTCCTCTCCAACGCCTCCCATTCTCTATGGCTCAACTTGTCGACATGACTCCCTTCTCTTTTGGAGAAGCGGATGGCCGTATCTTTATGGGTCATAAAAAGACTTCTATCCTACTCATCGAGCTCGAGACCGGGCGCATAAAGGCCGCCCTTGACTCAGAGTGCCTATGGGACGCCTGGAATAACTTTACTGAGCAAGATGTGATGGACATCGATTTGGATGAGTTGGAGGGTATCAAACCATCTCGACAATACCCATCCGAGATTTTTGTCGGCCGCACTGGTGAGTCATTCTTTTGCGCCGCTTTTATCGACAGTCGTAATTAACGCAATAAGACTACCATGTTTCCATAAGCACTCGTCCATCTTCTTCTTCTTCACGACCACCATTGGTTCACCATTTGTCGTTCTCGACGTATGGGCCAAATAATCAAGATCTTGAGTGGCAAGCTACGTATCACCAGAGCGCAGACGATCTCTACATCGAGCCTCTTCCTAATGGAGATATTCTATCCTTCAAGGCCCGCAGAGGCATTGACCCCGCCACATCTCCTCCAGAGGAAAATCAATTTTTATGGGGTCATAGGTTTTCGAATCCTATGTAAGCTCTTTACCTCGCCCTTCCATTTAGGCGCTCACAACCGCGTTGGCGCCGTACAGCGTGGCCGTGTTTGATGTAGTCAAATCTTCCCGACGTGCCTCGCCTTTCGTACTTCTTCAACCTCACCTTCGTCTCCGGGATATCTTCCCCTCTACCATGCGTCAACCCGATTTCCCAGGTGATGAGACCGCTTTTGTCGGACTCGTCCCCGAAACTGGCTCTCTCTTTGCACTTAGCCAGGACCACTTCCCATTTGTCGCCTTTGGGGAGCGTCCGCCTATTCAGATGGTTGAGGGCATCGAGGGTAAGTCAGAAGAGGGCGTGGTGGTCTCTCACGAGCACGGCGACCCGCAGTGCTACGAAGGCGGCATCGACCGGCGTTGTTTGATAGGTATCCGGCCTCTCAAGCTGGCAGCCACTCGCGGATTGCGCGCCTGCTCGATGGTGTTCCAGGGCCGGCGGCGCCTCATCTTCCTTCTGCTACTGGAGACCCTACCCGCCAGGGGAACACCAACTCACAAGCATTCCCGGGGAGCGAGCAACCCGTCGTTCTTGGCGACGGAAAAACTCCAGTTGTGCCATGGCAATGGATGGTTAGCGTTCCAGCACCCAGATCGGCCTCATGGGCACCTTCCATTTCCACAATACTACTGGCGTTGACAACCACGGTTGGGACATTGCTATGGTTCAGAAGGGCAACACCACAGCGAGCGTACGCTAGAAGTACGCCAGTTGTGGGATCTGTCTCCGATAATGAGTTGCTCCACAAGGAGGCCTCAGCTATGGAGGCAGCGTTACTGAAGCTTGCCGATTATGTGCCTTATTCAGTCCCCTCAGAGCCCCATGATGTTGAAGGTAATCCAGGGACGAGAGTAATATTACCTGAGGATACCCTCCCTGCTTCCACCGAACCGTTGCTCACACCTGAGACATTGACTACGGGATCAACGATCGCATTGGATACCGCTATTCTATCCCCTGCTATAGGTGACGATATGAAACTGTCTCCTGCCAAAGCGGAGTCTGCAGAAGGCGTGGAGGATGTCGGTGAAGTCAAGAAGAAGCACCGTAGGCGTCGAAGAAGGCGGAAGGGTGAGACAAAAGATGCTTCTGCCGAGGGTGGCGAAGAGCCCGAGAATGAGGGTGATGGCAGCGAGGAGGTATATGTAGCCGTGCCGAGAACGTCATTGGTGGTCCCTCCACCAACGCCGGTGCCACCGGCTACACCGTCGTTGGTTGTTTCGGAAACTGTTCTTGGTAATGTTTTCCACTAGTTGCGTCCCAGGAAATAATGCTCATTAAATCAGGGTATGGTTCGCATGGGACTGTTGTCTATCAGGGCTCCTTGCAAGCTCGCGCGGTAGCAGTCAAACGCCTCCTCCGCGACTTCGTTACTCTCGCTCACCGCGAAGTGAACCTTCTCAAGGATGCGGATGATCACCCGAACGTTATCCGCTACTATTACCAAGAGGCGCATGAAAATTTCCTTTACATCGCCCTCGAGTTGTGCCCTGCGTCGCTTGCGGACATCATCGAACGGCCAGACCTGTTCCGCGATATTGCTATCTCCTTCAATCCCAAGCGCGCCGTGAGGCAAATTACTTCTGGCTTGAGACACTTACACGCGCTTAAGATTGTGCATCGCGATATAAAACCACAAAATATCCTCATTTCAGGTGCAAAGAAGGGCGAGTCAAATGGGCATCGGATGTTGATTTCCGACTTTGGGCTCTGTCGGAAACTCGAGCTGGACCAGACGAGTTTCTTACCGACCGCAGGTGGCGCGATGGGCGTAGGGACGTTTGGGTGGAGGGCACCAGAGATCTTACGGGGTGAAGTCAAGCTCGACGAGACTATCACTGACGACCACTCGCAGAGTTCGCGCGACAGTATTAGTACTACTACTGGGAGCAACCATTCTGGTAAAGGGAAATCAACTACGCGGCTCACAAAGTCGGTGGACATCTTTGCACTTGGGTGTCTTTACTATTATTGCCTCACGAACGGTGGACATCCGTTTGGCGACCGCTTCGAGCGGGAGATCAACATTATACGGGACCAGAAGTCGCTGCAAGGGCTTGAGGGTTTTGGGGAAGAGGGTTCAGAAGCTGTGGACCTTATTAACTCCATGCTCGCAGCCGAGGCTGCGGACAGGTGCGTTGTGATTTCATTTCCGCTGACACTGCAACCTGACTTTCTGTGAAGGCCCGATACAACGACTTGTCTCATGCATCCCTATT
Organism: Multifurca ochricompacta; assembly: GCA_022496185.1. Classification (NCBI taxonomy): domain Eukaryota; kingdom Fungi; phylum Basidiomycota; class Agaricomycetes; order Russulales; family Russulaceae; genus Multifurca; species Multifurca ochricompacta. The sequence goes on along the minus strand of WTXG01000023.1, from coordinate 290,142 downwards.
TCTGGGACCCTGGTCGGCGGCTTGGATTTTTGCAAGACGCTTCTGACCGCTTCGAGATCATGTGTCGTGACCCCCGGGATCCGCACCTCGTCTTGCTGGAAAATAATGCTATCAACGTGGTGGGCCCGGACTGGCCGTCTCGGTTAGACAAAATCTTTGTAGAGAATCTAGGCAAATTCAGGAAGTATGACGGACGATCAGTACAAGACCTCCTCCGCGCTCTTCGGAACAAGGTGAGTGTAATGCCCAAATGCAACGTTCTTTTTTTTTTTAACGAGTCTTGCATTTGACACACTGTCTATTTCGTCATCCAGAAACACCACTACCAGGACCTACCTGACAACGTCAAGCGCCACGTTGGCTCCATGCCAGAAGGATACCTGTCCTATTTCACACGTCGTTACCCACGTCTCGTCCTTCATGTGTATTCGGTCATCGCCAATTCCACCCTGCGTCAAGAGTCCATGTTTCGCTCATATTTTGATCTTGTCGATTAATCCATCATTCTCGCTATCTATTGCTATCCTACATGTGGATGCTTTACCCATGTTGTTACAAGTACATCTGTATTATTATATAAGTCCTAGTTACTTTATCTTTATTCGCTGGAGCCAGTACAGTGTGAACCGATCTTGAGTTATGACCAGACCTGTGAAGAGAGTGCACGATCAATGGCTAGAATACATGAGGTATCGTACAGGTTGACTCGCAGAAAAGCGTCTGTTGATTGCGCCTGTCCCGAACCCAATCCGTTGTGCAAGCATATAGTACGTCTATAGAATAATAGTGCATCTCTGCCAAGAGAAGTCCGAAGTGGCTAATAATCTAAATGAAACACGAAGTATTACATACTTTATTCCTATCAATTTGAACCCCGGAGGACGATGAGTGTGACGATAAAAGCCGTCAAAAGTATCAGGGCACTCACGACGGCCGCAAGCCGGCAGCGATACACCCAGACCTCGGCGCTGTACGGCTTCACGAACGTGACCACCTTCTCCTTCTGGGTCCCACCGTCTGAAGGATCTTCCGGCGCCGGTGCCGCCGTACGCGCACGGTTCCAGCGCGCCGGCACCCAATGATGTCGGTGTGGACCAACACCTCTTTCCTCTCTACTCGCTTGCCCTTCTATAGTCACCGCATCACTCTTCTCCAAATCCTTCGCAAATGAATCGTGTGGCCCACTGACGGCCTTCCCCTTGCTCTGCCCACCCTTTCCCTGACGGCCCCTCGCACCCGCCGTTGGCCCCCTCCGTGATTTCCACAACGGAAGTGCCGCGCGGGCCTTTCCGCTCTCCTCCCAGCGGCCTTCGGTAATGAGCCAGCCACCGATAAGCCAGCACCACGGCGCAAGGAAGCCCGCCCAGAAGAGTAACATGGGTAACGGTGGGAGGCGCGCAAGCGCGGCGCAGGCACGCTGCGCAGCGGAGAAGGACGGACGTGAAAGTGCACTACCAAATGAGAGTCCCTTAGTCCAGCGGTGCCAGATGAACGTGTCGGATGTGCCGCCACCGCTTCCGCCAGACGCAGGTGCGTTTCTGTGTGGGCGAGGGCGGGCATGAGGTTGGGAGCCTGAGCTGCTGTCACCCCCGCTGCCACTACCGCTGGGAGGCGTGGTGGTGAGCGTGGGGGTACCATCCGTGACACGGTCCGGGTCTGTGGACGGGTCCACCCCACCAGCGGGAGGTGAAGCTGATGAGTAGAGGGTTGTGGACCCCGAGGGACCGTGTGCGTCTGCCTTCCCCACGTTGGCTTCTGTGTCCTCTGTGTCCCCTACGACAGAGCGAGCAGTGACGAAGCTGCCCGTGCGTTCGGAGGCGGCATCTTCGTATACAGTTGAGAAGAGCTGTGGGCCCGCACGGTGTGACACTGAAGGATAAACCGGGCGAATATCTAGCGGGGTGATGTTCAAGGGCGGAAGAGTAGGGGGGTGAGTGGAAGTTGCATTTGTGAGGAGGGAGCTTGTCGAAGTTGCCGAGATGGACCGCTTCAGGGGGCGCCGTAAGAAGGCGGAGTATGTCGAACCTGCGTGAAGAGGGTATCGTGAACCACAGGCTGAGGGACTGAAGCCCTATTTTGGGCTCACCTACTGATATCGGTGTGCTTGGTTCTACATCCAACTCTCGTTTAGGCGTGGGGACGTATGACCGTTCAGATATAGGAGACAGTGGCTTGGCCAGAGGTTGCGTTGAAGAGGCATCAGGATTATCTGCACGACAACCGGCCAGTCTATCGAGTTGCAGAGAATGATTGCTAATGAGAGAGGATTGTCGATGTAGAGGTGATGGGGCCGCAAGGGCCGAGAGAGAGGCAGAACGACCTAACCGAGCGCTAGGGGGCCGTTTCGGCATCGGTGGGCTCGCTTGGGTCGCAGACAACGAGTTCTGTAACCAATTGATATGTGAGGGGCGGCCCAGACGACTTTCTGCTGGAGAGTCGTCACCCCCCTCCCGCAATACGTTGCGAGAGGGCGTTCGACGGGTGTAGGATGAGGGTCGCTCAACATCCAGACGTGAGCCAGCGGGGAAGAAATGAGCCATGAGCTAACCACACGAGAGGCTTAGACTTGATAGAGACAGAGCAGAGGCAGCAAAGGGGGATGCTGTGCGCATGGGGGTCATCATTATATACCTGTGCGTGTGCTGCAGCTTTACACGCCTCCGTGTGTGGTGAAGGCCACGAGGCATTAATTAGTCATTTTGAAACTGGAAGTCGTCCATAGGGTAATTAAGATGGAAGACGGCAAAGTGGACGCAGTATAGGCTCAATATGTGGTGATAGACTTGAGTCAAGCTCTGAGTCAAGTGGACTGAGGGGAGGGACGATTGGAGAGTTCAACGGGTAGCGAGGAGAGTACACGGCCTCAACACGCTCTTCGATCATTGAATGCGCTCAGCTCGAAAGAAAGGCGATCATACATTTTCCTCATTTTAGTGCACACAGTACACAGTACACAGCACACAGCACACAGCACACAGCACACGGAGGCTACACAACGCTGCCCAGGATCATTCAGAGACAAAGACACCATTGTCGCAACGTTTTGATCCGCACAGATATGTTAGATGATCTAAGTTGGATTCGAGTGCTGCCAGAGATAGTTAAGTTGTTAAATGTTGGATAATTAGTAAATTTGTACAACTCCGTCCGGGTAGATACAGCTACGCAAATAGAACAAGCGTAGACGTGAAAACACATCACATCGACAACATCGACAACTTAAACTGAGAGAGAGGGCGAGAGGGTATCAATGGGCTGGGACAGTGTTACCACCCGCCTCCGGGGAGTGGGTAGTGACGACGCTAGACTTTGGACTACGTGGGACCGTTTCCGTTGCACTGGCGACTTGATCGCTGCTAGCTCCTGGGGTAGAATCTAATTGTTCGTTCTCCTTTCCGACTTGAGCTGGCGGTTGCTTGACATCTGTGGATCCGGATGCTACTATGTCTGGCGAGTCTGTTGGGGGGGCGTCAGCAGCAACCGCCTCCGATTGATCAACTAAGGTCTCCAGGTTATCACTGGTCACTGTAGTGTCTTGAGAGGCGCCATCATCTTTCTGTGGTACACGGCCCGGGTTAAAGGGAAGTGCAACGTTAGACTCGCCGTCTGCCGTCTCCGTCTCCGTCTCGGGTGCGTCCTTGGTTGTGCCTTTGCCATCGTCATCGGCGAAGGTCCCTTCCTTTTTATCCTCTAGTTCAACCTCTTTTACCCCCCGCGTGACCTCCTTCACACCGGGATCCGCCTCACTGGCCTTAATCCCCAGCTCACTCAGGTCGGACGTGTCCTGACGCTCAAGCTGTCCGCGGCGTTTCCGCGAGGACCCCGCGTCCTGCACATCATCATCATCATCGCTCATCCTCCGCTTGCGGCCGATAGTCGGCGCATTTGATGTGGCTGGACGCTAACTATGAGATCTCACGGGAAATTGAGAAAGAAAAGTGAGAAGTACCATCATCGCTCCAAGGTCGATCAGAGCGTGGGTATATAGAGGAGGAGATCCGGCGGAGGAGTTTGAGCATTGTGAAATATGAAGAGAATGAACGAGGATTAGGCTGAGAACTGAGACAAGAGAGAGTGGAGATAGAAGATAGACAGGACAGGAAGAGGGAGGGTATACTGTGATAATGTCACCGCTCACCGCCGCCTTGCCTTGCCTTGCCTTGGACGGGGGAGGGGAGGGGGTTATTAAATTTAATTTAAGTATTAACCGACAACATATCCTTATCTAACTTACCTATTTCATACTCCGACACGACACAAAAACAAAAATCACATATTCACATATTTTTTATTGTGTTATTTTTAAAATAAAATAAAAAATCTTATCGATCAATAAATTAAATTTGAATCGAGCACCCTCACCTTGACTTACAACTTCAATTATCTATCATATCGAACACATCATATACCACTAATATGACACTAGACGTAACAAACTTCATCGACAGCAAAGGAGGAAATTCAGATGAGATCCGCGAGTCGCAACGCAAGCGCGGTCACTCGGTGGAAGTCGTAGATGAAGTTATTCAGATGTACCAAGACTGGGTAAAGAGTGCGCGGAAAAAGACTCAAAAGCATCTATGTTTACGAATAAAATTGCTTCGATAGTCGACTTTGAGGCTAACGGCTTAAGCAAACAGTCAAACGCACTACAAAAACAGATCGGTCTTAAGAAGAAGGTATGCGTATCACAGTATCTGTGAAACTGCACCAAAAAATCGATTCAAATTGTCGCAGGCGAAGGAGAACGCCGATGACCTTCTCGCTGAAAAGAAGATTATTGACACGCAAGTAGATGCAAAGCGTAAAGAAACGCGTGACGCCGAACTTGCTATGCGTCAGAAAGCAAGCACAATCGGTAATATCGTTAATAAAGGCGTTCCAGTCAGCCAAACGGAGGTACATTGGTCACCCGCGCTTCTTCCCTGCACAATAACACTTTCTCTAGGATGACAATGCCACGCTCAAGACATGGCATCCCGACGGACCTAATGGCCAAGTGGAGAAGAAGTCTGACATTCTGGCCCACCATGAGGTTTTGCTCAGACTAGACGCGATGGACCTTGAACGGGGTATGCCTATGCGCCCCTATCCACTGCTGATTCCCTTTCCAACGATTTCTTCAGGGGCCAAGATCTCTGGTCACCGTGGTTACTTCCTCACGAATGATGGTATCGACCTCAATCAGGCACTCATCTCATATGGGCTCGACTTTCTGCACAAGCGGGGGTACAAGAAAATCCAGCCTCCGTTTATGATGAGTAAGGATATCATGGCGAAGACTGCACAACTGGATCAGTTTGACGAAGAGTTATACAAGGTACATCATACCTTGAACGCCCCGCTGTGTCCGTAATGATCCTACGCCTATCTTCTAGGTTATTGGAAGCGACGATGAAAAGTACCTCATTGCCACATCGGAGCAGCCCATCTCTGCATTCCACTCGGACGAGTGGTTCGAGAACCCAGAGAAACAGCTTCCAATCAAATATGCGGGCTATTCAACATGTTTCCGCAAGGAGGCGGGTTCAGCCGGCCGTGATATGTGGGGCATTTTCCGCGTGCATCAGTTTGAGAAGGTCGAACAGTTCTGCATCACCGAACCAGAAAAGTCGTGGCAGGTGTTCGATTCTATGATCGCCGCCTCCGAGGATTTCTATCAGAGCCTTAAGATCCCGTATCGCGTAGTGGCAATCGTCTCTGGCGCGCTGAACCTTGCAGCGTCACAAAAATATGATCTTGAGGCTTGGTTCCCCTTCCAAGGGGCATACAAGGAACTCGTCTCGTGCTCAAACTGTACTGATTATCGTGAGTGATCGTCACCGCCGATGTCTAAGTGTCCGTACCAACGCGTGCATTGACAGAAAGCCGAAGACTGGAGGTCCGCTGTGGGTTGAAGAGCAAAGACCAAGCCAGGAAAGCCTATGTCCACATGCTCAACGGCACACTCTGCGCCACTGAGCGTGCTTTGTGTTGTTTAGTTGAGAATTACCAGACCGCTGAAGTACGTCTGGATTAGCTCGAGTAGGTAATCGCCACTAACTTTACTTTGTAGGGCTTACGAATCCCAGAGGTTCTCCAGCCTTATATGCAAGGCCGTGACTTTCTTCCTTGGGTGAAAGAATTACCCAAGAACATGCAGCGCAAACAGGTTTGAGGATATAGGGTGTCGTAGCCTCTTCGCGTAAGCTAAGCTAGAAGCCAGGAAGATTTAGAACCCCGAAATGTGTTGCGAGATATAATCGTGATGGGATCAGAGAGGTTATTATACGATTATCCCGCAGCACAGCATGGCACAAGAAAACCCTCAGAAATGATTATGATTAATTCTGGATTCCAAGAAGAGACGATATGCTTATTATGAAAGGGAGGAACTCTCCCCGTTCTGTACGATGGTCGTCTCTGGTGACAGGCTTGACAAGCTTGTGCCAGAAACCGGCGGTCAAACAGAACAGGGCATGAACCTCTTTCAAAGCAGCATAGTCTCTCTACGGGAAAAGAGAGAGAGATATTTATTGAACAGATAGTGGTGAATGGTCGAGTAGTCACCAATTAAATAGTGTGGCCCTAGCGCGCTCACGCGGGGTTTATAATTCCACGTGAGTCCCTAAGGGAGTGATGACACCCACACCCGTATCTACTTCACCTTCAGCTTCATCAACTCATGAAGTATTTCTCTACTCGTGGCGGGGATAATCCCCTCACCTTTGAAGAGGTCAATTAATTCCTCTTTCTCTTTTCATTACCTTTCGAACCTATGAGCTATGTTCTGAACTGAATATCCTTGCGGCCCGCTTTAGGCCGTCTTGACTGGTCTCGCACCCAATGGCGGGTTGTACATCCCAGAACGCATACCCTCTTTGCCCGAAAGCTGGCAAGAGGAATGGAAATCATATTCTTTTGTCGACCTTTCAGTGGCCATACTCTCTCTTTACGTCTCACCTGACGAGATCTCGACCGATGAGCTCCGCACCCTTGTGAACAGGTCTTACAGCACATTCAGACACCCGGATGTTACACCCGTGACAAAGCTCAATGACAAAAAATTCGTTCTAGAGCTCTTCCACGGACCCACTTTTGCGTTCAAGGATGTGGCATTGCAGCTCTTAGGAAACTTGTTCGAGTTTTTCCTTGCAAGGAGAAACGCGCGGAAATTACCTGGAGAGCGACCGGAAAGTCTGACTGTGGTAGGCGCTACTAGTGGTGATACTGGGAGGTACGTGATGCGGACGGTTGCGCAAGATCACGTACTCTAACTTTATACGGGCTGCAGCGCTGCTATCTATGGCTTGAGAGGAAAAAAGAATGTGTCCATATTCATCTTGCACCCCAAGGGTCGTGTTTCACCTGTGCAGGAAGCGCAGATGACAACCGTCACGGACCCTAATGTCCACAATATCGCCGTAAGGGGTACGTTTGACGAGTGCCAGGTAGGTGTTACACGCGGTGGACGCGGGTGCACCTCTCAAGATAATCCCTTAGGACATTGTCAAGACGCTATTTGCAAACAAGCCCTTCAACGAGAAATATCATCTTGGCGCTGTTAATTCTATTAATTGGGCGCGCATCCTCGCTCAGACCGTCTATTATTTTGTTGCCTACTTCCACGTCAGCAGGCAGGTCCTGAAAACCGACAGCCCCGAGTTACAATTCGTCGTTCCAACAGGAAATTTTGGCGATGTTCTCGCTGGTTATTATGCAAAAAGTATGGGCCTTCCCATGGGAAAGCTCGTTATTGCGACCAACTCCAATGACATTCTTTCCCGGTTCTGGCGCAGCGGCCGATACGAAAAAGTAGATTCTAGCCCTCGTGCAACAGTGCTCCCAGAAGATGCCTCTGATCTCAAGAAAGTGCATGGTGAGGTTCAGGCGACATTGAGCCCAGCAATGGATATCCTCGTGTCGAGTAACTTTGAGCGCCTTCTCTGGTACCTTGCGTATGAGTCATCCAACACAGGTCCTGACAACGTCAGACTATCTTCAGCCGGAGCAACGGTGGATGGTTGGATGAGAAATATGAAAACTGACGGGCGCGTTGAAGTGCCTGTCGAGGTGCTGGAGCTGGCGAGGCGTGATTTTATGGCTGAGCGCGTTTCGGACGATCAGGTATGTCATAGGGGTGGCCACTGACTCTTCCCAGCGATGACACCCTCTCAGACACTCGAAACTATAAAGCAATACTTCACCAGAAGCCCCTCATACATAGCCGATCCACACACAGCGGTGGGCCTCTCTGCCGCACGGATTGTTTCCGCCACAAAGTAAGTTCTATCAAAAAAAGGAGGGTCATTTGATACACTGTGTCTGCTCCACCAGCACGTCATCGATTGTTCAGGTCGTGCTCTCCACAGCTCATCCTGCCAAGTTCTCTGAGGCTGTCACCAAAGCACTCCTGACATCACAGGGCTTCAACTTCGAACGGGATGTGCTTCCTCAAGAATTCCGCGGTTTGTTGGAAAAGGAGAGGAGGGTCATTGAAGTAAACGAGCCAAGCGAGGAGATGGTCAAAGAGGTGATTGAAAGTAAGGTAGGCTCTGCGGATATTGAGGTTAGAAACATCTGAGATGGCATCATAAACGGGTTCGTGGAGTAATTGTATAACGAAGGGGCGTACAATTCTACTTGTTAACATCCTCCTCCTCCTCGTCTGGCAGCATCGATTGGTATTGCTTGGCCACCTTTCGCCATTCTTCAGCTACAATAGCCAAGTCGGGGCCGCGCAGCACCACCCTTCGACCTGTCTTCATGCGAGCTTCTAGGCCCATGACAACGAGGGCTTCGTCGAATCGTGCCAGGCTTTTTTGTGCGGTCTGTGCCTCCCTAGGAACAGTCTCCTTCAGAAATAGGAGTACAGAATCGATGCTCTCTGATTCTTTTCCTTCACGAATTTCTGCGTCCAGAGTCAGCGACTTCCTGTGGGGGGAATATGTCCCAATTATAAGAACGTACCTGATGCCGTTCCGCAGAAAGCAGCAGCCGCTTTCCAGAGAGTGGACGCAGCGGGTGCAATCATACTCAAGCCGGGTGCGACAGAGTGGAGGAAGGGAGAGACGAAAGACCCGAGCGCGAAGATGCTAGCGAGTGCGTTGAACAGGTATTTCAACCACCCCAAAATCCGCCTTGCTGTTGACCTTTTCTTTCTCACCTCCAGTTTCTCTAGAGCAGAAACAAACATGCTCAAGTTACCCTGCATCTGTGTAATATGCTGCGAAAGCGCGCGGGAGGCTTTGTTGATGTCGTTGGCGAGCCTTGTCGTGTCAGAACCGTATTTCAATCCCTTGAGCCACGACCGGGATGCATCATCGATTCGTTGAGCCATCAAATATGCGAACCGTGCATGGCAGAGGAGGATCGCGTCAGCCGCATTGGAACACCAGCTAACATCTTCTCTAAGAAGGCTTAGATGATGTCGGAGTACCCGCTCTCGTTCCTCAGATTTCTTAAAGCTAACTCTGTAATCCATCAGTAGATGACAAGAGGTTGAGCAAACGAGATACTGCAGACTTGTCTAGTTGAGTCGCCCAGCCATCGAAGATCTCCTCACATATTCGGATGTCATATACAGCGCCGAGGATGAGTCGAACATACGCTGGGTCAGGCCTCAGCTGTTCAATGGGGACACCCAGGGAGGCATTGTCCGGTGCAGGAAGCGCCTAAATGATGACTTCCCGGGCACATATCTTCCTCACTAGCTTTGAGACATGGGAAGGCTGGACGTAAATCAGAAGGCTTACGGGGGGGGACTCTCTGACATTGGGAGATGGGGTGTGATGGAAGAAGTGAGAGAGGCGAAGGGAGGTAAGGACAGGCAACGTTGAAAAGCCAAGTTATGATACGGAGGTCGACAACCTTTGAGTTAATTAATGCCACGATGATTGCGCATGTTAGAAGATAGGAGTTTCTCGGTTAGTTCTAAGGAGACATGACTTCCACTTGGGTTGAACATGTACCCATGCTTGTAATTCGCGTGAATCACCAGACCAATTGCCGAGTTGATAGAACGGTGCAAAGGAAAAGTAGGTTCCATAAATGAGTCGTATCAATAAGACACCTAGCTAACCCCACGCTTCGTCCGCGTGGCACACAAGATGAATAAGTCCAGGTGAGCAATTTGGACAGAAATGCTAGTAGATGCCAGAGCCAATAGAAATGGACCCGTAGATTATATCCGCTATACTATCAACGTCAGTAGACATTCAATGCCAGGCAAAGAGGCCGAACGCAGGGGGTACAGAAAAGGAATATTGGCTGGCAAGAGCCCCCGAATGAAGGACCAGAGAGGACGGGGGCAAATTCACTTGGCCATCGGTAGTTGCCACATAGTGAAGCACAGGCGATTGTTATTGTTATAGGCGCCCTGGTTCAATCTTCCCTAAGCGTGTGCCTGCATTAGTGCCGAACTCCTTGAAAATCCCGTCGCTCGCGAAATGGACACCTTGATGCGCCTCCAGAGGCGGGCGTTACGTACGCGGCTGCGGTCGCGCAGACGGCTCGTACTTCGATTGCCTGAGTGTGTTTCGGTTGTTCGGGTAGAGACGACAATATGACGAGATTGTGAGACCCTGTCTGCAACCGCCAGTGGACGTGCCTCTCTTCATATATGTCTATCAACCGGCTGGATAGTCAAGACGACGCCATCCCTGAAACGGCTCAGACCGTTGCATCCCCAGATGAGATGAGGATTTGATGCATGATCATGTGTTCGCGATTGCCCCCGTTCGTTTTTTTGCGTGGCAAAGTGGATCCAATAAACCCTTTCTTGTTTATGTCGCTGTGAACTGTGAACGTTAGACGACACTTCTCCGCTGGACACTGGGTAAAGCTGGGCGGGGGAAACTGTACACCTCACATATCCATGGAAATCACTCAGATGAGCGCTGAACAGCGGGTGAGAATCATTTAGATCCCTAGGATGCTGTGCTATCTGTATGTGACGAACAGTCAGGAGGCTTGGATTATGACACTTCTGCAGGCAAAACTGGCTGTTGTAATGCGTTGAGAGCATTCGTGGGGCTACCTTTCCAAGCGAGGTTCCGTGCGTCGGAAGGCGTAGCGACAGTCCTGTGAGAATTATCTAATAATACAGGATGCTCACTACTATTGGGGGGATAATAAGGCCATTAATGAGGATCACGCACTGTGAAGGTGAAGGACTCACTTAAGTGGAGGAGCGTAACGTAGCGTAGTAGTTGGATCCCCCCATCCTCTGATTACATAATAATGTCACTGCACCTCGCTGGTCACTTGTTTGTACTTTTCTGCTTGAGCCGTTGAATGTGAAGTTGACGTTCAAGTGACCCTGTCCCTATCAAGAGTCATGTCTGATTCAGAATCCACGCATGGTCCTCGACGCTCGCAACGTGAAAGGAAGCAAGTTACTCACTTTATATCCGGTGCGTCTTATACGTACCCTTTTCTCGATATATGCTATACCCGCTCATGTCCAATCGCTGCGTTGGCTACAGGTTCTTCCCATAAGAGAAAGCGCAACAGAGCTAGTAGCAATGATGGCGAAGATGAACGACGCATCTCGGACGCGGATGATGCCCCATCTCCGGATGAAAATGAGCTTGAGGATTATGGCTTGCAAAAACTCAGGGTCAAGCCCGCTGCACCAACCAAGAAGAAGACCAAGCCGAAAGCATCCAAACGCACGCGCGCCACGAATGCCGGAGAGCTCAAGGAGAGCCCCCCCGTAAGTCGAAAAAGGCTCAGGCTAATGGCGACGCGTCAAACGCGAACAAAATTCCTCAAGACTTCAAAATCAACACGGACAACGCGCTCTTCAGTGCGTGTTGATAGCCTTCCCATTCCACTTCTTTCACCCATACCCCTGCCAAAGATGCTATCATGAATCCATCAGCCGCCCTCCAATTGACTGTGGAGGACTTCCTGGAATCGTTGAAAGAAACGCCTGGTGCGGCTCAGGCCGAGCTCGTCAACTGCATCCTTCGCGCTTGCGGTTGTAATGATACCGTGAACGAAGACGAGGCAGTTGACTACGATGGCGTAGTTGACGCTCTAGATAATTTCACAGAAGCATTAAAACAGGTGTGCCAAACTGTACACTTCCCCCTTCCTCTCGACATCTCCTTTTCCGTTCTCAGGATGATTCGCCACTGTATCCATTGACATCAAAGCTACCTATATTTAAGAAGTTTCGCAAATCCATATCCGAGTTTCTCGAACGTCTCATCATTTCTGCCGCTGAACTTGGTGTGTTATACACCACAGACCTGATGGCAACAATCCAGACCTGGATCACTTGCATGTCGTCTTCGCAGCTCAGGAGCTTCCGACATACTGCCACTGTTGTCGCTTTAGAGATATTGACTGCCCTCTGCGATGTCGCCGCTGCCGTGGATAAGGAGGCCGACGTTCTGGACAGGCAAAAAGCCGGGGAAAGGAAGCGCAAAGCGGGAAATAAGACCAAGGCCATCACTAGCCGAGAGAAAGAGCTGGAGGGTAAAGCAGTAGAGGTGCGAGAGCGGAAAGCCAGCTTAGCTGATTTTCTGAAGGAACTCGTAGACAGGTACGTGCTTGTGATCGCTGAATGCACTTGCCATCCTCAATCTGGTGTCCTTTAAGCGTATTTGTGAACCGATATCGTGACTTGGACCCATCTATTCGTGCCGAGTGCGTTCACTCCATCGGCTTGTGGTTCAAGAAATATCCAGGGCACTTCCTTGATGGCACATACCTTCGATATGTTGGCTGGGTCCTTTCGGATGCTAACACTCAAGTCCGTCTCGAGGCCGTCCGATCTCTTTCTGGAGTTTACGAAATCCCGGACTACATCGGGTCCTTGCAGACATTCACAGAGCGCTTCAAGCCGCGTCTTGTCGAGATGGCGACGCGTGACACTGAGCTCTCTGTGCGGGTCGCGGTCATTGGCGTCCTCGGTGCCATCGACGCGCATCAGCTACTCGAAGACGAGCAGCGTGAAGAACTGTGCATGCTTGTCTTCGATGAGGATGCCAAGGTACGCAAGGCCGTGAGTGAATTTGTCAGGGGCGTATGGGTCGAGATAGTCGAGGAACAGCTGGCGGACAGGAAGGTGGGCAAGCAAGAGCGCGTACGCGCGGGTATCAAGGCTCTTGGGAAATTGCTCGTGCGTCTTGCAAAGCCGCTGGCCAAGAAGGCTACGGTCGCCGAGGACGACGAGGAGTCTCTTAATGTTACTTCCAGCCCTGCATTGAGACAGGTGCGTGAAGTCGCCGCGCTTGTTGGGGCGGAACAACGAGGCAGAGTTGCGCTTGCCGTCGAAGCTCTTTGGGATGACGTCGAGTCTGTCAGCGACTGGGAGACTTTACTGGATGTTCTACTACTGGACCATTCAGCTGGGACCGAGGGCATCCAGGAGTCCCGAGGGCGAAGGTCAAAGAGCAGCAAGGCGAGTATTGACTCGTCAGTGGGCGAAGCATGGCGTCTCGAGGAGGTGGAGGAAGCAGTTCTTTTAGAGGTTTTTGTTGCCTCTCTTAGAAAGGCAAGGACAAGTGCTGTAAATGCAAAAAAGGTACGTGAGCCCCCTGGTTTGTGCTCCAGAAGATGCTGGTTCACAAGCTACCCTTGCAGGGGGAGGAAGACACTGTTGTTTCGGATATTACGCGCGCGTTGATCAAAAGCCTTCCTCGGTTGTTCGCTAAGCATCAAACGGACGAGGCGCGCATCGCTGTGGTTCTCTCAATACCTCTTCTCATGAACCTTGATCTTTACTTGGAGATGAGGATGGCAGCGGTCGGTCGTGTAATTGATCTCTGTCTATATTGCTGACATGTTGTTCAGGCCTACGCTGGTCTTTGGGATGACATCACCAAGCAGTTCACCTCCCACTCATCGTCAGTCGTTCTCTCGCACGCAGTGGCGGCTATTCGTCACCTCTTGGATGCAACAAGCCTTTCGAACACAAACAGCACGAAGATCCTTGAGTTAGAAGATAAACTCGCAACGTCTTTACGCGATGCTGTTGCGGGCCGTGACGAGCTCGAAATCGCATCGCTTACGGAGGACGAGGTCCTTCTTCTCGGAGCGATATGCGCACGCCTGTCAACACTGGCCGGTGCGCGGGATATGTCGTTATGGATGGAAGAGGATGAAGGCGGCAAGCAAAGTAGCGCGTGGGACATTGTATCTGCTCTTCTAGACCGAGGCAGACTAGGGTACAAGGAAGAGGAAGCGGTGCGTATGAGAACATCCTTTGGGTGATTTGGCTGATATCCGAGTAGATGATCGATCAGTCGCTTAATTTGTTGACGTTGCACGTTATTTGGAAGGCTAGACGACTGCCACTTGAGGTCCAGCCGGCTCCAGACGAGTCACGCCTACGAGAGTCTTTCCGCGAGCAGAGAGAAGCTCTCTTGAAGAGACTCGTTGAATACGCTGTGGGATCTCAATCAAATACAACAGATGGCGTCCGGAGGGCGGCAAGTGCTTTCTTCGTACTACCAAAAGAACTATCTGACCTAGGTAGTCGTATAGGCTTTCCAGAATCTTTTAAATCTACACATCCTCTTCTGCCCACCTCAAGACACGGAAGCCGAAGATTCACCGAGGACGTTGTCATTAACGCTTGACGAGGAGGTCCAGCTTCGCTGCGCCGCTTTCGTGCAGGCGGAGATCGAACGCTTTATGGAGGATGTGGCCGTGCGCAGTGAAACCGTTCATAGATCAGGTGACGAAGACGCATCTGGCGACGATAATGCAACTCCCAAGAAGGGCAGAAAAAGTAAGAAGACGACGAACGGAACAAAGGAGACCGGGGGCACAGCCCCGTCTGGTAAGCTGGTCATTGATTTTCACATTTGGGTATGCAGTGATGTCTCATTGTGATACAGGCAAACAAACCACACGCGCTCAACTCGAGCAAGAGTATGTCTTCATGGGCGTTGTTTCAACGTTCCTGCGAGCGATTCGCGCTGGGGCTATTCACCCGAGGCATAGTGTAATTCTTCTTACTCACCACGGTCGACTTGGGGTTGCATTCGACCACTGCTCAAAGATCATCGTTGACGTTCTCCGGGAAGAGGGTATGTATAAAGAGCATGGTGGCATTGTCGTTGCTGTCGTGGTAAACGCGCTCAAAGAAGTGAGTATCAACCTTCTTCACTATTCTACCCACCCGCTGAACCCTTTTAGTCCTTCACTTTGCTCCTAGAAGGCATAGTACCTGATGAGGCACACTCTGTCTCCCTTGCCAAGTCGCTAGTACCCTGTCTCATGATGCGTGGCGCTCAACTAGCAGTTGTCCGCAAGCTTGACAGCCAACATATCGTCGCCATTCACACGCAGTTGTTGGGTTGGCTGGCGAAGCGTATTGGAGTCTACGAAAACAACAAGAATAAGAAGGCAAAGGACGCCGCCATCTTATTTTTCAAGGCTCTACAGCCTTTGCTGGTCCCTTTAGATAACCGAGACGCCTTGGCAATGTATACAATTTCACGATCGCCCCTACGTATCAGCTACTGATCAACCCCCCTGTATCTAGCAAGGCTTACATGGACCAGGTTCTTGCGCAAGTCAAAGTCAAAGTGTCTGCAACGTCCCCTATTTGGGAGCCTCAGCGAGCATATGAGAGACGCCTCGCCAACATCATGTCCAAAGGTCTGGTGCAAGGAATCTTCCATATTCTCCATGCTGACGCTGCTTTCAGGTGCTATATCCAAACATCGTGGTAGAGCCGTCGACAAGCCGAGGGAGTTCGCCACAAGCGACGAAGAATCGGGCGAACAGTCAGGCGGCGATGTGGCACCCCAGGAATCCGTTCCTAAACGCCCACGACCTCGTGCCGCATATCGCACGAGGAGGACAAGTAAGGAACCGGATGCGATTTCCGCAGATGAAGATGTGGAAGAAGGCCGATCGGAGCCTGAAGAAACGCTCCCTACTAAGCCTGTCAAGAAACGTTTTGGCTCATCAGCGCGTCAGACCAAGTCTCGCAGCGCGTCTCGAAGCAGGCGGTCGCGATCACGAGGGCAGTCATCCTCCTCTGAGGGTCCCCGATCAAGTCCAGGAGGAGAGATCACCCCGAAAGTTTCTCGCAAGCGCGCCCGAGCCGCCAGGAACGAGAACGAAGATAAAGGAGGCCACGAGGAAGGCGGGACCGGGGTCGAGGACAATTCCCCAAATGAGCGGACAGCATCCTCGAGTCCTGCTCGGCCTGCTTCCCGAGCTAGTTCTATTGGCGCCCCTGAAGATTTCCGGGTGCGCCGGAAACGAGCCCGTCACTGAGGGGCGAGAACTGAGATGATATGTGCCTTTGCCTCTTTTTTTCTTACTTACCATCACTCGCGATATCTTTATTTCTCGCCTGGCCTGTACTGACTATTATTGTCTGTCTATCTAATGCATGCTCTGCTCCTTGCTATCGACTGACTGTATGGGGTCATCAGAAAGTAAATAATCAGTTTGTTTATTTTACTGGCGAATGTATAAATTAGTGGCGGTTGTCTGCAGTGACCGATCGGCATGCGATACGATGAGTGATGATCAAATCAAGCGAACAACCTGACAAAGAAAGCGAATGCGGTGTGTGCACTAGCACAAAAAAGGTGGTATGACTGTTTCAAATGAACAAGGTTCGGGGTATATTGTCCGTCAAGAATCCAAGAGACTAAATGTTGCCAACATAGCATCAGGCTAGGAAAAGGGGACTCGATCAGCATATGGAGACTGTAACACATTAATGGAAAACACCCACCCCGCTCTCCATAAACACCTGGAAGCGTTCAAGAGGGCCAATGCCTCTTGTCATCCGACGATCAGCAATGTCGGACATCCGCCTAAGTGCGTTGTCCCGCGCCACAGGAGACATTGTCGATGGCGATGCTGCAATGGATGATCGCCGCAAGGGCGGGGGTTTGAGCTCAGGGTCATCAATGCCCAAGTACCCATATAATTCAGCCTGTGCTTGCGCCAGCGCCCGCATCTCTGACGTGGTTGACAGAGCTGACGTGTTAGCTTGGATGGACATCCTTTCAGCCCTGTGTGGAGCATGATAACGTGAGGAAGCATTCTTACCGGAACTTCGGCTCGATAAACCACTTGTAATGATGTGACCCAAGGACGACAGCTTGCGGGGAATAGGAGGCACGGGGGGGATTGGATACGAAAATGAAACTGGTGTGCCAGCTGACGAGACGTAGCTCAGACGACTTGAGCCGACCTGGCTCGCAATCGATGCCCGCTGACTGCGGCTTAGGCGCAGTCCCGCTTTTGATGCGCGAATGCTGGACTTGCGCGAGGCCATTACACGGCTCGAACGGCAGCTCGGTTGACGAGAAACAGCGGGACTCGGATCTTGCATCTGTAGGGTGTCGTTCAGGTCATCCAAGTCTCGTGCTACCTGTTGCGCTTGGGTCCATGCATCGTCACGCTCGGCTTCGAGGGCGGAAACGCATTCTTGCAATTTTTGAACCTCCGCCACCCGCTTGAGGAAGCTCGAGTGGAGCTTGCGCAATGCCATCGCGAGCGCGCTGCCGGAGTGATGTGTGAGCATCCGCGAAAGTTGAGCGGCCTGATCGCGCGCGTGATACAATTCTTCTGCGATTCGGTCAAGATTGGCCGTCGTCTCGCTCACTTCTTGTAATTTCGAGCGGATGGCTTGAGAGCTGGATTCCGGAGCCTCCGCGTACGTATAAGTCGCTTTAAGAAGTGCATCGCGCTTGCGAGCTTGCAGTCTGTACTGGACCTTGAGCTCATTCTGCAGAGCAGTGAGCCGGTCCAGTTCTTCGGGGACCTCGACAAACGCCGCTTGTGGTGTTAAAAGCCGAATGGATGATGCCTCCCCTGACTGTTTGATTGCCTTGGACACGATCGCTTGCAACTCCTCTGAAGAGAATGTCCATTTTGCCGCTTCCAAAGTAAAACCCTTGAATTTAGTGGGAGATGTCTGAAATTTGGGCCCGCTGCCCGAGCCAGAGCCAAGGTTAGAACTTGATGACACCAAATCCCGTGCACCCATAAGCGTCACTCTAGAGAGAGACTCGACAGATGAGTTCGAACCAAGTCTTTCGGGAGACCCGGGACCGGAAGTACCAAATGCATTGCGGTATGGGTCGCGCGGGCCAAGAGGTCGCGTAGGGCGACTCATGGCACGGTTTACATTGGAACTAAGGGTGCTGGCCTGAACAGGCAACGCCGGGGGAGCGGCCAGCATACTATCGGAGGGTGCCCGAGGGAGATTTGCGGACTGGGTGGATACGAGCGATAAGGCGGAGGATTACCAGTCGGAGATTGTTAGACGAAGAATCAAATGAAGATGGACTCGCTGGTGAGGATCGTGTGTGTCCGGAAGGCGGTAAGACATGCGTTGCGGAAGATGGAAAGACTACAGGGATGTGTGAGGGTGGAGGCGGCGGTTGTAGTTGAGGAGGTGGTGGTGGCGGTGGCAACTGCTGTGGAGAAGATGGAGCAGGATTGGCCACAGACTCACCCAGAGATATGTGAGATGAGGACGGCAATGGAGGTGGGGGTGGAGGAATCAATGGAGTGGGCGGAATAGTGGTCTCCACAGCAGCGCCACTGGGGCTGGCCACAGACGCTCTCTTTAGCTTACTTCTGAGTGACTTCTTGTGTGTCCTTACTATGATGGAGGCCTTTGTTGTGGATGATCTTCCAACCAAGAACCTTGATGACATGCGGCTGCTACGACCGCGTAGGGATCTGCTGACAGATACATTGCGCTGCCTCGAGAAATTCGAGAACGGAAAGGCGGAGCCACGTGCGAGACTTAGGTTGGGCGATAACATGGGGCTGAAGATACTGGGTGTCTCAGGGAATGTTTGCCTGTTGCCAGAGTTAGTCGACGGCGGCGTGTAATCATCCTGCTCCTCTCCAGAAATGTCAATGGAAATCCCGTCAGATGGCCTTTGCTTATTAGGTGGTTGGTCGCGCTTGCGGTGTCTGAAACCACTTTCATGAGTCAGAACAATGTTATCGAGCAAGTCAGGGCTAGGAGGAAGACTAGCTGACGCCAGCGAACTTGGATAACCAGGACTGATCAACGCAGACTGAGGACCTGCACTTTCCGGGAACGAAGGAAGTTGAGATATATGGTGGGAGTGTGTCGTGACTAGCGATGAGTGTAGGGCAGACAGTGTGTCAGCATCGCCTGACGATTCTAGTTGAAGGCCCCCCACCGACCCACTCGCATGGAAGACGGAGGATGACCGTCGTTCCCCAATAGGAAGTAAAGTAGCGGGGTGCAGAAGAAAGTTGTTCACGGAAGCGAGAGATGGGCGCGAGCCTGAGCGTGAGCGCCGAGCCCGGCGAACATCCACTGTAGTCCCTAAGATGATTGAAGAATGTCAGAGGAAATACTTATTCATCAAATGATGAAAATAACGAACCCGGCCGGCGGTGTGCGGCGAGAGAGGCACGTGAGCTTGGGGATTCCTCCTTCGCTTGAGATCGGGGTGAGGGGGATGATTCTCTTTGTTCAGCTGCAGGCTGGGAATTTGGTGGGGATGCAGAAAATACATCAAGAACCATGGTAATCTCCTCCCCGGATGGAGGTGAAGAGGTGGACAAAGGCCCAGACCAAGCGGATGGTGCAGAATCTGAGGTACAAGAAGTTTGCGGTTGAACATCAGAAGACCTCCCGCCCGCAGAAGGGGATGAATCTTTGACCAAATCCGGAGTGGCAGGGTTGGAAAGGTTTGGGGTCGATAACTCAGGGATAGGCGAAAATTGTTGGGAGGGTGAGGTCAAGCCTTGAGGCTTACCCGGGTCGGGCTCTCGAAGGGGGGGAATTTCCCGCCGTGATTGATCACGCAAAATGCTAGTCCCGTTTGACTGGGACTTGTGGTTCGGGACTACATCGACCTTTCCCTGATCATTCACAGGTCGACCGGCAGCCACACCACTGACGCCTGAGGGTAGACGAGGCACAGGGGGTACAAGGAAATCTCCATCTCCATTTCCAAGACCAGTATACTTCCATGTGGGCGAATCCAGGAAGGGGTACTCCCCACTTGGCAAAGTAGCCGAGTCCATACGGGTGATGCGTCGCGACTGACGATGGTCGCGCGGCTGGTCCGCTTGGACTGACCATATGTTGGCAATCAGTGCTCCAGGAAGTGTGATACTTGATGTAATGGATGCGCTGTCATCAGGGGGAGAAGAAGTTGCAGGACTCGAGGTGAACGAAAGTATTTCGTTAGCCGACCGTTGAATCTGCACTCTTGACCCATGGGATGTGGCCGGGATCTTGATGGGAGTCGGCGCGACTTTTGGTGTCCGGCGGGACCCAGGGGTCTAGAGTCGCCAGTAATCAGCGGGGGAAGGTAGTCAACGGTGCGACGAATTCTCACCCGTGTGACATCCTCAACCACGGTTGATCCCCCGAAACTGACATCCTGAGGGGCCGTCCTCAGTTCATGCGGCACAACATGTCACGATTGCAGGGGAGTCGAGAGAAAAGATGCTCACATTCTGTTGCTCTGATCCAGTATCATCCCGGTACAGCCCGGCTAAACTGTCGCGATTCCCGTCACGCGACGGGAATCCCTCTGGGTTTGTCGTCAAGAGATAGTCACCAACGCTGGGAATAAAGGGTTCGCTGGCAAAAAGAGGTTCGGGTGTGATGTCAATGTCCATATGGAGGGTCATGGGGACATAGCGTTCCTCCGTAGACGCCCTGGACGGGTCGCCGATCTCTACGACACTTGTGGAGACGAAACTACCTGGGGAAGGGGGAGTTGGGGGTCGAGGCGGGCGTAAACTGACAATCTTCTTTGCTTTACGCCTAGCATGGCGAAAACTGAGAAAGGACATACTCCCCCCAACGTTGCCCTTGTAAGTATGGGAAAGGGGAAACAGAGGCCAATTAGGTTGAGGAGGTTGGAAAGGAATAAGATGTATGGGGGTCAAGACAAGAGAAGAGGAGAAGAGAGTCAGGTAAGTAGGAGAGTTGAAATGCGATGATGGTAGATGAAGCCATCACATCGGAATATAGCCAGTGTTACCATCATCTCGTACGCAACAATCGGTCGCATTCATTACGTGACAGCGTTTGACTTTGTCGTGAGATCAACGACACGACATGAAAAAGTTGCTGTGCACCGACATCACGAGTGAGCCTGTGCCTCTGGCGCTTGACCCCTTGAAAGTGACAAGTGGCGATCATTCTTTTAAATTCGTTGTTGTTGTCAATAGGCCGATAACCTCCCCCCCCTCCCCCTCTAGGTGTAAGTCCCCCATGAAAGCAAAAAAATCAAAATAAATGCCGCTTGGTGAGTGAGTGAGTGAGTGATCGTAATGTGAGTACGTGTGTGGTAATGTGTGGTGTGTGGTGTGTGGTGCTGTGTGCTGTGCTGTGTTTAGTAGTAACACGTGACTAGGTTACCGAAGGGTTTGCGTTCGCCTCTCAGCGCATTTAAATTAAATTAAATTAAATTCAATATCCAAGTACCATCAACTTTGATCGGATTAACTTTACCGAGACTATATCTCGGGGAGTCATAAGCAGGAGCAGGGTCCCAGTTTGTGCTTTTTGTCTTGATGCGATACGATCCTGTGTGTATGTGGTACATGGTCGGCCAATGTGGATGTGGATTAACATGTCCCAATGGTGCACAGCATTGATCGCCCAACTTTCTTTAGGATTTGGGGGTAAGTCAAGTCGACTTATACTTTCAACCTTCGGGATAGACAGGCACAGTGTGCGAGTAGCACGGCAGAACTATAACCCATGTCCCGGACGAGGAGGAGATATCTCCCTTCACACCGAGTGAGCACTCTATAATGCAGTATTGCAGTGCTACGGGTTAGACATGGTGCCATTTTCTTCTTCTTCTTCTTGAAATTGAAACTTTGCCTGCTCGACGTCAACCGTGGCCGTGACTTGAATGAACGTTATGCTATGCGCCAGTTGCATTAGTAATACGGTACGGGGTTATGGACCGGTTATGGTTACAGTGAAGCCGCGCGGGATTCAAATTTTTTGAACGTGGCGCGACCGGTGGCACGACCCGGCGAGTCAGCGTTGCGAGGCGAGGACCAAATTTCCGTTCCGCGTTCCTCTCATCCACTCTTCCATCCATGAGCCTACACCCAGCCATCTCAACTGAATCTTACCG
This sequence comes from Multifurca ochricompacta, assembly GCA_022496185.1. Lineage (NCBI taxonomy): Eukaryota > Fungi > Basidiomycota > Agaricomycetes > Russulales > Russulaceae > Multifurca > Multifurca ochricompacta. The sequence continues at coordinate 268,066 of WTXG01000023.1, read as the reverse complement.
TGAAAAGGCGCTGCGTAAATTCAAGCAGCAGCCCCTCGTTCCGGTCGGTACGATATCATGAATCAAGAGACTTCTCTCCGACTTGCCTTCCTGACCTATGGGGTCTATAGGGGCTGCCGCCACGACCGTCGCACTCGTGATCGCAATGACCAAGATGCGTAAGGGCCAGTCGAATTCATTCAACAACTGGCTACGCGTGCGTATCGTCGCTCAAGGGTTCACCGTCGCGACGGTCGTTGCAGGCTCATGGGCCTACAGCACCGCGAAACCCATCGCCGAGTTGGACACCACTGCAAATCAGGACAAGGCAGCTCAGGAGCGCGCGGCGTTTGAAGCTCGATTGCGCTTGGCGGAGGAGGTCACTCGCTCAGAGTTGAGCCCAGCGACCACAGTATCGTCAGCCGGGCTCCCCCCTGTTTCAACAACCCCAGGATCATCACGGTCATGGTGGCGATGGGGCGGGTCGAATGGCAGTACAGACAATCCATCATAACCCAGCGCTGTAATTTTCCCTTTCTCACTCTTTTCTCCCCTTCAATGACACGTCAATGCGAGGCCCATTACAACTCACTAATGAAAGCGCGCAACATTGCATTGCGACGTAGTGACACTAGTATCATCCCCCATCTTTTGCAATGTCCCATAATCTTGCACAATCATACCTGAGGGGATACGCGTAAATCAGATCTTAGACCCTCCATAGGATGTCCAAGCTCATCTCCTTGCGAGCCCCCGATAAGGGATCCGCGAGGATTGATCAGTGACAGAAATTGTCGGATTCAACCTCCATGTAGCGTTGAGATAAACACGATCTCATCATCCTCCCTCAGCTTGTACTCTCCCTCCCCTTCGAGTTCCCAATCCGTGTCATTGACCAACACGAGAATTCCTGGTCGTCTGCCCCACCGTTCGATACAAGATCAACTTAGAGTCTGACAGTCAAAATCAAAACACTACCCACACAGTCCCAGTGTCGATAAATAACTCCGGGCGCTCCTTGAGTAAATTATCTCTGAGCCAATGAGTCAGAAAGTTTATATCCGCGGGCTGTCCCTTGTTGTCACCCTGAGGGACCGTTGAAGGGATGGCGACGAAGTGTGTCCGCTGATTTGAGAACAACAACTCGAGCCCTCCACCAAACTCAATCTTGAGCTTCAGGTGTGCCATTCTGCTTGGACGTCGGCGTAAGTAGGAGGAGAGGAGGAGAAAAGTGAAAGAACGAAAGTTTCTATTTACGACTGTTAGCTATCCTTCCAATTTAGGTAGCAACAGCGGTACAGTATATACAGTACGTAGTATACAATTCACAAATATCACTTCGCGACGGCAATCACACTGAAGGCTTTTTTTTTAGCTCCAGTCCGCCTGGACCTCATGTCTGCTCGTTGCCCGTTCTTGATGCGTAATTTCTTCATCAGAAGGAAGTCGGATGTGGCCTTCTTGTCTCTTCCTCGTAAGGCGCTTCGTGATGGTCACTACAATCAAAGTGACCGGATGCAAGACCGTGAATATGATGACAATAATCTGTCCATCAGTTATCAGCATGTGCGTTTTGGCTAAGGTAAAAACGACGAACATATATGGACAGCGGTTTTGGTTCCTTCATCCAGATAGATACGCACATCCAAGTTGCGCCAAGACACCAAACCCAATCGTGGCACAAAGCGATAATGAATAAGCCTGCTAGATTGACAGCGAGGACATATGCGAATCCCCCCCATTGCTTCCTTTCGTAATGACCTGGATATGCAGGGTCCCACGCATGTCCGAGAGTGACGCTGGTAGGTGATGGTCAGTCTCCCGAAAACCCTAAGCAAGCCTGCGGGACCTACAAAAGGGAATAAGGGAACAGAAGTGACAGGGCCAGAATCAAAAAGAGTCGAACGGGTGCGTGGATGAAGACTACATCAAGAGGGCGAGTCCATGTAGGGGCGTGATACACGATGAGTACCACGTTGGAATATATTAACAAGAGAGTGAGGATGCCAAGGAAGATGGTGGACTTTAGGAATGCTTCAAATACCTGGGAAACAGTTCCAGAGACGACAATTTTAAATGCGATGCGCACGCACCCATGCAATAGCGGAACCTGCCATCACCCAATTTGCAAATACGAGAGCCAGGCCTACACCTTTGACTATAGTGCTCTGTCAAATCAGCCAGCCGTTGGTGGCAATGAAAAAGTAAGATAGCGTACTTTAGTCTCAGGCCTTCGTGCTGCTACGAGCAAGATGCAGTACCCAACCTGTCCCAAGTATATCATGAAGATGTATGCGGCGATGGCCGGCACTGAGGGTGATATCGAGGCCGGGTGTAGACGCGTGACATCGCCTGTGATGTAGTCCATTGAGCAGAGTTTAACCGGGTGAATGTCATCACAGACCAAGAGAAGGGTGAAGAACCAAAGAACAGATTAGCGTGATCGTGATGTTTATCAGAAGGGACAGCGGGGTAAGCACTTGCAGACTAAATATGATCTTAGCTCACTAGAGAGTTGGAAACCAAATACAGTACCGGACGAGCGACATGTAGTCGCGAATTACGGGGTTGGAAAAGTCAATTGGAAGTTCTGAATTCATTATTTACGAGGTGTAGAGGTAGAGAGGTAGAGGTAGAGGAGGTAGAGAATGGGTATGGGTGTGTGACATCATTGCTAGCCTTTAGTGTAGTTATGTAATCACGCGATTACTTCTCATCAAGCAAGGACCTGCAGCAGGGACCTGTAGGGGCACCTGGCTGGCACCTGGCAGGCCTGGCAGGGTGCTTGCTACAAGTGCAACAGATGACTGTAGAGTTTTGTCGGTCGTCGTGTCGTGGTTCTATTCGACCTCGTCATGCAACTTTTCTCCAAGTCAAGTCAAGTCAAGTCATTCATTCCCATCGATCCTTAATGATCTACGGGACTCTGCCGCGTTTCCTCGCAGCATTATCTGTGAATAGAAGCGGGCCCATCAACATGCTATCAGCCCCATCTCCGAACTGCTCGCTCCTATGCACATTACTTGCCCGTGTTGTGTCATGATCATGATCCACGCTGTAATGCGTCGCCTCGTGGCATGCACGCTTCAGCCGTGCCCCTAACATGCCCCTCAAAAGCTGCTCATTTTTTCCCAGCCGTGTGCACCCCATCATCGCACTATCCCTGAAGAACCTTTCTCTTCGTTATGAACGAAAAAAACCACGTTCGTTCCCGTCACCCCAGCCTGAGAGGGAACACCATACCATTCCCGCGCGCTCCTTCAATCAGTCGTCAGTCGCTTGGCCTTACCGTTGCAGACATCGAGAGCCTTGGGTATTCCTACCCTCAGGCTTATGCTCGCCTCTCTCATGACCCAAATGTGACTCACCAAGCACGACTTTCTCGCTCCCCTGCTGGCTCAACTCGCAGTTACCGCGCACGTCCTGGGACACAACAACTCAGTCCTGTCGTTGAGGAGAGTGAAGAACGGAGGCGTTCACGTGGCTCAAGGTCCTATGCGTCATCTCCTCTCGCTTGTCGTTCCTCGGTACCAGCACCACTTGTTGGCGAACCTATTGCAGGTAACATTTTTCCCGAGGACATTACAATTGCTATCATGTCTCTTCTCCCGCGTGTGGAAGCGCGCAATGCTGCTATTGCGAGGCACCGCTCAAGGCGTTCCAGGACACTCAAAGCCTATGTACCCTTGAAGCGGGTGGCGAAGGCAGCGGGGCGCGCGATTGCCAGTGCGGCCAAAACCGTACCAACTTTCTGCCTGAAGCACCGGTACTAGCTCTACTCCTCTGCGATCATCCTCCACTTATCTTATTCCCGCCTTCAAGCTGAGGCGCCTTTCTTAATCTGCTTGTATCATCATATCTTCTCCCGAGGTACTGTCTGTATCCATTCCACCTCAACGTGTTCGATCGCACCACATTCTCTTTCCTTTCACTGCCTCGTGATGCACGTGGGGCTCGTGCAAGCGGGTGGCCACGCCCTGGCCTGCCTTTGATCACGTGCATTCCTTCGGCCGCACTTCACATTAAAGAACGACCGCTACACCTGCATTATCCTCGTCGTTCCGCCCACAAACACACCACATTCTTTCCACATTTGCACAGAACCAGTAAGTGGTATTCTTCGATATGCCGTCGCTCAAAAGACCTCGGGCCGTTTTGACCTCGCTTGTCGGGTTTCCTGTGGATGCCACACCCTCCTCACACATCCCCCCCCCACCCCCCTACTGTAAGACACCTCCGCGAAAGCAACGGCGAATCGACGACGCAAGAGCACCACTCTCAGACATGAGCAACGAAACATGTTTTATTAGTAGTTTTCCCTCTCAACCTTCCTCGCCTTTGTCACGAGCCTCAAAGGTCCACACAATCCTCTCTCCATCCAACTCCCCTTCTCCCAAGCCGCGCGGCCATGTAAGAGCAGCTCCCCTTTGTCGTATCAAGACATGCGAAGAAGACCTTGACGCGATTGCCCCATTCCCGCCGTTCCTCGACGAACCCCACTGCCGCCATACTCGCTTCGGTCCCAAAATCGACATTCATCATACATCCCGTCATCAGATTCTACTCCCGGACCTTTTCACATGCTAGAATGCATTCAGTCCGGAGGTTTTGCTACCGCTTGGGCCGCGCGCGACTTGAGCACCTCTCGCGTATTATGTTTTAAAGTCACATCCAAAAAGATCGTGTCCGACTACAAGGCCTCCCGCCTAGCCCTCGAACGCGAACTAGAGGCATACCAGCGCCTCGCCGCATGCATTGAGACACCTTATGTGATGCAATTACATGGCGTTTTCCAAGATCCTGGTAGGGTGTACTTCGCTATGGTAAGTCGCTGCGTTATTGACGGGACATGACTTGCGACGATGCTCCCAGGACCTGATGGAATGCGACCTATGGGAAGCTACCGCTAAGGGTGTGTCGGGCGCACAGCTCCGGCGGTGGACAGCTCAGATTGTGAGGCTTTATCCCTTGCTCATGCTCGTCGCGTCATCTTTGCTCACATCCGCCCTCCCGTCCAGGCACTCGGTCTTGATGCCCTTCACAACATGGGCATCATGCATCGTGATCTTAAGCCAGAAAATATTCTTCTCTCTCGCTCCGGTGATGTGCGTATTGCAGACCTCGGCGCTGCATACGTACATGACGCCTCCCGTCTGACGCGTGGTCAAAGTTATGCCCGCGATGCCGTGTTCACACCGGGTTATGCCGCTCCCGAGCTTGTTGGCAGTGCATTACGGAACGATGGGGCATGGATTGCACCTGGCGCGCGGTGTCCACGCTACGGCCTCGAAGTCGACTGGTGGGCGCTCGGGTGCATCATGTATATGATGATGGCAGGGAGCATGCTATTTTCTGAAAAGACGGACCTGCTTGAGTATGTTGAGCGATACAAGGCTCACAGGGGGAAGGCTTGGCTTCGTTCGCGGTGTCCCATGTCTGAGAATGAGGCGCGAGTACTTTATGGGGTGAGTTTTCTTTTCTTTTCTCTTTCCCTGGATTTTGGGCTATATCTTGTATTGTTTACGTTGCAGTTATTACATGTCTCGATCAGCAGACGGTTCGCCTTTGAAGAGCTGGAGGGAGAGCCGTTCTTTGAGGACGAAGAGTGAGTGCTCCGCTGGTGCTTCAGCCTCAATATCGCTCATTTTATTTTTTTCTCACAGCGGTGTGGATGAGTTCACCTATCTCGATCGTCGTGCCCGCTCCCCTCTCAAGGGTCTTTATCGTCCCGAGAAGCCCAAGTACAGAATAACGCCGTCAGGTTCGATGGTGACACTGGACCTTGTGAGCTCCACGGACGAGGCGCCCTCAGAGGAATGTGGCGATTGGAATTTTTGGCGTTGGTTCGCATGGCATAATCCCCAGGGCCTTTGGGCTGACTGGAAGGGCATGCGTCGGTGGTGGGCTCTGCACTGATCGCCTCCGCGTCCTCAGACTGGAGTAGTAGTATGGTTATCATTATTCTTCCCATTCACATTCTTTCCAAGTACACAAGTTATTATCTTTGCAGCTTTCACATTCATGAAAAGGACTTTATCCACATAAATGTTTTTAACAGGTTCTGACACAGCACAGTACCCAGATTACCAGAACGGAGGCTATATTGTACCCGAGTAGGTTTATACTTGTACGAGAGAAAATTCCAACGGAAAATTTATTATCTGTATCTGTCCGATTGAACGAAGGTGGATGGAGCGTTACGCCGGGGATTGATGTCCCGGGGCTCACTGATTTGGACACACGTCCAGATATTAGTGGCATTGCCCCTTTTCTATCTGGCGTTAGCACCTTTGGAATATCTTCAGCTGATCAAGAGCATCGATAGGAAAGACAATTACAACGTATAGTCAGCCGAGAACCCACCTAAAGTGCGGTTCGGTGAACACTGTAATGCACAGGGAGCTAGATGGCGGGGCAAACGGCAAAGACGTGAAAAAGTGGAGAAGAAAATCGGCTCGGAAAGATCAGTGACCAAGTACGACGTGCTGTGCAATGCGCAGTGTAACACCAGGATCCTCGAGTCTTAAGGAGCATGGCATCCGGGCAACGTGTTCGGTTTGCTGACGTTACCCACCCAGGCACGAGGTTGAGCCCCACCACCGAACACAGCACCGTCAGAGGGAAAAAAAAACAAACAAATAAACAAGTGGCGCCGGCGGTGGTGCCCCGGTGAAAAAAGCTCAGCCATCGCATAATGTCCAAAGAGACCCCGTGAAGCCGCAGAGAAACATATTTATCTCATTCCGGAAGGCAGTCATCAACCGTGTCTTTTTTGTGTTCACCCATTTTCTCCGGTTGAGATGAGATAGGGACTGGGAGGATCCGACGCGCATTCCCCCGGTGCAATTTTGCACGGTGGATACAAATGGATGTGAGTGTAGACGTCGGGCGATCGTTCAAAGGGGACACGGGACAAAACTTTGGTTGGACTAGTGCATCTAAGCGTAGAGTCCACGCGCCCAGCCCCGCGGCCAAGCCTCTGGATGAAACGTAAAAGGCGCCAGAAACCGAAAGAAAGTGGAGAATGAGAAGCAAAGGGCGGTCATAGTTAGAGATATCCGATGGGACGCCGCTACGGGACAGACAGCTACGTTGTCTTGTGGGATTGGTGCCTTCCATTCGATTTGGGGACAAAGAGCGTGGGTTAAGAGCTCTTGTGAAGCTGCACTTAGCGCTGGTGGTGCGCGTCAGAAGCCTTCGGAAGTCAGTGAGATGAAGTGCGCACATGACAAAGTTGAAAAATGAGACAATTCACATCAAATCACAGGGTCGCATGGAATGAAGCCCCAACCTTTCCGAAATGTGCATCTGTAAGAGAGTGTCTCAGGAACAAGAGCATAACAACAACAAAAAAAAACTAGGCCAGTTTCTATCCATACGAAAGTATTTTGGCACGCAACAATACGGGGGTCAACCCGCACGATCGCAGTGTGAGTTCCGGAGCTAGAGATTAGTTGAAGATGATTGTGGCTGAAATTCGGTAGTGACAGACAGTTCATTAATCTCCCGGCGCGCGGTGCGTCTAGCTTTTGGGCTTCTTTCTGAGCAATAACTGCCTAGATGGGGCACGGGTGATGAAAGCCAAGGTAATTAGAGCTATCAAAAGGGGTGGTCTCTTTGGCTCGAAAGTGAAAGCTAAAGGAATGCAAAATGCAAGGGTGACAAGGGAGGTTATTAGGAATATGGACCGCACAAGTGACGCTGAGCGAATAATAATAAATAAATGGGTGCGCTTTGGCGAGGAAGATGAAGGGACCAAGATGTACGTTCTCCATGCATCGTTGATTCGAGTCGGTCGTTAAAGATAACACATTGGATTTCATCGTCGAAGCACTGGTCAAGTCTCGCACGCACGAATAAAATATCCGAAGGTGGCGGGGCGCCCGGTGCTCGGTTCTATGGACGGGCGGCTTGAGGTGTCTGTTAGAGAGAGAGAGAGAGAGAAGAGTGTTATGAACGAACGGGTCCGAGACTGGCAAACCAAAAAATAAAATAAAAAATAAAAAAGATCTCCTTATTAAAACCCGACCTCGAAGAGTTGAGGAAATGTTTTTATTATGTTCTATTAAACAGTGCTCGTTGAATTGGATGGTACACAGTCAAGGTCAAGAAAGTAAAAGTAAAAGTAAAAGTGTTTTGAGGGAGAGAGATAGTAGGTAGGTTGAAGGGTTATGATTATCTAATTGGTTACAAGTTCATTTAGGCTAACCTAATATGAATGGGTGGGAAGGAAGAAAATAATTGAATTAACAATAAAAATAAAATGTGCCTGATTAATGGCCGGTGGCCGGACGAAGGACGAAGAGGAGAGGACGAACACGAACGGGGGGGGACGAACGGATTGGTTGTTGCCAAGTGCCGGGGGATCGGATAATCTATTCATTTCCGTAGTAAACAGATGACAACAAACTAATATCGTAACTCGTAAACCATAAACCGTAACGGTAAAAGATCCCGATCCCTGTAATTGTAAAGTAAGTAAATGTAAACAACATAAACATAAACAAGGCCGTCAATAACAAATGCTAGTCCTTTGTTTGGTCCTCTGGCTCTGGGGGCTCTGGGTTTGCTTAGGCGCATATACATACAGACCCTCTTTCAAGCGCGTATGGTCTTTCCCCGACCTTCCCTCCTTGCCGCTACATGGCCATGGCTACACCTTCCCGTCCTTCAAATGCCTCCGCTAGACTTCGCACAAAAACTTCTGAACTCTCAGATCTGTTTCGTGGTCGTCAGCATCCATCCATTCCTTCTTCTTCAAAGATACTTTGACAAAGTCAAAACGCAAGATTCCTCTCTTTAGTCTACGAAAAAAGTCACCTGCACCACCCTCCAGTCGGCGCTCACCCACTCCAACCCCCAATTCCACTCCTCTACCTACACCCAGACCTTCAACCAATGCGTGCGTCTTTTTATTCATCCTCTCGATCCTTGTCGGTTTACTCACACCCTTGATTTGATTTCACGACATTCAGTCCCTCACCTTCGCCACAGTTCAAACCCGCGGTCAATCTCACCTTCCCCAACTCACCATCCCGTCTTCCTCTTTTTCTCCGTTACCCACCTTTGAAGACGTGTCTTCTCCCAAACTTTCTTCAACTTCACCTACAACATCAAGATCGGCAAGGCCTATAGCTCGTACTCCCTCCTCCCATTCTCCGAACGGTTGGAGCAAGTCGCGTACGCCGACACCTACGTCTGCCGTTACTTTGAGTGGTGGTTCATTCTCGGATTCGAGCCACCGCGCTCTTCAACTGTAAGAACGCCCACCGCTCTTCTCAGATCATACGCCTCAGACGATGACGAGCGGAGGTATCTCTCGCCCGAAGCATCCCCCCGGGCAAACCCGCTCCTACAAAATCATTACCACCACCTCCGGAAGGTGCCCTATCTTCAGCAGAACTTAGCACTCCCACTTCCCCTGTCAGCCCCACTGTCCTCTTTCCCGGCTCAGTGGCTTCCTTCACCCAATCTTCTTCTGACGCCAAGTTATCTATGTCCAGTGGTCGCAAACTGGCTGTTTCAACGCCGCGATCCCCTTCATTCAAATTTGCATCGGGCAGCGAGAGCGCGTCAGAGTCGGCTCAGGGGTACACAAGTGCTAGCGGATCTGAGTCCGCTGCAACCGGTCTCGGTCTCGGTTTCAGGATTCGAACAAGATCAAGTCAGGGCCGTGGCAACGACACCGGCTCGACGACGCGTGCTGCCTCGGTACGCGTTGGCCTCCTTCGATCGCCTAATCCCTTCACTGGGTCTAAGGTTGCATCCCCGCCCTCGCCAAAATCTCCAGCCATCTCCTTGACAAAGTCGTCGCCTCCTGCATTTTCATCATCTCTTGAACGAACGGGCTCACTCCGACCCGCTCCGTTATCTCACTCGTCATCAAAGCGCGCAAGTCCTCCCATGCAGGTTGCGACTTTGAGGTCCCCTTCCGAAATCTCTGGTAGGAGGCAAACAGAGCCAGTCACAGTTGCGTCCGGTGCGAAGCACGCATCTTGGCTTGTTATCCCGAAAGTCGTGCCTACATCTAGCCTCCCAGGACCTGCTGGGGGTCAAGACACAAAAGTTTCCGTAAGTGAACTTTTCGTTCAACGGTATCAATTTTTTTTAAAGGTCACGTCCGTCGTGGAACAGGTACCATCGAAATCTCGGGCCCGTGCGGCTTCAGATTCCCGCACACTTACTTCGGTGGCCACGGTGTCATCAGACGCCAGCTTACCGGCATCCTCCGCGGTCGGCGTTTCTGTTCAATCGATCACAGCAACGCCGTCTTCATTGGCCCTATCTACGACACCACCCTTAAACTTTTCCAAGTCGCCGTCGACGGCAGTCTCTTCTCCATCAGCACAAGCCAATCGGGTAGGATCGGCCTCCAGTTCTCCTCCAACCGACCCATTGCCGAAGGTCCCTCGTCCGAGTCTTTCGCATGCGTCCTCCGAATTATCGCAACTGTCGAGCGGTCCTTCCATAAGTTCGCCGTCTTCTAGCGAATCTTCAACTCGCACGCTCACGATACCCTCAATCCTGTCATCAACGCCGAATACGTCGTCCGCTTCTGGGAGTGGCACTATCCGTAGCCCGAGCACGGATTCTTCAAACACCTTCGTGTCATCTCCTTCAGGATCGACGACATCGTCAGCTGTTAAGTCACTACCCGCTTCTTCATCCATTGCCAACGGGAACTTGCGGCGCTCTGGTTCCAGGGATGACAGACCCACCAATAAGGATAAGAGCAAGGATTCCACGTGGCCTGCTAGGTCAGCATCAAAGCGGTCCTCGCCAACGGTGTCCTCTCCGCTCGTCCATTCACACAGTTCGCCGGAGTCGCCGCCATACGCGTCTCCGTCCTCTTTCTCTGCGTCGACAACAGCATCATCGCCATCTCCGCAACCACCCCCCTCGCGCGTGATTGTGCCTATTCCCCCGACGCCTGCAAATATCTTTGCGCTGCAGACTGACAACGCGGATCTTCGTGCAGAGGTTGCATCGCTGCGTGCGCAGCTTGAGACCGCAGATCGTCTCGCTCGGCGCGCGAGCGCGAGATCCGCGGGCTGCGCTGGCTCGTTATCAATTGGGGCGGCGACAAGGAGACATTTGGGTTTGCTGCGACTACCGAGCGGCGCCCGAGCGGAGACGCCACTGAGTCCAGGAGGAGGTACAGGCAGCCGTACGTTACCTGCGTGCTGAGTCTGAATCAGGGTATGGCTCTGGAAGCGCATCGGGGTCACAATCGCGTATGAGCCACTCGAGCGCGTACTCGAGCGTCTACCCGGCTGAGAGTGTTTCTGAGGGAAGTGGCAGCGAGGCAGGCATCGCGCAGCGCACCCCCTTCGGCCCAGGCCCTAGTGCACGTGCGTCGGAGGATCAGGCACTGGATGCCATCCCAGAGCGCACAGTTGTGGGAGACGAGGACACGTCAACAACAGAGGCGGAGCGTCGTCGGAAGAAGGATGAGCGGCGTGCATCGCGTGCGTTGAAGAGGCTCTCAGCATCAACGGTGTCGGATACGCCTAGCAGCGGCCTCGACGAGGTCGTAGCGCAGGCGATGTATGCGAACAATATCGTTCATGGTCGTGCGCTGAGCATTGAGCAAGTGATTGAGGGTGATCGCGCGCGCCGTGACCGCGTCGGACTGAAAGGAATGGATGAAGTTCTCGACAAGCTACGCGCTGTAGCCGGGGTCGATTCTGGTGGTATAGCTGCTGGAGTGAAACACCCCCAATGATACCGTGAGCGCCGCGAGCGGCAGCTCACCGATGACAACGATAGTACGTCGAGCGTAAATGAACGACAGGTGACGGTGATGCGTTCGCTTAGACTCGTTCTCATGGACTTGATTTTCCTCGACTCGAGTGGACTTTGTTCAGCTCATGACTTTCGTTCTTTTTTTTTTTTCATTCGTTCTTTCCTCCTCCTAATCCAACCAATCGCGTCTCGAGTTTGGCACAACGTTCTTTATTCAATTCTTTGATTATCGTACTCTGCATGCTCTCTGTACATCGTTATCATCACCACCGTGGCATTCACCATTCGTTCGGCTTCTGATCAATACAAATTAAAATATCTGTACAACTTTTATTTACAACTCTCGTTTGGCCATCACTTCTTGACTTGATCGCTTAGACGTGTTAGGCAACTTTGAGCTTCGTGTCTGGGTCTCTGTAAAACAGTCAAGCATAGCACGTAACAATGAGAAGGATTAGTTCCTTACTGAAGTCTTCGCTGGCGTTTGATAAAGAGAGATGACGTGCGCTAGCACAGTATTTTTAAGGACAAAAACATCAGGGCGAGTGTGGGAGGAAAAATGGAGTTGCCCCTGCAGCGCCACGCGACTACAGTGCTGGATAATAATTCAGTACCTCTTGCGTGAATACACTTCCAACTTCCCCTGATTGCCGGAGGTTAGCCGATTTCTCGCTTTGAAGGGGTCAGGCAATTACTTCAATTTACATAGAGGACACGTTAAGACAAAAAGGCTCTTTTGCAGGCGTATTCGCAAGTCATATAGAAAACGAACAGAAAAACGGTACAGAGACCTACAGGAAAGAGAAAAGGCGCATAACCAGGTCCGGTAGCGATTAAGCCCTGTCCTCGAGCAAGGCTGCGGGCAAGGCAGACACAAATAGCCATCGACGCTTATACTTCCACAAGTGAAGCACTCACCGGGCCATCAACACTGAGCATGCAAGCTGTGCACAGACATACAGTCGTGTCACGTGGAATACGAAGAAAGACGCAATTCTTCTCCATCAAATGCAGATGAGGATACACGAGGAACGCGTGAAATCATCCGGCGTCTCCCCAAACCCCACCAGCACGCGGTTGGCGAACGTCTCCATACTTTGGAAGGCCAAATGAAGCGTGTGAACCATGGGATATAGGGTTATCGCTTGAACCAAACGTCGTCATCGATTGGTAATGAAGTGGGTCAACGGTCGAAGACAAAACCATTGAATTATTGAAGGTAGTTGACAAGGCCTGTTGCACGGAGTATGTCTCCGGGGCGTGTGGTGGAAGAGGGGCTTGACGGGGACTGGAAGTGTAGACGACAGAGCCTTGATAACTGGGGTCAGCATACACATCGGCCAATCCAGGAATACGCCGGTGAATACGTTCCGTGGACGCAGAGCTTGAAAATGCTGGTGATATATGAGAGATATGGGTTGTTAAAACCTGGTCCATGTGGTCATGTGGTGACCATAAGCCCTGTACTGGTGATGTTGCTGTGGGCAATACACTTGACGAACTGCTTGGATGCACACCGACATGGACTGTCGAGGAAACCCCGGGCGCAGTGGTCTGCAAGCTGGTATGTCCTCCTGGCACCGGCCCCGTAAGAGAGGAAGCGGGTAGAGTCTTAATCGCTTGGTGGCGAGGACTGAGACCTAGGGCACTCTCATCGGGGGCAGCAGACCATATGGAAGGGCCAGCCGCGCTACTGAACAGGATCTGGGGTTGTGATGACGAAGCTAATCTTTGATGATGTCTGATCGGAGAGTGAAGAGACTGTTGCTGAGTAAAGTGAGGTGGAAAAGAAAACTTCGTGTCAGTTTTATGTGCAGGTCGCCCAAGTCCCATTACATTGTTCAGTAGATCCTGAGCTGTTGTCTTTGGAGTGCTCGAAGTCTGTCCTGCGTTGCTGTTCAGCGGTTGTAAGGGTGATGTGAATGGGTCGGGAGCGCGCGGCGGTGACGTAGAACCAAGTCTAACACTTGGCCTTGTCGGACTGAGAGGACTTAGAGGACTCATGCCACCTGCACGGCCGTGTGGGGTAGATGACAAAACTGGAGTGACAGTGGGAGGAGAGATGGGCCTGTGCATCGCAGAGCAATACGAGGTTAATCATGAGATGTTGCCATAGGCGCTCAATTTACGTACCGAGGGTTCCAAACAATTTCATCCTCCTCCTCTTCATCCTCTGGAGAAGGAACACCCAGAACCTCTCTAAATGCATCGCCTACTGGATCGGTCGTCTCAGTTCTGGCGTCTTCTTCCTCGGATTGTCGGTCATCCACGGCTATATGAGACCTAGAATTCGGGGCGACGGCTTCTCCTTCAGCTCCCTCTTGGGTAATACCTGGTTCATATCCTCGAACAGAGTCAATCAGTGAGAACTGAGCCCGAAAGGACTCCATTGGCGTTCCAGAGATTTCTGCAATCAGGCGCGCATCATGTCCAATGTCCCAGATGCGCATAAGTTGTTCCTCATTGGGATGCACTTGCTCTGGCGTGCGAGGATCGTCCCCCTCGGGGTTGGTCAGGAGTGTGTCTTGTACCAACATGCCACCCAAGGGTAGGTATCCACGTGCATCAACATCTTCTTCCAGGGGGCGCGTCAACTTTGGAAGACTGGTAGGGGGAAATACTAGGACAATGCGCGTAGCGAAAGACGTGTATACCTCCCAGAAAGCAGGGATGACCTTAATGACAGGGCCACGTTCTAGGTCTATTTTGCCTTTTCTAGTATCTCCTAGGACGTAATTCAGGTTTACTCGCAGCCACTTGCTGGCAATGCGCAGGGCTGGAAGTGTTCGACGGAAGGTTGCTGTTATTCGCATAGCGAGATCTTCTTCCACTATCTTTGCCGCTTCATCAAGCTCCGTGATACCGCTTTGTAGTAATGCGCGATAGAGCGCGAGAACGTGGCCTACGATGCGAGACTCCATGGCAACACTAGCCGAGGCGCTGACTTTGCGCTGCTTCCAGAGGGCGCCTTGAGCGGCAACAATGACCTTGGTGATAGTGTCGGTTGATAGGATTCGATCGGAGACAAGCTCCGAAAATTCCTTTACGACACTCTCATCGTGCTTCGGAGATATGGAATCCATTCTGTAGAGTTATGATCCCAATAATACTTAATATTCAAACACGTAAGTGGTCCCTGGAACACTCACTCCTCGACGTCTAATCTCCACAAGGCATGAAGAAGAATGACACTATCCTTGAAGGACGGAGGGTTAGTCTTCTGCCGGTTGAGATCGTCAGATAGAAGCTGTCCTGGCTTGGTCTTTCTCTTGCGTTTCCAAGCTTCCAGAAATTTTGATAATACATTGCCCATATTCTCGGCTGCAGGGTCATACGGCGTGCGCACGCACAGCGCTTTATAGTATTGCACGAGGCTCTCAAACGTGTCCTTTTGATATGACGCAAGGATAGCGAGTTGGTGCGACGCATTTCCTTCGTCCGGCATGAGGTCCCGCGCACACTCATAGCATGCGCGCGCCTTATCATACGTCTTGGCACGCGGCAAGTCGACTTGAGACCCACGCCCGCGCGCGGTACGGCCACCACGCTCCGGTCCACCTCGGGGTCGTGTGCTCCCCTCGTTATACTGCTCGCGGTAGCGCGCGAGGTCGCCAAGAACAACCAGCGTCTTGCTCAGAGTGGCACGGCGGCTATTACGTTGAGTAGAGATTGGAAGCTGAGACGGCGCACTTTCCACGGGCTCGGGGGGAAAGCGGAAATGATCATGTTTTCCAGCGTCGGCGTCATCGACGTCAGGGTCTGTGTCAGCGGCGATAGAAAGCGTAGCAAGGGCCGAACGTGCTTCTGAGAGCGCGAATTGGCGCTGAATGCGCACAACAAGTTGAGTCCAAAACCTCTCCTCGGTGGAGAGGAATTGTTTGAAGCGCTGCATAAGCTTGCGGTATTCGACTGGACCTGGGCGCTGTGCTCGTGGGTGTTGACGTTGTGTCCCGGCCTCGCGAAGAGCGTGTTCAAGCGCAGCTATTCGTGTCTTATAAATAGAAATGAGAGCGTATGATGTTTGCATCCACATGTGAGTTTCCGCATCCTTGGATTCCTTAGCGTTTGGGTGAGTCAGGAGCAGAAGAAGGTACTGCTTCTGAAGGCTGCTCTTGACTCAGGGTTCATTACTTTTGATACGACGACACAAACTCACTTTCTGCGTTGAAATTCGACCTCCTTGTTCCATGGATCGCGGTTTTTGAGTAGATCTTTCAGGCCCTGGTGGAGGGCTTTCGCTTCTCTGTCAATTGTGAGCGGTGCTATCAAAATTTGATCGCTTAGTGGCGTACTTTGCGATAGCGAGGGGGTCTTCAGACATCTGTTTATATAGGCATAGGATTACGAGACAATTGACATCGACGAGTTAACAAGACTGAGTGTCACGGTGATGTGGGGTGAAGAACTGGCTGGAATAAATAATAATAATAATAATAATAATAATAATAATGATATATTACAATTATAATTATAATTAATAACTGTGGCAACCCGTTGGCTGGCTCGGATCAGCCCTTGGTCACGTGATGTTACACTAGATCATGTGATCGTTCTTTGATGGCGCGCGACGGCACGTCTCTATAACATCTTCACCTTTACCTTCACTTCCAACCGTGATCTTATGGAAGATATGTACGATCATTTTGTTTATTCATTTATGTTCACATGCTAGATAAGTTCTCTATCTAGTCGTCGAAGACTTGCTCAGGATCCCAGACTATATCCACTCCCCGTTAGTGGAAGTGGAAACAAAAACCGCAATGTAATCCCCCCACCAATCAGCGTTAGAAAAGCATCGTCGTAACGCCTTTTATGGATCTAACAACTGATTAGATATCCCCCTCAACGACATCTTCAGATGTGCAGTCCAAGCAGCCTACAGTGTACACCGTATCGGATTCATCTGGTGATGAACGGTATGCCATACACATGGGTTCGCAGCCATTTCTAACCTTATGGTAGAGCCGTCACAAACGATGGATCAACTACTGTAAATGAATCTCGGCAGCATCCAACAAACAAGAATGCAGATGCGAAGCCTATTCACATACCTAGCAATGCGGATCTCCCTCGCAATGACCACTACAGAGATACCGATGGCTGGGCAGGATTTAGAACATCCGAAGGCGTTAATGAGCCTCGAAAGACCGTCGCAGAGGCAGAGAAAGATCTCCAGGACCTCTTACAGCAAAGTTTCGACGGAAGGGAAGACGAAAAGAGTACTCATGACGAGATAGATATGTCTAAAGCCACTGTCGAAGGTTTTCGCGAAGGGATACGCCTCTTACCCCACCAAGTAGTTGGCAGGAGTTGGATGGCAGAGAGAGAGAGTGGCAAGAAGTGTGGTGGTATCCTTGCTGATGACATGGGTCTCGGGAAGACCATTCAGACCCTCACGCGTATCGTTGATGGTCGCCCGCGCAAGTCTGACGGAGAAGATGGTTGGGGCGCGGCCACTTTGTGAGTGTTCATTGCGACGTTCATTCATATGGCTCTTGATCCGTCATTAGAGTAGTGTGTCCCGTTAGCTTGGTCTCTCAATGGGCTTCTGAGATTTCGAAGATGGCGAAAAGCTTGACTGTGATTGAGCATCACGGTGCCTCTAGAACAACTAGTAAGAACGAGCTACGTATCTCGTCCTCCAACAGCTCATCCTTCCCCAGATCCGGAAACTCTGAAACGCGCACATGTCGTTGTTACCAGTTACGCAATTGCGCTTCTGAACACGCTGCATCTAAACCCGAAGCCAAACACGAAGCCAAACCAAAGAAGAGTAATAATCGGAAGATTGATTCAAACTCTGATTCAGATTCAGAATCTGATCATTTGGGCGAACGCTAGCGAGCAAAAGTATGCCAACGACCACCAAGGCCAAGAAGAAAGATGCGCTATTCAGAGTAAAATGGTGGCGAATCGTGCTGGACGAGGCGCACAACATCAAAAATCGCAACACAAAAGCCGCCCAAGCATGCTGCGCCTTGGACGGTAAGTATCGGTGGTGTTTGACGGGTACGCCCTTGTGAGTTCGCTTGTTGCTTCGCGCGATTTTTGGTGACGTTCGCACATGTCAGGCAAAATAATGTCGAAGAACTTTACTCCCTTCTCAAATTCCTCCGTATCAAGCCGCTCAATGATTGGCAGACGTTTAATGAGCAGATCAACAAGCCGGTCAAGAGTGGTCGTTCGGTCCGCGCGATGAAGCGATTGCATGTGTGTACCTTCCGTTGCCAAAGTCTCTGAATTAACAACCGGAGTTCTGTCAAAGGTCGTTCTTCGTGCTGTTATGCTTCGACGCCGTAAGACGGATGTCTTGAATGGCAAACCACTGATCGAGCTTCCAGAACGCCATCTATCCATCGTACCTTGCACTTTTGACGAGGACGAGCGTCAATTTTACTTTGCACTTGAAAACAAGATCGATGAAGCTATGCAGAAGTTCGTGAAGAATAATGAAGTGATGAAAAACTATACCAATGTCATGGTTTTGCTTCTGCGTCTGCGACAGGGTATGTCTCTGACAAAATCTACTGCTTCACTGTGCGTTGACAGTTTGGGTAGCTTGCAATCATCCATCGCTGGTCTCTAAGGATTACAACACAGATCGCGAGGCTATCGAATCCCGTCCAGCCCCGAAAGATGAAAACGAAGATGAAGAGCTTACGGCCATGTTTCGGCAGCTCGGGGTTTCTAATGGCAAAAAATGCCAGCTCTGTCAGGACGAGTACGCTTTTGGATTAGTTCTTGCTACGCGTGCTTGCTAACATCGCCATGTCGTTAAAGATTGACACACGAAAACATCGCCAAAGGCGGAGAACGTTGCAATGACTGTATGGAACTCACTCGGAAAGCACATCGCAAGTCTATGCCACTGGCCAAAGATTCAGATTTGCCTCCTGACTCGGCTAAGATTCGTAAAATCCTCGAGTTACTGAACGAGATCAATTCACGTGAAGACGAGGATGGAGAACTCGCGGAGGAAAAAACGATAGTATTCTCCCAGTTCACGACGATGCTTGACCTCATCGAGCCGTTTCTCAAGGATGCAGGATTCCCATTTGTGCGATGTGAGTTGTCCTGCGGGTGTGTGGAACGTGTGCTGATAGCCTTCGATTGTAAGATGATGGGAGCATGTCAAAGGAGAAGCGCGAGGTCAGCCTCGACCAGATAAAGAACAACAAACAGATCAAGGCTATACTGATCTCGTTCAAAGCTGGCAGTACTGGTGAATACATATCTGCCTGTGCATGCATACTGCATGTAACTGTTCTGTTCTGTTCTGTTCTGACGCGGGCACGTGACCAGGTCTCAATTTGACCGCATGCAATAACGTGATTTTGGTCGACATGTGGTGGAACCCGGCGCTCGAAGACCAAGCTTTCGACCGCGCCCATCGCTTAGGGCAAACACGCAACGTCAATATATATAAACTGACAATTGAAAAAACTGTTGAGGAGCGTATCCTCACACTCCAGAACAGCAAGCGTGCCCTCACTACTGCTGCACTCGGCGGCGACAGAATTAAGAACCTCAAGCTTGGCTTGGAGGATCTCATGGCTTTGTTCCGGCCTGGCAGGGATGATGACGATGATTGATCGTCCCTCACATCCACATTACTTCCATTTGTCTGCTATATTCACTAATCTTCGTGCTTTTGGGTCGATTGGATTTTACTAGCTACTTGTCTGCCATAGACGTATCTTAGTATGTGTAAACAAGCGATCCTAATGAACAGGTAAAGCTGTGGCCGCCATGCAGGCAGAGTGTGTTTACCAATTCGTCCCAACGCACATTAAATTCCGCATGACGTTAGTCAGACTTCGCGGGCCGGATGATGAGGGGTAGTTGTGGTCCTTTGCCAGGATCGGTAGCTAGAAAGGGACGTGCAACGATCATTGTCCGCTGAATGATGTCGCTTGAGGGAACAGCGAGCTCGAAATCAAATGATCGAACGAAAGAAAACAGGAGCGCTTTCATCCTAGTACCACGGGATGTCCGTTGGTGAAGGCATCCTCATGGTATCGGCAGGTGTGAGACTCACTCGATGATAGAAAATCTATAGCCGATGCACGCATGCGCGCCAGTGATGAATGCGAGCAGATTACTGAAGACGCCAGGGATCGCCCTAACTGCGTCGGGAATGACCTCCCAACGTTCTGGCCTGCATGCACGGTGAGATCGCATGCAGACGCGTTGCATATGCAAATTAAAGACGCTTACTTGAACTCGTCAGCATCATCGCCCCATAACGATTTCAGTCTATGGACGACCCGAATTGGGATATAGACCACATCACCCTTTTGCACTCTTTATGGGCAATTAATGAAGACAGTGATGAATCCCACAGAATGGCTTACCTGAATTCATGTCTTTTAATGCCGCGTTTGTCGACAAACGGCTCACTTAGGGGCACAACTGTGTCTTCCCTAGCGACGCGTTCCGTTTGTGTAACAGGAGAATATAGGCGCAAAACTTCCCGAGTCACATAGTCCAGATATGTCATCCCATTGAGTTCATCCATAGACGGGGTGTCTGTATGAAATGTGCGAGCCTCCACATTCAGCTTGGCGCGCACTACAGGATGGCAGCCAAGAGCATAGAGGGCCCAGGCGATGGCAGTGCTGAGGGCTACGCATGAGCAATGCCTCATGTGTATCGTGAAATCGCGCGCACCTTGTTGTCTCGTGTCCAGCAATGAGGAAGGTTGGGACCTCTTTGAAATGCATCTTTAATAATATTTTCTTTGGGAACAGACATATATCTGACACTTACGTGCCAAGATCTCTTCATCACTCATCCGCACGTTGTCGGGGATATCTGTAGCCATATTTGCCTTAATTAGCAGGCTGAGTAGGTCGCGCCCTTGAATGTCTTTCTTCTCGACACCGCCGTTTGTATGGTCTACAGAGGTAGCAAGTATCTCAGCTTTCTTCTGGGAAATGAGGTTTTGGCCAATGGATCTAACGGATTTCAGCGTGCTAGCAAGAGCGCGCGAACGATCAGTAGGCTAACGAAACATCAAACAACAATGGGTCATAGAAATTGACGGCAGGACACACAATCAACCGAGCAGGTGGGATTAGTGCCGGGATCATGAACCTGATACTAAATGGATTGAATGTCGTGGACTTGCGAAACCCTTCAGTCATCTCATGAGGTTCCTCTTGGTAGAGAGAACCGAATGAATAATTGAAGCCTAAAAATATCAAGTCGACCCTCGAAGTAATCATTAAGTTGTCTCTCGTACCTGCTTGGCCGATCATGTCCAAAGTAATCTTATTTAGCCACAGATACATGTCCAATCCAAGTGATCCATCAGGCACATGCGATCGTGCTATTTCCGCCATTAGGACGTCACAAAACTGGAAGGATTGACATGAGAGAAGAATATGGAGGTAAGCAAGCATACCTCATTAGCCTTTTCAACAAACAGATGCGAAAATGCCTTAATTTGGGGAAGGCCAAATGCCGGACTCTAATGGCGTGAAATGAACAAGTAACTCTGACTCGAAACAATCTATAAAAACAAACAATAAGTTTGCGCTTTGACAGTAAAAGTCAGTTCTGGTGACTTCAACTTAAATGGGTCGAGCTACCTGTTGCCTATGTTTTAACCCTAATCATGGGGGTAGCCAATTACCACTAATAATAAAGACGTATATGAGTTGCGCGAGCATACCTTCGACAACCAGCAAGCCTAGACCAAGGAAGAGTGTGAACTGCCGAAAATACAGCGGAAGTTGGGCGAACCTTTCCCGAGGACGTCTCCCAAAAAGAGACGAGCATCATCAGTTTTCTCAAACTCAGGAGCGTTCAATATGTAATTCAACGACTGGAGATCCGTTGTGATGATTCTGTCCAACTACAGAGCGTGAGAAGACAAAATTGAGGTTGGTCGTATTGAACATACATTAAACCAACCATAAAACCTGAAGACAGGGCCATATTTCTGAGTCCACTCCAATTGAGTATCCTGGGAGTCCGGCTCCCAGACACTCCTCTCATGACTCCCAGTCAACCAATCCACCGACTTTGGCCCGGGGAGATCTCGAATAGGAGAAGACCGGTAAGCGAGGACCTTGCCCAGAATGACATAGAGCAGGTAGATCACAGTCAAGAGTGCAACGGTGGACGCAGTAGAGTAGTACTCTGGAAGGTAGTCCGTGTATAAAGCCATTGGTCTGGAATGGGCGAGGTAGCTGGGTCAGCTCTATAAAGGTTAGTGGGAAGAGGAAAAAAAAAAGGCTCTCTACCCGCGGACGCTGTGCCCATGGAACCCGAAGGGGAAGTGAGTTTCTGCAGTAACTCCCGCACAGCCCAGGCGTCAAGTGATAGAATTATTTTAGGCTAGTAGCCGTGAGAGTGACACAATGTTATTTTATCGGTTAGCCACTCATGAGAGCTCAACATGACTTGAAGAGTGGGAACATCTAGATATTGACCATGCGCTGACAGAGGATATCATGTCGGATGGTGACGAAGCGCATGGCTAAGATAACCGACATTGACATGGTGTGTGTGAATCACACTTATATTAATCAATTAATACTATGATGTGCTGTGTGTATGTATGACTGATGTGCATAGTTGGCATCGGCTGACGTCATTCTACCTCCTGCACTTTTGGGACTTCCCAAGGTTTTTTGCGTTGCGGAGTGCTTGATTGACTGGGAGGAGCATCCTAAGGGGAGTATCGCCGTCGTGATCCAATCCAAGTCAATTGGAATAGGGAGTAAGAGACTTGACTTACATTGAGAGCATCGGGGATAAGCTTGTTGTTCGGGATTTCATCTGTCTTTCCTTGTTCAATCAGGGTCTGAAGCTCCCCAAAAGTTAGACTTCGAGGAGTCTCAAGGTCGGCCGAGGACGACGACAAGTTCTGTGTAGTAGCTTCTGTAGCGGAATGAGCGCGTGCACGTTCTGCTGAGAATGAGACTGTATTAGATATCTGCCAGAGTGCTCCCTGGATGTTAACCTTCTACTTCCTTCGCATCAAATTCAGATATGTTACATCCATGAGATCTGAAGAAAGTGAACCTTTAAGAATGTTGAGGGGAAGCCAGCCAAAAAACTCGCACTGGTTGAAGTAAAAAACCCGCGATCTCCTGAGAAAGTCTTCCTTGGCCTCATCCGATAAGTCGTTGATAGCACCACCAGAACAAAGCGTTGACAGCCCTGCCTTGCTTGGGCAAGCTTTGAGTTAGCTTGAAATAAATCACAGAGTCAGGTCGTGCACTCCTCACTTGATAAGACTGGTCATTAGAGAAGGAGTAGGCTGCATATACGGCCAGAGGGTCTATTTGAGATTCACTTGCAGCCATGTATGTGTGTATGTGTGTGTAAGCAATAATAGTAGGGGTGACGACCTCACCTCCACCTCGCAAACCTTATATCCACACCAACACTTGCGCCTGCAACCACCCCTCCTTATTTACATTTACAATCTCATCTCACCTTCTGATTCGTCTTACTATGTCCGGAACTGTGAGCAAGATTGCGGCAGAGCGAAATCAGAAAACTCTTCTGGAGTTGGCTATGAAGCCTGGTAATGGTAAGCATCCGTCTCGATGGCGTCGCTTCCTTCGTGCTCGTGCTATATTCCGATATTTGGCCCTTCTGGCCCTTCAACGATCCCAAGTAGAGATACGGGATTTGGTAGGCTCGCACAGCCAAACACCTTCCCCGAAAGCCTCTGTAGCCATGGATTGCTGACGTTCACCCTTCCTTCGCCTCCCTTAATTCTTGCAGATCTATGCGCAGATTGTAAAACACGGAATCCACGATGGGCGTCGCACAATCTCGGAATATTCATTTGGTATGACACTGTCGTCATTGTTAAACCTTACTCAACCTCTGCAGTGTCAATTGCGCCAGTATTCATCGAAAGATCGGAACACACGTTTCTAAAGTGTACGTTTGAATATTGACATACATATGCCCATTTAGACCAGAATTCTGCAGGAAAAGTTTAACGATGGACGTCTGGACGAAGGAGCAAGTTGAGGTGGGCCAATTCGTCACAAGTTGCAAACTTTCGGTGTAAACCTCAGTTTCGCAGAACATACGTC
Source organism: Multifurca ochricompacta (assembly GCA_022496185.1). Lineage (NCBI taxonomy): Eukaryota > Fungi > Basidiomycota > Agaricomycetes > Russulales > Russulaceae > Multifurca > Multifurca ochricompacta. The sequence continues at coordinate 244,277 of WTXG01000023.1, read as the reverse complement.
AGGTGGGGAATATCAAATCCAACCAAACGTATAATCCAGATGAAGTCCGCAATCCACCGCCGACGAACATGATAGATGCAGAACGGGACAGCGAGTTGGAGAAGTTTATCCGTGGTAGGTGATACGCTCGTGGCCATAAGAACCAAGCTAAGGTCGGCTCTTTTATGACACCGACACAGACAAATATGAGTTCAAGCGCTTTATCAATCGTACAAGTCGGTCTGCTATTGTCGCTGCCCATCTTGGCCCCTCCCGATCTGCCGCATCCGTCAAGTCGTCGACGTCTTCCTCGTCATTCTCCTCAAACCCATCGCGATCCCAGACGCTACCCCTGTCCAGGCCATCAATTCCACCCGCTACGTCAGCCCCAGCTGCGCCTACTCGTGCACCGACCATGCCACCTGGCGCTCCAACCGGTACCGCAATGACCCGCTCCGTGTCTCAGCCAGTATCACATCAAGCTCAGTTACAGCCACCACAAGCTCCTGTAGGTAGCGTATGGTCTGACCTTGCAACGCTCCAAGGTCAAAACCAAAATTCGACTTTGCCATTGCAATATCTATCGTCCCCAGTATCGCCTCCAGTGCCCGCTCTGACATCGCACCTTGCTGCAGGGGGTAGTGGTCTAAGCGCAACCCTTGCTACTGGTGTATCCTCCAACACCGGGCTGGCATTTCACAGCCCCAACTTAGTTCCCAACGTTGCCACAACGCCAGTGCAGCCCTCATTTGTGACTAGCACAAGTACAATCAATCCTTTTGCCCAGATGGCAGCTCAGCAGCAGCAGGCTCAGCAGAATCGATTCTTGTCCACATCGCCATTCGACCCATCTCTTTCCCAGCAGCTCTTTCTTACGCAAGTGCAGCCGCAGGTTCAACAATCAACTTTCTCCCACCCAGGGACAAATCCGTTTTTCAGTGTGACCCCACAGTCCCAAGGCATGCTATCTCCTCAACCCCAGGCTCCATTTATGTCAAGTACACCCTCGCCTGTTCCCTTTATGGGGTCTCCATTTCAACAACAACAACAACAGCCGAATCAAGCTCCACTCCAGCAGCAACAGCCTCTGTTTCAACAGCCAGCCCAGCAACCAAGTAGTGCCAGTGTAGTAGGCAACCCCTTTACGAGTTGGTTGACGCAACAACCGAATGGGTATGCGGGTGCTCACGTTGAACAGGGGAGTGGACAATGGGGTACAATGTGAGAATGAGAGAGTGGATTGTCAAGTCTGAGTCGATATATATTTTATTATAATATTATCAATATCATGATGACATAAGCAACGATAGTCACACATGGACGTGTCTCCTTTCACACTTCCAAACACACTGTTCCTTTCATTGCCTTGCGGCCTCTTTTCATTGTCTTTCTTCTTTCTTTTCCACGACCACACGGTCTATGAAACATAATGGCATCAGAACCTTCAAGGCCTCCTTCCCCTCTATCCCATCCAGACTCGCCTAATCTCTTTCCAATGGGCTACCTGAGCTCGCTCTCTTTAGATCGACTTGTTCGCGACGAAGGCTCGGAGTACGCTAATGCCTTTACACTGCTCGGTATGCTCCATTATAGAATTATTTATCGCTATGGGACTCCATCTGATCGTTCTCAATGCTTGACCTGGCTTCGCAGACACTTTGGAGACGTTTTGGGATTCGCGCATGGATCTCCTGCAGCGCAATATCTCAAGACGAAAGGACAACCTCAAGATGCGTGCAGAGCTCGCTCTTAATGATATCTTCAAAGGGAAACACCCAAGCCCCGATGTGCTCGCAGAGAACTTCGAGCGTGAGGTCGCCAAATTGAGGCTCAAGGTATGCACCATCATGGTTTTGTTGGCCCAGTTGCTCGATCGGCGCAGGTCTCGACGCGTATGGCATCCCTGGGTGCGGCGTGGCAATCTGCCAAAGTCGTTCGTACGCGCGAAAAGATTAGCTTCTTCTTTGGCGTCATGTCACTAGTATTTTCCGCCCTACTGTTTGGTCTAGCCCCGCAGTAAGTGACGAACTCGCCTGCTGAGTATCACCCGCTCATGACCCCTTCAGATATGTCCATATGTCATATACCATACAGTTACTCTACCTCTTACCTTATCGCTACTACAGCTACAAGAAGCTGCAATGGCACTACTTCCTCTTCGATCTATGTTACTTTGTCAACATTCTCAACTTTATATTTCTTTGGATTCTCCCTCAATCGCCTTCCCTTTTCGTTGCTTGCTACTGTCTCAGCCATGGGGCAGTTGCGAGCGCCGTTATCACATGGCGGAATAGTCTTGTCTTTCATGATGCAGACAAGGTGACCAGTCTGTTCATACATGTGTACCCTCCCTTCACATTCACAGTGATCCGGTGCGCTTTGCTTCCGTTCTTTGGAATTCTTCTGATTTTCTTGGACAGACATTTCTACCCAGGTGCTGACGAGCGGTTTCCTGCTTTGAAGGAACTCCCTCATTTACACCCTTGGCGCGCACTTTTGCTGAGTAGTATTATATGTGAGTGCGAATGTACTACCTGTCTAATGGTTTGATTTAACCCTTCACCCCAGACCTTGTATGGCAGCTCCTATACTGGAAGGTTCAGCGCTCGAACGTCTTTGGAAATTTCCAGCGCTCATTGTGCCCATAGCTCGTGTACGTCGATCGCCGCAAGAAAGTCGAGTCTGGACAACGCACCACCTCGTTGTACTGGATAATTAATAAACCCGGTCTGATCGGTAGCCTTCTTTCCAAATTTCAGCCAGAAGATAGGGCACTTTACTTTATGCTGGGGCAGTTTGGTAAGTGTAATACAAGGCTTGATGCGAAGCCGCGGTTCCCGTATTGACGAGACCTTTTGCAAGTCTATTCTGTTCTTACAGATGTTCCTCCTGTGTTTGTTCTCTACGACTCGCCTTTTTGGTCAGGCGCGTATCTTTTGTTCATACTCAGTGTGAGCGTGTGGAACGGAGGAGGATTTTATATCGAAGTTTTTGGACGAAAGTGTGTTCATAAGCAGTTGTGTGTTGATATTCTCTGACGGTGATCAGGTTCGAACGCGAGCTGGAAGCCTTGCGCAAAGAGCTTGCAGAAGCGCAGAGCAAGTCCCAGCGCTCGAGCCCGACAATGGATCCGTCCGAAGGATCAGAGCCTGTGTCACCGCTTCTAGTCACCAAACCGCTAGCAGGCGAAGCAGACACAAATCCCGTGGTGCCAGCAGCTGATAGTGTAGGCCTTTCCCTGAGATTGGAAGAAGCGAAGAAGGATCAGTGACTGTTCACTCGAGCTAGACTGTATTTGATGATATATCATGACTCTAGTCTGGTAATTTGTTGTTGTTTCTGTTATCGATAGCATACTTCATACAGTTTATAGCAGCGGTTTATTGCACGTTGTACAAGGAACAAGGGGGGAAGGAGGATACCTCCTACTGCTGAGCTAAGGGCAAATGTAACGACCGTCTCACCCCGTCTTGGCAACTCATGAAAGATTCAATTACCGTTCACGCATTTACTCACGTAGACCGACATCAAGTAGTTTCACGCTCTTACCTTGATACGGACGATGACGAAGCCGTCCTCTTTTCTCAAGGTCGTGCGACTGTTCATGCTGTATGTGAGGCGACTGGGTGGCAGACGCCAAGAACCAGCGTGTCACAAGAGTGTGAGTACTTCACCCTTCCTCTCCCTGTTAGTTCATTTGATTCGGAGGGTATACGTCTAGGTTTTCTAAAAAATGCTTTTACATATCTGTTTCCGCCTCCGTTAATCTCCAATGTAACCACGCTCGGATCCACTCCTATGAAAGAGTGGAATACGCGTCCCTCAGGGTCGGAAACATTTTCGATTGCCGAACTGCACCCCTTCGAGAACACGCTGGTTTTCTTCCCGCGTACAGGGCTTTCAGTTGGAATCCCAGCCGTTTTGGAAGATCACAACCGACACGGTTCGATCTGTCCTTCTCAACCTCTGTCCAAGTGCATGAAGGTCGAGGTGGACATGGGACCCCTTGATGAGCTCATACATCTGGTATACGATTCATCCTGGGCTATGCTTTCATTGCTTATAACAATGCACCCAAGCCTCATTATATTCCCGCTCCGTTCATGTCGTCGCAGCACGCCTTGCCTCGTGCTCTACTTGATACTCATTATCCTCTCACACCGATTCCGCCTCAAACAACGTCTTCTATCAATGCCCTTTTCTCGTCTACCTATTCTCGTGTCGCTTGGCTGATACCAGTACGTGGGGTACCACCGTGGGACGGTGTGTCCAGGGCTAGCATCGCATTCGGCCATCTACCAGTACCGTGGCCTGTGTATCTGTCAAGTGGTGACATCACCTGGACGCACGATTCGCTTCGCCAATTCTGGTTCTTTCTGATTTCCTGCTCAAAGTCCTGCTCAGAGACGCACAGCTCCGTTACTGGACCATTGTCGCTTTCCTTCCACACTACACAGGCAGTTCTTGCCCGATCGCAGCGGGGGATCGCGTCGCCCACTGCGTCTGGGTATATCCCTGCAAACAGAGAGACCGGAATGACACCTCCTGATCCTTCACCGGCACCATCGGCCGCTAGTGCCTCAGGGACTCGACTCAAAGACATTGACTACATAAAGGTGTACTGTGAAGCCCTCGAGCCATGTTGATCCGGAGAACATTGAATCAGTGGGCGTACGAAGGAAAAGGAAATGAGTTAAGTGAAGATTCCAGGACTCGTAGGAAAGGCTTTCGAGTCTTGGAATTCGCGAAGTTGGCACTGGTGAATGAGAGGGGGGAAGGGATCCTCGTCTCATGATATCGTAAAAATATACTATGACTAGGCTAGGTGATTGATATTTGGGCATTAGAGCTTGTGTATTTTTGAGTACGTCACAGTCCGGATCGCGTCGACGCTAAGTTGAATTTAACTTCTTCGCAAGTCGAAAAGTGAAATCGCGTCTGCAATAACTTAACTTCCCTCTTTTCACTACCACCCAGAGCAGGAAAACGTCGCGCCTTACGGCGACTCGGACTCGAACCCGAACCCGCTGGCCCCACACGACAGACAAGGTCCTAGTCAGCTCGAAGCTAGTGATGTCAACGACACTCTTTGCTGTCGGCGAGCGTGTGCTCTGCTACCACGGACCCCTCATCTATGAAGCCAAAGTCCTCAAAAGCGAGGTTTGGGACGAAACGAATACGAAACTGGACACCGTTGGGCCGCACTACTTTGTACACTACAAGGGCTGGAAGCAAACGTGTGTCCCACCTGGTATACCTGGACCATTTACTGTTTTGATCCCGTTGTCTCTGCTTTTCTTGTAGCTGGGACGAATGGGTCCCCACAGCGCGCCTCCTCAAGTATAACGAGGCCAATCTTTCCCTTCAGAAAGATCTTGCCCGAGCACAAGCCGCAGCCACTTCAGCTAGTGCTTCCGCCTCCAAAGCCTCCACCTCTGCTCGTGGTGCACAAGCTGGAGGAGGGCGACGTAAAGAGGGGGGGCGCGGTACAAAGAGAGGGCGAGATGATGATGATGGGACAAGAAGACCGGAGATGCGATTGGTCGTGCCAGACACGTTAAAGGTCCTTCTCGTAGATGATTGGGAAGCAGTGACGAAGAATAATCAGGTGCGTTCGAGTTCTTCTTACGCGGTTTTGCCGAGCTGAGCAGCTCGGTGCGATTCTTCTGCCAGTTGGTCACCCTACCGCGAAGTCCCTCTGTCTCAGAAATACTGGAGGAATTCAAGCAACACGTTCTGAGTTCCCCCCCACCAAAGTATTTACATGTCTCCGAATTGTTGGGCTTCACCTGACCAGGCTCTTGTTCGTTTTAGCCTCCGTGACCCGCAAGTAGTACTTCCAACTATTGTATCTGGTCTGCAAGTGTATTTTGACAAGGCGCTGGGGTCCAACCTCCTTTACCGCTTTGAGCGACCACAATATGCAGAAATACGCAAGCGGTATGTAACGGGTCCGACCGTGCAGGTCAACGAAGAGCGCGAGATGAGCTCGATTTATGGCGCAGAGCATCTTTTACGAATGATCGGTTTGTTGTTCCTCTCACTCAGAGCGAAATATGCTTCTGACAGTATTGCTAGTGAGCTTGCCAGCGATGGTCGCGGGGTCTACCATGGACCCAGAGAGTGTGGGTTTAGTCAGAGACTATGTGACGGAGCTCATGACGTGAGCGCCATGGCCATCCTACAGTATAGAGGAATACTGATCAATTCCTTAGGTTTATGATGAATCAGAGAGATCGCTTTTTTCAGAGTGAATACGACTCTGCGTCGTTGCAGTATCAAAACATATCTCGTTCATGACGTTATGAATCGTCCCTCTGACTTCTGTACTCCGACTCGCACCTGCTGTAGTTGTTCTGCTGCTTGTACGGACCTGTACACACGAGTTTTTCGCCGAAGCTGTTTGCCTTTTCGCTTCTTTGCCTGGACTGAGCCGACATGTTTCCCTCAGAATTTATTTGAGTTTGGACAATCACGCAACGCAACGAGTCCCGAGTCGCTCGTGACAATATTCTCTTCAACTATGATACGTCCACATGTCACGCCAGAAACTCCCATAGACGAACAGCCCACTATTGGGCTTATCGGAATGGGTGCGATGGGGAAGATGTATGCCGAATATCTGTCTGCCGCTGGGTGGAAGAAGTGAGTCATTATTAACCGTTCTTACTGCATGTCCAGTCAGAGACCTCTGCAGGATCAATGTTTGTGATCTCCCCGAGAGGTTCGACTCATTAAAGGCCGCATATAAGGGTAAAATGAACCATTTCCACGACCTGAAAACCATTCTTCATTGATTCCATCTCCCAGACGTCACTGGGATAACCGTCCTACGCGATGGACATCATGTCTCGCGAACTTCCGATTTCATCGTATACTCTGTAGAAGCGGAGTTTATCGACAGAGTTGTCGCAGAGTATGGGCCTTGTAAGCCATTTGACAATCTTGTCTCTGTATGGATTTAGATCACCATCAGCTACCAAGGTCGGCGCCATCGTCGCTGGCCAGACGTCCGTTAAGGCACCCGAGCGTGCGGCGTTCGAGCAACACCTCCCAGAAGACGTGCATATCGTTTCTTGTCATTCATTGCATGGCCCCACTGTGCCAGCGAAGGGCCAGCCACTGGTACGTTCGTTTCTTCGTCCCCGATAGATGGGCGTTAAATGTTTCTTTAGGTCCTCATCAAACATAGAGCCCCAGACGAGGCGCTCATATTAGTCGAGAATATCTTGAGATCTCTTCAGTCGCGTTACGTTTATATGTCGTACGAAGAGCACGACGAGGTGACCGCCAACACACAAGCTGTCACTCATGCAGCATTCCTGAGGCGCGTTTGCCTGCCCGCTAACATCGTTGTGGTCCTCGTACTTACCCTTTTCCCAAAAGCATGGGAACTGCGTGGGCAAGCGCTGCATCTTATCCATGGGAGCACGGGTATTATGTCGGCGGTATTGAAACAGTGAAGGTCAACATCATGCTAAGGATCTTTTCCAACAAATGGCATGTCTACGCTGGCCTAGCGATACTCAACCCCTCGGCGAGAACCCAAATCAAGCAGTACGCCCAAAGCACGACGGATATCTTTAAACTCATGCTTGCGGCGGACGAGAAGGGACTCCGTAAACGTATGTATGAAGCAAGAGACGCGGTGTTCGGTGATGCGAAAAGCTCGATTCGAAGACCGATTCTCCTGTCCGAGAACGTACTGGACCAGTTTGGTTTGGGTAAAAAGGAGACGCATGCAAGTGGTAATCGCCCTCTAGCAAACTCGCACCTCTCGTTGCTTGCGATGGTAGATTGTTGGGCACGCCTGGGCCTGAACCCTTTCAAACACTTAGAGCTCGCAGCCACGCCCATATTTCGCATGTGGTTCGGGGTCGCCGAGTATCTCTTTCGGTCTGAGGCGCGGTTGGACGCCGCCATCCAAGCCGCCTTGTATGATGTATCGCATCGGTACGACGACGTTGAATTCGTTGTCGCATCTCGTGGATGGAGTCAATGTGTTTCATTCGGCAGCTTTGAGTTGTATCAGTCGAGGTTTCAGGAGACGGCCGCATTTTTCGAATCACGGTTTGAGGAAGCGGGAAGGGTGGGGTCAGAGATGTTGAAAGTGATTATGGATAGCTCTTAGTCGAGTAAGAAAGATAAGATAGATTAAGATAATATTTTTTGATGACGAACATCCATCATCTCGTATAAGTATGAGTATGAGCGTAACCACAACCTACCCAGCGGGAACGGCTCCCGTCAAGGCTGAGTTCGTCTCACACTGACCGTCGTGTTTGTGGCTTTTCCTTCGCTGAAGTCTCATCTTAGATTTCTCCTTTCAACACCGAAAACTTTGCAACCAACAATCGACGATGCTTCGGCGGAGGAAGGGACAAACCACGCCGCGCAAAAACGTAAACAGGAGGGTGACTCCGACAATGGGACTATCCCCAAAAAAACAAAGTTGAGTGGGTCCGAGAGGCGGAAACTCACCAAAGAGGAGAAAAAGGCGCAGCGCGGTTCTAACAAAGGGAGGCGCTGGGCCAAGATGCGAGACGAGGTGGACCTTTGCTGGAGGTTCGCCGGCTCTGGAAAATGTGATTTTGGTTCAGAGTATGTCTTACATCCCTTCTTTATCAAGTTTGCATTGACTTGGCGTTTCTCGAGATGCCGCTTCTCGCACGATATCCCTGCTTATCTTGATGCGAAACCAAGAGACATTTTCTTCCCTTCCGAGTCTATGCTAAGCAATGACCCCCCATTGTGTCCCTACCAAGTATCACAGAGGTAACCGAAGGAACGCTGGAGTCTTCCATTGACTTCTCGACCCGGTGTCCAGTTTTTGAGGCGACAGGCTCTTGTCGTGTTGGACTGAAGTGTCGATTCCTTGGTGGCCACATGCGCAAAGCCGAAGATGGAACGGTTGCTTTGGTGGAGGATGAGGAAAAGAGGAAGCTCACTTTAAGCGCAACTACTGAGCTCAACTTCGTCTCTCCAGGGATGTTAAAGCTTCTCAGGTCGAAAAAGGTAGACTTTATTTCCCCGGCGACTTTAAAACTGTAACGAGACAATGCAGTGTCCAGTACCAATCTCCGACGGTTACCTTCAAGAGCTTAAATCCGCAGTGGAAGACCAGGACGGCAAGGAGGGTACTCGCAATGCCTCAGTTGACGCAGAAGGAAGCGCCCTCGGGGTGATTCGCACTGCAGAAACTACTCCAAGCGTCACGGAGTCCCTCACATCCAAGTCAGTACAGCGTCATCCCGTATCGGCATCACTGCTGGGCTTTGCGGCTGAGCCCGCGCCGACAAAATGGTCCTCAGACGAGGCCGCTACACAGGCTGATCTTCCGGACGTCCCCCCCCGATTTCTGGAGAAAAGGCGGCTCAATTGGTCCAATAAGACTTGTATGCACTTTCGCTTCGTGGCCGTCTCTGCGATGACAATCTGCTAGATCTGGGACCCCTGACTACAGTGGGCAATCTTGTAAGTCAGGCGGGATGAATTGACCCTTCCGCAAATTGTCCTAACCCAATTTTCAGCCATTCAGGCGGCTTTGCGTCTCATTTGGTGCTGACATTACGTGTGGAGAAAGTGAGTGCTCACTTTACGTCGCCCTTTGCTTTTCAGAGGAACTCAAAGAGCTAGTGGGTCTTGCAACCTCTTTGCTTTCGGGTTCGAAGGAAGAGTGGTCCTTGGTCCGGAGACATCCGTCCGAAACTATGTTCGGTGTACAAGTTGCAGGAAGCAAGCCAACTACACTTGTGCCCACAGCCGAAGTGATAGCAAAGGAGTGTGCTAACAACGGCATCGACTTCGTGGACTTGAATTGCGGCTGTCCAATTGACCTCGTCTTTAGAACAGGCAGCGGCTCCGCTCGTACGTCTCGTATAACTACATTGGAAAGTGAAAGTGAAACAGGCGTTTTTCGACACGTCGCTTGCAGTGCTGGATGCCCCAGGGAAATTAGGAAGGATACTAATAGGCATGAACAGGGCACTGGAGAGATTCCTTTAACCATCAAAATGCGAACTGGGGTCAAAGAAGCCCGTAACACGGCCCACAAATTGATGCCCAGGATCGCTGCAGAATGGAACGTTGCGGCCATGACAGTGAGCTGCCAGTGTCTCGCTAGCGTGGCACACATTTTGATCCATTACGATGTAGTTACACGGGCGAACAAGACAACAACGATACACGAAGCTTGCAGATTGGGAATACATCAAAGAATGTGTCGAAGCCGTTCGAGCACGCGAAGCCGATGAAGGCTGTACGTATATTTTTGTACTGCGTGCCCTGTTAGCGACCACAGCTCCTGCCAGTGCCGCGAATCCCCATTTTTGGCGGCGGAGACGCCTTCTCTGCCCAGGATTACTGGTCCAAAGTAGAGAAAAGCGGCGTTGATGGCGTTATGATCGCCCGCGGCGCGCTTATCAAACCTTGGATCTTCACAGAGATCAAGGAACGAAGAGAATGGGATATCAGCTCCAGGGAACGGCTGGAACTTATACGAAAAGTTGCGCATTTAGGTTCTTAGTCGCGTTGTTTGTTAGCTTACGCGTTTCTACAGTACGCTGAGTTCGGACTGGAGTACGTCGACTTTCTCTGTGTCAGTGGTTTCCTTGGACTTATTTCCCCCCCTCCTCCCCGGTTCCTAGCCACTTTGGAACTGATACAATTGGCGTCAACACCGCGCGCCGTTACCTTTGTGAGGCCTTGTCCTTCCAATATCGCTATGTTCCAATTGGACTTCTGGAATGCCTTCCACCTCGGATTAATGATCGCCCTCCTCTCTTCCGCGGGCGGGACGAACTTGGTGAGGGGAATGCTTCATTAATTGCCTGCCAGGTTGCTGACCGGACACGAAAGAAACGCTGCTTGCGAGCGGTGATAGCCGTGACTGGGTGAAGATATCCGAAATGTTCCTTGGTCCCGCCCCAGAGTCGTGGACATTCACACCCAAGCACAAGAGCAACGCTGTCGGTGGTGAAGAAGGGCAGGGTTAACTGCCACACGTTAACGGGGAAACTATCCCGGGTATAAATTTACACTGTGTTTGATTGTAAAGGGTTATGTACTAGATAATGACAAAACAAATCACAATCTGGGCATTGCGCAAGCTCTACTCACGTGCAATTTGCGAGGCAAGGCTAAATTGGCACAACCCGATCTAATTTCAATTGCTTACGTCCATGCGCTCTCCAGGAGTAATAGGTAGTTCCAGCGGTGTATTGAAGCCGGACGCGGAAGTGGACGATGGTATAGACACCTCGACGGCCTCTGTCACGGCCTCTGACGCCACGGATTTGAGGAAAAGTTTATTGTGGCGCTCAACGTCTCGCTGTTGGAGGGCATATTTGATGGTGTGCACGCCCCGGCCATAAAAGAGTCACTATTCACGTACCACAACGTTTTCTGGCCACGGCAGGGGTCCCTGAGGTTCTTCTGGGACGGCGCGACTGTAGATGAGCATATATGCCCCTGCGCCAAGGTGGAGACCAGTCTGATCCGTGAGAACAGTCTCTTCCGAAACCTACCAGGAAGCATATGAATGGGAGAGCCCGAATTGAAGATCAAATACTTGCCTCCGTGACAACCCAGTCAACAGTCTTCCACCATGTGCCATTGTCGTTCACATATGAGTAGAGGTGACTGCGTCCATACAGGCCGTCATGCATGAAGACGACTCGTAGGTCGTACTATACAGAGACGTAAGGCAATTTCAAGGTATGGACAGTATAGCCTACCCTATGCTCTCGTAGTTCCGGGCCTTCGAATATCCGCGAGAGCTGATCTTTCAAGTTATCTTTCTGGGCTTGGATAGCTAATGAAACGGATAAGACAAGGTGTTATCTGCAAGCTCACTTGGTACTCACTCTCGAGCTCGTTCTCGATTCTAGTAAGTATTTTCCGCAGCTTTTGGGTCTGCGCGACGACCGTAGATGTACGCTCCAGAGTTTCTTTATTTGCAACATGCTCATAATAATGAAGCGCAGCCCGAAGAGGCTTCAAGGAGTCTGTGTTCTAATGCGAGAGCCTATCAGGTCGATTAGTGAGAGAGGTTGAAATGCCCACCTGATGCCGCTTGAGAACATTCTCGCGTAGCGTCAAGTTCTGGATCTTCTCTCCAATGTCCTTTTGTTCTCTCCATTTGGCGGAAGAGATTTCAACATTCTCTTTCATGTACTGGTCGAGGTATATGTGCTTCGGGTACCGAAATGGGTGTCGCTGCGGGCCAGGCGTCCGAGAATAGGACGGAAGCACATCATGACGCACAAGCTGGAAGGTCACAACTTCTGAGGGCTCAAAAATACCTGCTGCCTCGAAGGAACATCGCTATGGGCCATCCTAGCAGACAATGCGGATGCCAAATCTCCTGACTGATCATCATCGCGGATATCAACCTTCACGATAGCCATGTCCTGCCGTTGGTCAAATGGGGAGGTATCTGGCTGTGCATCGGCAGGGCCATAGCGGAAGTGGAAAAGCCTGTTTTGAACTGGTCAGCAATATGTTGTTGCATGAACTTTGGAGTATTGCCTTGGCAACCTTTGCGCCGGTATTGCGAATTCTTTATGCAGCGATGTCTCGATTGACAAAGCCAACCTCTGGAGGAAATCTGCCTAGTAATTAACATATAGCGAGCTGTGCACGAAGGGGTCTACCGTATGAAAGCTCGCCAGGGTTAGTAGCTGAATACGCAGGCGGCTCAAGCTGGAGCGCAGTGAGACACGAATCAAGATTGAGTTCGGCAATTACAGCGAGGTCCATGTGTGTATAGTTCTCGACCAATGTCCACATGAGCAACTCTGAACGGGTATGAGCACCCGATCAACCGGGAGCATACGGAGGGGAGAGCAGGCGGACCTTCACCACTAGTTGGCGGAGAAACGAGTCCAACGTCTGGGCTTTCCAGATATGGGCGCCACCTAGCGATGCTCTCCCGTACTTGGGGAACATAATACAATCCTTGAAAAATTAGAGCGGCATATACCAGTGAGCCTTGGGTGGGCCTGATAACAACTGGTCTTGTTGCACAATAAACAACTTAAGAAGAGAAAAATTCGAGTACAAAGCGGGCTGACCGGTTGTCTTTCCTAGCGACTTGTTCGAGGGTCAATTTTGTATACCTTTCCTGGTCGTTGTACGTTTCGCGCATGCTCTCTTGAATAGCCCGACTCAGGTATTGATCGTCTTGTGAGATTCCAGATGGTTGCTCTACCTAAAGATGATGTGTGTGACATTTCTCATCCTCAGAGCCTCAAAGAAAGGAGAGAAAAGTGCACACGTTGGAGGGAACCATGGCCCAGTTAGGGTCTGGCGCTCGCTGACTTGGACCGAACTGCGACGGCGATGGCCGTAAGCAGACGTGGCCAAAGAGGCCTCGAGGGCACGCCTGAGTTCTGCATTCTCGTCATCGCTGGTGAGGTCATTAATGGTCTTGTCCCTCTCAGGTTTGGAAGCTACGATAGTAAACGTGGGTTCGAGCAGCGGGAAGGGCATCAATAAGCTTACGAGGGGGAGTACTTGGACCAGCTACGGAAGTAGGGACATCCGTTAGACTCCCGAAACTTGGAGGCCAATGATCCTCAGCTCCGGTATCCCCTTCCAAAATTGATGTAGCAGCCTTTTGCACGTCACCGTTGTGCTTTCTAAGAACCCGCCTCGCAATTTCTGGATCTCCATTGCCCATCATAGAGGTGAGAAAAGTCACATTTTCCTCCTCACTGACGTCCATGGTCAATACCGTGAGGTTGGGAATAGCTTTGAAAGTCGGATGAAGGAGGGAAGAAAAGTACAAGTACTGTCAATACCGTTTAACGAGATTAGATAAGATCATGAGCTGAGCATTCTCATGTATTTTATTGGAACAGACTATAGAGTATTAAAGAGCAAGATATTATCTTAAGGCCTATTCCTGCCTGTCCAGAAAGCCAATGCCACCAACCCTAGCCTTTGACAAGAAACTGTCATACCATTTCGCAATCACACTCATTGGGATCATGCTATCCGGAGAAAGCGAGGCACCCTTCCTGATACAAAACCAGAGATATAATAGAACAAGTGCTTGGCGACCTTCTCGGCCAGAATCGTCGCATCGGACGAGGAGGGTGTAGGTTTGGACACTGAAGAAGATAATGTGCTGACTTGTTCCAGAATTTGTGAAAGAGGCTCTATGGAAAGACCAAGAACGGCCGTCACGCCTGTGCCAGTTGCGGGCTGCGCTGGATTTGAGAACGCTGCTTGAGAGGATGAAGATTGCGACACGAAATTGCCGCGTAGACGAAAGATCGCGGAGGGTTTTTCATTTGATAGCCTGTTAGAACCATGGAATCAATGACCTTGAAATCGATGAACAAAAAACGCACATGCCGAGTAACTGAAAGCCTTTACCTGGCCAGAAAAAGTGAACTGTTGCGCCGTATCCATCTGGAAATGGTACTTGAAAGGACGAAATGTCAGTATCGAAAACATTAACATTTGTGTGCGTGGGTGCGTGTACCAACCTGTGCCAAGCAAAAATACGCAGACATGATTGATAGATTCGGCTGCGGGTAGCTCGAAAGCGGCCTTGGTCTCATCGATTTGTTGCAAATTTGTCTGTAGGAGCCTCCCTGCTACACAGCAACCAAACATTATTTGAGTTTGAGTTTGAGTTTGAGTTGAGTTTGACGAAGATAAAGATGAAAATGAAGAAGAGAAGAAGCCCTTCCTCTCCACTTCCCACCTCCACCTCCACCTCCCACCTCTACCCCCAACCTCTATTCTTGACCTCTACCTCCGACCTCTATCTCCTACTTTCAGTTGTATCAGTGCAAGTTAGAGGAACGTTCCCGCCCCGCAACACCCAAGTTTACCTCAGCCGGATTCCTAATCACTCTTACTGGCCCCATCTTTCGCAACCTCGGTCGGTAACACCGAGGTACCGCAAAACCACATGATATTTTATATATGATCACAGTCGGGTCAATACTTTCCCTTCCCGATTATTATAAGCACCCCCCCTTTCCTCCTTGAACAATCTCTTCAAAAAAGCAATGCCCCTCCTTCAGTCTCAGTCATATGTCTTCGATCCGAGACCGCATTCCCCATTACTCGTCTCAGTGAAGCGCTATTGGGTTCCCGGTTTTGAATCCACGGATGCGGATGCTGTAACATTGATCCTCGCCCATGCCACAAGCTTTCACAAGGAACACTGGGAACCTGTCTTGGAGGACCTTTATGACCGAGTTGCAACTCCTTCCTCACCTGCGTCAAAGATCCGCGACGCATGGGCTATTGATTGTCCAAATCATGGTGAAAGTGCAATATTAAACGAGGAAACCTTAGTGGACGGTTACACACCAATCTGTACGTGACGTGGGTGTATTTACGAGGCGTGAAACTTAGTGAAAAGTGTGACAACCCGCATGTGCCAAATCACCCAGTCTCATGGGAGGAGTATGCGCGGGCAATACACCTCGTCCTGAACGGATTCGGAAAAGGCATAGACGTAGACTTCAGGTCTCGCAACTTGGTAGGGATAGGACACTCTATGGGTTCGACAGCTATGTCAGCTCTCACTCGATCTCGTTGCGTAATGGTCGACTCATCTCGAATCATTGTAGTATTCTGACTAGGACGATGTATCCGTATGTCTCATGGTCAAGCGCAATCTTGGTCGAACCTATGTTTGTCCATCCCGATCATTTCAGAGGAGCAAACAAGTTCCTAGCACAAGGAGCCGTCAAGCGTCGCGATGTATGGTCCGGTCGCGAAGAAGCTCATCAACTTTTCCGGGAGCGCTCTTTCAAGTCGTGGGATCCTCGTCTCATTGATCTATACGTGGTACGCATCACACTTCTATGCCAAATACTCCGTTTTCATTAAAATTTGATAAACAGAAATATGGCCTGCGGGACCTACCCACTTTGGCTCACCCTGATAAGACTCAAGGGGTTACACTCAACTGTACAAAGGTTCAGGAGGCTGTATGTATTTTGTTCTGCACACCGTCCAGACGTTTCCTTCAATGTCAATATTCTTTAGGCCACATACGGCGAGAATCATGGGCGTCTCAAGTCCCAAAGATTCCTTCCGACTTTCTGCAAAGATGTCCCAACACACGTTGTCTTTGGGGCAATCGCTGATATCAAGTACGCTTTTGTCTGTCTTGGGTCGCATAATAATTGTTGAGCATTCTTTCGGCCTTTAATTAGTCCAGCTGAGAATCGCGAATTCGTGAAGGAAGTTGCAGGTGGCGGCTTCTTGACAACGTCTTTTGTCGAGAATGCAGGACATCTGGTTGGTCTCCAGGTCTCAAATATGGCCATTATTGCTGAACGTATCCCATTCAGGCCGTACAACATAACCCAAAGGGTGTAGCTAAGGATATAGGAAATATATTGCAAAGGACACCTGTAGTCCCATCTAAGCTCTGACGAGTGTACTTCTTGGTACTTGGTATATTAAATACAATTAAAGTTGTCGTTTGAGTCCACGTGCCTCAGGTCACCTGTGAATCCTTTCCCCCCCTTCTCCATCATCTCAACATGTCTTTCAGACTAGCTGCAAGTACGCTCCGTCCCGCAAGGACCCACCCACGTCTTTCAGGGTTGCCGCTTCCCACTTTGCTAAGTTGCACCTATGTCACTGAAGCAAGTAAAAAAGTCCCTGTGAGGATTGTCGAAGTGGGCCCCCGAGATGGACTTCAAAACGAGAAGACAGTTATCCCTCCTGAAATCAAAGTTGAACTCATCAACCGTCTCGGTCAAGCAGGCTCAACAATCATCGAGGCAGGGAGTTTTGTCAGTCCAAAGTGGGTACCACAGGTGTGTTTATTTACACCTCCATGCACTTATTTGTTTAAGGTCAGGTAGATGGCTGGTACGCCTCACGTAGTGACTTCTATGGACAAGCTCCCTGGTGTCACATACCAAGCCCTTGTGCCAAATGAGAAAGGCCTCGAGAATGTCCTCGGCCTGCTCGCTGCACATCCTGACAAGCCACCGATCGACGAGATTGCAGTCTTTACTGCCGCCACGGACGCGTTCTCACTCGCTAACACCAATGTGACTGTGGCCGAGTCTTTAAAACGTTTAGCGCGCGTTGTTCACGGTGCCCTTGAAAAGGGCATCAGAGTACGCGGGTATGTCAGCGTGGTCATTACGTGCCCGTACAGTGGCAAGGTCGACTATAGGAAAGTACGGAACGTGACTCAGGAGTTGCTCGATATGGGATGCTATGAAGTGAGTTTGGGGGATACGACTGGGACCGGCAACCCGACAAGTGTAAGCGATATGCTCGACGTGACTCTCGGCACGAATCCAGTGGAAAAGCTGGCTGGACATGTACGTAGGAATACAGTTTCCTCATAAAGCGCTCATACCCGTGCTTTTTTTTTTCAGTTTCACGATACCTTTGGCATGGGGGTTGCTAATTCTATGACTGCACTCTCTGCGGGGATTCGGACCCTCGATAGTGCCATTGGTGGCTTAGGGGGTTGTCCATACTCACCGGGTGCGACTGGAAACGTGGCCACAGAGGATATCTTGTATGCATTGCAAGATTCCCCTTACTCTGCTCCTGGAGACCTTGAAGCTCTTGTAGACATAGGGTTCTGGATATCGGAGAAACTGGGACGTGAAATTCTAGTCGAGTGGGGAAGGCCATTCGTGCGCGTAAGTGAGTGGTGTAGTGGGTGGTGTGGGTGTGGGTGTGGTGGTGTCGGCAAGTCCCGATGATGATAAATCGAAATGAAAAATGAAATAATTAAAATTAAATAAAATAAAATAAATGAAACGACGCGCTCACTTCACTTCACTGCCTTGTACGAAAAGTCATTATGCCAGACTCTTTTTTCGCTTTAAAAACGCGAAAGCGAAAACGTGTAGCCTTCAAAGATTCAGCTTCATCATCTAGCAAAAAGGTTTTGAAAACAACTAATGGTTTCTCGTCCACGAAAGGGAACGCGAAGGGGAAAGGAAAAGCCCGCACGGCTGAAGATGACTTACAATCAGATGAAAGCGGATCTGAGGCCTTGGATGATATGGATCTGAGAGTGGAAGAGGTAGACCCCAACGAGAGCGCGGAGGAGGATGCGGCTGAGACACCCGCTGAAAAAAGGCTTCGATTGGCGAAGCTATATCTCGAATCCGTCAAGCAAGGCCTGGGTATGCCTCATCACCCAGTTTTTACTCTTCTTACACACTAATTTGGACTCATGGGCACATCTTCACTTAGCAGATGGAGAGGTCGACGCTGCCGAAATCGACAAGGAGCTGATCTCTGCTCGCCTCAAGCAAGATGTCCTTGAGCATGCAGGCAAGCTACACTTATTCGTAGCAGACTCTGTGAGCACTTTCGCAATTAATTTTTCACTTATGCAACATCTTATCTCCTTTAGTTTGAGCTTTCACAACCCCCGCCGACGCTTCGGACACGAGGACACAGGTTTTCCGTCACCTCTGCTGTTGCTTCTAGCGATGCGCGCTTCCTCTTTACTTCTGGAAAAGAGGGATCTATTATCAAATGGGATTTGCGTGATGGCAAAAAGCTTGCCATCTTCCCTAAGCTACGCCCTGGGAGTGGCAAAGGCAAGGCAAGGGCAAACGCTGATACCCCTGGGCACAGCGACGAAGTACTCACTCTTGCTCTGAGCGATGACGGGAGATACCTTGCCAGTGCCGGGAAGGATCGCAAAGTAGGTGTGTGGGACGCCGAGAAAGGCAAATGGGTGAAAGGGTTTGGCGGTCACCGGGACACCATATCTGTGCGTACCCTCCTCCTTCACCGTTGCAGCACTTTCACACGTTGCATGCTTTGCGGATCAGGCTGTCGTATTCAGGAAAGAGACGCAGCAATTATATACTGCGTCCTACGACCGCACGATAAAATTATTTGATTTATCTGTAATGGGCTATGTGGAAACGCTGTTTGGCCACCAAGATTGCATCCTCAACCTCGACGCATTGCGCGCGGAAACCACGGTGAGCGTCGGCGGAAGGGATAAAACTGTCCGCTTTTGGAAAATCGTGGACGAAACACAACTCGTATTTCGCGGAGGGGGGCGGAGCTCGGTAAGAGAGCTCTTGGAAGGCGGCGGGTTGGCGGATTTTGAGGAGGAAGAGCGCGATAGCGGGAAGAGAGAGGGTCAGGCGGGGAAGAAATACATCGAGGGCAGTCTGGATTGCGTCGCCATGATTGATGAATCCACGTTTCTCAGCGGTGGTGACAGCGGGTGGGTTCATCCCGGCCAAATCTCGGGCATCTGTTCATCCTATTCTATTTATTATTCACAGGTCAATATGTTTGTGGACGACTCAGAGGAAGAAACCGATATTCACACATGCCATTGCCCACGGTTTAAACGAAACAGTTTCGGAAACAGAAGGTCTTATTCGCACACCACGTTGGATAACGCTTTGGGGACACTCCGCTACTCAGATCTCTTTGCTTCTGGTGAGCCCGTGTTTGGACATGTTATCCGTCACGTATCAATTGCGCATTGTGCGCATGCGCAAACTTTAACAAAACGCCCATAGGGTCCTGGGACGGTCACATTCGACTATGGAAGGTCGACCCGAAGATGAAATCCTTTTCCGTCATGGGAAGTCTTCCCGCCCTGGAGTTATTAATTCTTTGCAGTTCATATCACCGCGGAAGGGTTCGATGGATGATGCCTCGTGGGCACAGCGGGACAGTCGGGCGGATTCATCCCGTTTTATTGCAAACGGACCATCGTCGAATAAGTCAGGACCAATTTTGTTAGTGGCAGGGATTGGTCAGGAGACGCGGCTGGGCCGCTGGGTGACGGTCAAAGGCGGGGGAGCACGCAATGGTGCACTTGTCATGGCTTTGTATCCTCGAATGTTATTATCATTATCATAACCTCCACTGTCTTTTTTTTTTTTTTTTGTGCAGTTCGTATGCACTTGCATTAAGTTAAGCGGCCTTGCGCTTTCCTGGTGAGACGGCTAATTGTAATCCAAGTCAAGTCCTCAATCAACCGCCCATGTTTCTTCAAGGTAAAAGCGGCATCCCTGTGCCTCGTGGCCTCACCAATCTTTCTCTCATCCGCCCACTTCTCAATCGTAGTCACAAAATCAGTATGCGTGGGCTCACCGTCGATGCGTTGAATCCTAATGTTCTCAAAGTCCAATATGCCGTTCGCGGTGAGCTGGCCATTAGGGCTGAGGAGTATCGGGAACGACTCGAGACGAGCAACCATGGCTTGTCATTCAACAAGGTCATATCATCGAACATCGGAAACCCACAGCAGGCTGGACTTGACCAGCCTCCGATTACCTTCAACCGTCAAGTGAGTGTTTGACTCTCGATGCGCTGGCCTGCGCCACTATTCGGTCGGCGGAATCTAATTGTGATTGATGCGTGTGTGTGTGTGGTGACGTTCACCGGCACAGGTAGCTGCGTTAATGGAATGGCCGGCACTTGCTGAGCTGGCAAAAGACGTATTCCCTGCAGACGTCATCGCTCGGGCCAAGGGACTCCAAGAGGAAATTGGCTCTATCGGGGCATACTCGCACAGTCAAGGTGTCCCATTCATACGGAAAAACGTCGCAAAGTTCATCGAGGGTCAGTTTTTTTATCCTGCCCATCATATTTAAAATTTCCTTTTCCCATACTTACTTTGTTCAGAGCGCGATGGCTATCCTTCAAACTCAAATCACATTTTCTTGACCTCCGGTGCATCTGCCGGCGTGACATTACTCATCTCGCTGCTGATCTCCAGTCCCAAGTCGGGCGTTCTCATCCCGATACCTCAATACCCCTTGTATACAGCAACCCTGGCATATTACTCCGGTGTTGGCATACCCTATCACCTCGATGAGGAAGCCGGGTGGGCGACGTCCGCGCCTGACATCGAAGCCTCGATCCAAAAAGCCGTCAAAGAGGGCATCGAGCCCAAAGCGCTCGTGGTCATCAACCCGGGAAACCCAACTGGTTCACTCCTCGACGAGCCGACGATGCAAAACGTCGTGAGGCTCTGCGAGCAATACAACCTCGTGTTGCTCGCGGACGAGGTCTACCAATCAAACCTTCACTCCCCCCAGACGCACCCGTTCACGTCCTTCAAGAAGGTCATACGTGCGCTCGGCTCGCCCGTTCCCCTCGTCTCCTTTCATTCGATCTCCAAGGGTGTCACGGGTGAATGTGGGCGAAGGGGCGGATACTTTGAATGTACGAACATTAGTGAGGACGTCATCGCAATGATGTACAAGATGGTTTCCGTCGTCCTGTGCCCGGCTTTAGGCGGCCAGGTCGGCGTCGATTGCATGGTACGCCCACCGCGTCCAGGCGATGCGAGCTACCCACTCTGGAAGGCGGAGACGGACGCAACGCACGCCGCGCTCGCGCAGCGCACCAAAACGATGGCCGCTCGGCTTAATGCTCTCCCTGGAGTGTCCTGCGTAGACTCCCCCGGCGCTCTCTATTTGTACCCACGGATACGATTCCCCGAAACCGCGATCGAAGTGGCTCGCAAGGCAGGCAAAGAGCCTGATGCGCTTTACGCGCTCGAGTTATTGGAGGAGACAGGTATCTGCACCGTGCCCGGGAGCGGGTTTGGGCAGAAAGAGGGGCAGTATCATTACCGATTGACTTGCCTTTGCCCGGGGGTGGAGGAATACGTCAGTGCGTTGGAGCGCTTCCATCACGGATTTATTGAGCGGTATGGTGGCCTGTGATACTCTATATATGCTTTCCTGCATGAACCCTCCCTACTACAAGTACTACCTTAACCTCGCTAAACCGCGACCACACTGGCTTCTTATCGAGAACTTACCCTCTCTACCCACGCGCCTAGGTTACGTACTGCGTTCTTCAATGAATTGCCACGCTGCCGCTGCAACGTGTGAGCCACACAAAAGTGAAAGAAGCGAAATAAATAAGAATCCTGAGTGCATGTATTACGTTGTATCTACTACGTGGTAATCGTACAGCTGTCAATAGTGGGCTCGTGCCGGTGTCCCCAGAATCACAGATAGCACCGCCTAAACAAGAATGGTAATGAATGTTATGATCAAAATAACATAGATATAGGGTCGGCGTAAGAAGCGTCATACGAGTCCGTCGGTGGCTGGGAGAGGTCCGGCGCGGACGAATGATAAGGCAAAGCATAGGCTGGACCGGCGCCTTCCCCTACGAGAGGCGAGGTGAAAACTGAAGCCAGACGGCGTACACGTGATAACGAAGGTGGAAGGAGTGAACCTGCTACGCCTCCGCCTCCATTTGTGTCCTCTATTGAATGTGGATAGAGGCTAGAAAGGTCGCTCGCGACTGATGAAGTGGAAGACGCTCTACTCCGAGGGGGAGGGACGGAAAGCATGGGAATACCTGAGGGAATACAACAAGCACGATTACTGGAAAAAGTGGTTGCAAGTAGATCACGTTGATCTTCCGCAGGATCAAGATCATCACAACGGCGTTGACACCGCATGCAATAATCACCGATACGGATTCGCTGATCACCGACACAAATACACTGACAAGTTGGTTCGTGGAAAACGTCGGGTAAGTTATCGAGGGTGATGGGCATAGGCTCAACAATACGAGGAAGGTCGAATAAAGAATAATTGACGGTATCGTCTTTAGCAGGTTCGTCAAAGGGAGAAGGGATCATTGGGATATTCTTGATCCATTCTTCTAATGGTTCGAACTGCTGAGGGATTCGACCATCATGGGGAGTTGTCGGAGGAGTCGGAGCCGGAGCCGAATCAGGAGGAGTAACCTCGGAAAGAGGGAGACAACCATTACATGAACCCGGACTCGAACACACTTCTCGACTGGACCAAGCGATCGGACCTCGATGTTGTAAACAAGTTGGACAGGCACATGTTTCCCCACAGGTACAGAATCCCCGGAATCCGGCTGGGAATTCCGGGGAATCCAAATCATCTTGTAAGTCCGAGAAGGAACTAGATGCAGACGGGAATGTCTTCTGAGGGGGAAATGAATGTCCCGAACTGTCACTCGAACTGGACCACACCATAAGATCGGTAGACCGATGGGTCGCCAGACCATTCCCGGAAATACTCTCAGTGTGGCCCTCTTCGGAAGAATAATGGTGTTCCTCGTAAGCACGACCATAAGGACTAAAAAAGGCAGATCCGTGGGAGAGACGGTAAGTGTGAGGATGAGGGTGAGGCGCGATGGGTTGTTCATTTGATGACAGTGGTGCGAGAGGACGTGGAAGAACAGGACGCAACGCGTGTATGCTAACAGGAACGGAAGCGCTCGTAGCGCTCGTCGGAGAGATAGGTGGAAGGGTGGTGTGGTCCTTAGATTTGGGGCAACCAGGTTTTTTGCCGTCGGAACAATAACATTCTGCACCATCCTTACAGTGACAAACGCGAACTGAGTGAGGGATGCAAAAGTTAGTTGGCGGAAAATGCAGGGGGGGGGGGATACCCACCTGTTTGACCTGCGGGCGAAGAGGACTCGGTTGAATGCGTGGCAACCGACGCCCCGAGGACCTGAGGCAACCCATCGGGAAACGCGGCGCTCGCTAAAACCCTTGCTAAATTGCCTGGAGTAAGGGGGAAGTCCCTTATGGATTAAATCTTCCGTAGAGAAGCACATCTATGGACAGGCTCACCTTTCTTGCGGATGGGGGCGGACTCCTTATCTGGTGGGTACTCTTTGGCTTCGCACATGCACTTGACGTGTACTTGTTTCGTCTTACGGAGCTCACGACAGTGCTCGCATTGGGTGATAGGGCGTCCCTTCTTTTTTATCTCAAAAAGAGGACGATCTGTGTGTTTGCAGGCGGAAGAGCGATGACCCTTGATACATGCTTCGCTGTAGATCGTGAGGGTGAGTAGATGAAAGGGGAGGGCAACAAAGCGGACAAAAGTCATACCAGGCGTATTTTTTATCGCTGATGAGAACCTAGAGCAAGGGAAGATAGGGATAATAATTAGGAGAGGGGAGAAGGGAAGTGGGAGACTGTTCGGATCGCACCATGGTGAGTAAAATTTGAGAGGAATCTAGTGATAATGCAGATAGGATAGATCGCCTGGGACAAAAGTCAGAGTCGACTTGTCCACTAACGCTCTGAGAGCGAGTGTTATTGGGACTGGAAGACGGACTGGCGAAGGCTGTTGTTGATATAGATAAAACACATCAGCAAGGGCAGAACTAAGCTGGTCCAAAGAAACCAGTTAACTGAGAGCGCACGTTGGTCTAAATACTTGACTTGAGGCAAGCCAAACAGGACACAATAGCATTAGTCCCTCATGTCCAATTTGGAAATAGGTTTTCACGATACTATATTTGTGTGAACCGAACCTGAAGACCACGGACCATCGGACCACGAACCACGGACCACGGACCACAAGTCGCTGCATGTGGGCATGTGCATGTTGCATGTTGCATGTGCATACATGTACATTGTTACTGTTACTGTTACTGTTACTACTCCTCGTCGTCATCATCATCATGCAAGAAGGTCGCGTTCCTCGGTTGGTTTCTCCTCATCTCCTATCTATCTATCTCTTATTCCTTATTCCTTACATCCGCTTCTTACAGCGTCAAAAATAGGGCTCCCGCCGCTATCCAAGTCAGTCATTCATCATGCATTCCTCCCTCCCCTTCCCTAACTTTTCTTAGATCACCGCAGAGCAACTCCTCAGAGAAGTGCGAAATTAAATTCAACACTTATTATTTCATCTTCTTGTTCAACACCTATACCCCATTTCTAGGCTCAAGAAAGACAAGAATCCCAGTTTCGCGCACCCAGGCAACGCGTTGAAGATTTTGAGGAACTACACGAATATCGTGGTCGTAAGCGTAAAGAGTTCGAGGAGCGCATCCGTCGCACACGAGGTAGCATGTAAATTTCACTTTTTTTACTCTCCCACACACTCAAAAAAACAAACTTACACTTGTATTAGAAAGGAATGGTTGCAGTACGCTAGCTGGGAGGCCTCACAAAACGAGTTCGCTCGTGCCCGCTCAGTCTTTGAACGTGCACTTGACGTTGATCCTCGGAGCGTGCCCCTCTGGCTCACTTATACCGAAACAGAGCTCAAGTCCCGCAATGTTCAACATGCACGCAACCTATTCGATCGCGCTGTGACCCTACTCCCCGCGTAGACCAGCTTTGGTACAAATACGTATATTTGGAGGAGCTTCTTCAAAACATCGCCGGCGCTCGGCAGGTCTTCGAGCGATGGATGGCATGGGAGCCTGATGACAAGGCATGGCAAGCCTACATTAAACTCGAGATCCGTTACCATGAATATGACCGTGCCAGTGCCATTTACGAGCGTTGGGTCGCCGTGCGTCCCGAACCTCGTGTGTGGGTCAAATGGGGCAAGTTTGAGGAGGAACGTGGCAAAGTCGACAAGGCGCGGGACGTGTTCCAGACCGCTCTCGAGTTCTTTGGAGACAACGAAGAACAGGTCGAAAAAGCACAGGCCGTCTTCGGCGCCTTTGCTAAGATGGAGACGCGTCTAAAAGAGTATGAACGCGCCAGGGTGATCTACAAGGCACGTTCCCATTGATTCAGTTCCCCCGTGTGCCGTTTTTTTTATTTTTATTTTTTTTTTCTGAGCGTGGATTTTACAGTTTGCATTGGAGCGCCTCCCACGATCAAAATCGGCCAACTTGTACGCTGCGTACACAAAATTTGAAAAACAGCACGGCACTCGCACAACACTGGAGTCCACTGTGCTCGGAAAGCGGCGAATCCAATACGAAGAGGAACTGTCACACGATGGCAGGAATTATGATGTCTGGTTTGATTACGCTCGTCTTGAAGAGGGTGCCTTCCGCCAGCTTCGAGAAGAAGGCGCCACCGCAGAGGAAGAAGAACAAGCTGTTGCCCGCGTGCGAGAAGTGTACGAGCGGGCGGTCGCGCAAGTGCCACCAGGAAATGAGAAGCGATATTGGCGACGGTACATCTTCTTATGGCTCGATTATGCACTATTCGAGGAGATTGAGATCAAGGTTGGTTGTTTATCCCATTTCGCCTCTCCCTGACTGCAACTGTTGCAACCTTCAGGATTACACACGGAGTAGAGAAATATATCAAACAGCCATACGACTCGTGCCACATAAACAATTCACGTTCGCCAAGCTATGGTTAATGTTTGCACGATTTGAGGTTCGCCGACTCGACTTGGCCGCTGCGCGGAAGATTCTTGGCACGGCCATCGGAATGTGCCCCAAGGAAGCTGTATTCAAGGGTTACATCCAACTGGAATTTGATGTATGAAGCCCTTCCCTCCGCCCTTCCCTCCTGTTTCATGTTATGCCGTGCTGACCAAAAGGCCTTCCTCAGCTCCGAGAATTTGATCGTGTGAGAACGCTCTACGAGAAATACATCGAGGCACGTGACTCCATCTCAACGACTCGTTTTCGTTTTTCTGGTATCGCTTGACGCCTATTCTCAGTTCGACCCTACAAACTCCGCGGCATGGATCAAATACGCCGAGCTCGAGACGCAACTCGCGGATTACAGTCGCGCGCGTGGTATCTTTGAGCTTGGCGTCTCTCAGTCCCCTCTTTCAATGCCCGAGCTTCTTTGGAAGGCGTACATTGACTTTGAAGTTGAGGAAGGTGAGCGCGCACGTGCGCGCGTTTTGTATGAAAGGCTGGCGGCGTCCAGTGGACACTGGAAGGTGTGGGTCGCTTATGCGATGTTCGAGGCGCAGCCAGTCCAGCTGCCACGAGATGAACGTGAGGAAAACGATGAGGATGGAGACGAGGATGATGAGAAGGAGCCGAAGATGATCGAAGGTGACCTGGAACTGGCGCGGCAAGTGTTCCAGAAGGGCTATGGGGATCTCAAGAACAAGGGTCTCAAAAACGAGGTAAGTAAGATTGAAACCTCTTCCCCCCCCTTTTTTTTTTCTTCTTGTTCCGCTCGTGTTCCGAAGGTTATAGAATTGGGTTTCTGATATTTTGGCACGGCTTGTAGCGTGTGGCATTGTTGCAAGTGTGGAAGTCTTTCGAAGAGCAGCGCGGAACGGGAGACGACGTTGCCAAGGTGGAAGGGATGATGCCTGTGCAGGGCAAACGACGGCACATCGACGAGGAGACTGGGCAAATCGTTGAAGGTACGCTCTACTCTCTTCATTATTATCATAAGAAAGGCTCAACGCTTCGTGTGTTTTCCCAATTCCCCCCCTCCCCTTCTCCGGGAACCAGATTACGACTACATCTTTGCAGATGACGAGCGCGAGTCGAACCCGACCTCGTTCAAGTTCTTACAAATGGCCCATGCATGGGCTGCCTCCAAAAAGACTGGTGGTGGTGACAGTGGCGGTGGCGGTGGCGGTGCACCAACTGGATTCGGATTTGCTGCGGGGCTGACCAAGGTTGACGAAGAGGAGAAAAAAGATAGCCGGGCCGAGTCGGATGGTGGTGGGAATGAGTCCATGGACGAGGACGAGGGGAGTGTAGCAAGTTCTCAGGATGAATCATAAATGGTATTCCAAAACCAAAAACATATGTGCAATCGATATACAAAAGAGTGTGGGTGGGGCATGAAAAAACCGTGAGAGTAAGAGAGGATACAGTTATAGAACCCGTAAAAATCAATGACAGCCGGCAGGTGATGGACAGGCGAACTTTGGCAGGCCAGAGAAGAATGAAGCCAATGCCGATAGCACCCGTATTGGCCCATGAGAATGAGAATGAAGCCAGCGGTTGATCGGACTTGCCTAGAAGGGGTCACTATTTCTCATCGAGGAGGCGAGGAAAACTAGACGGAGACGGAGAATATTTCCGCGGAGCGGAGTGAAGCAAGAACCGTGGTTCGTAGTTGTAGTTGTAGTCGTAGTTGTAGTCGTAGTAGTTGTAGTCGTCGTCATCGTTGTCGTTATCGTCCGCGGGGGAAAGTGTTGGATCACTATCGCGTGATATCCCCCCTTCCTCCCCTTCCCTCCCTTCCCCTCCCTTCCCCTCCCCTCCCCCTCTCGTCCCTTCCCCTCCAAAAAGGCAACGCTCAGGCAAGGAAGCACTTTAATGAACACGTGAACGTAGAACAACACCAGAAATTCGTAATAGAAAAATAATAATTTCCGTCCATTGTTCCGAAAGAAAGAGAGGAGTAGTCTTATGTCTTCCCCGTCGTTGTCGTCGTCGCTGCTGTCTTCCACTTTTCGATTCGAAATCGAATCAATTACCCCAAGGTTGGGGAACTTGACAGTTTATCGAAAATCTTTGAAGAAATTAATTCAGGTTCAAACGCCAGGTTTGATAACTTGTACATCCCGAGGTGTTATTCCACACCTTTCTAGTGATCATCATTTAAACCCTCCGATTAAATGGATTCATGTCCCATTCGAATCTTTGTGAGTACAGAGTACTCTCATTTCCCATTGTTTATAGTTCATATTAATTAATCATTACAAGTTTGGAACATTCTCCTCCATTTCCAACTCTTCATCCCGGTCCTTACCCGTTACATTCGTCCCTCGGTTTCCGTCCAGAACAACACATCCTTTCAATGTCATTAAGAGATCCTGCTGATGATAGAGATATGCCTCCTAATGGTAATCAATTTGTCTCAGCGCTCTGTTTGCGCGGTGTACGCAAGGTTCACAATTTCAACAATATTAATCTCCATCTCCATCCCACAGCTTATTATCAATTAATAGGCATCTCCCGACCAATGGAGAGATTATGTCTCCTCAGTACAACCTGATCTCGTCCTCGCTCTTTCCGACATCCCTTTCTCTTCCGCCTCTCTTTCACAAAAACGGTTAACTAAGAGCATAGAACGTTCTGCATCTTGGCTCGCAAATATCCTTCGACCACTCCCCGCCCCCGCCACCGGCCCCGATGCAAACCTAAACATACTCGTTCACATGGCTGGTGGTATCATCCCCGCCGCGAGGCAAGCTTTTTCCCAGTCTTTGCTAGATCCCCTCTTTGACAAGGAAGCCGAGGCGATCAAACCTCTAACCAACCTTGATGAAGGTGTCGTCGGCTACTCCTTTGACCTAGCCCCCTTGCACAAGTCTCTTTCCCCCAACCTAACCCTTCCCACCACCTCGAAAAGTGGCTTTATCCCATTCCTTGACCTCTTTTCTACCCCACCCGCTCCTTCTTCTACCGCGCAGATTATTTCTTTAATCCGCACATCACTCACCCCACTTCCTACCACCAAGCCACGCATCGTCCACTCGGCTGGTTCTCCACATGAGGTCCTTGCCCTAATCCGGGATGTCGGAATCGATCTCTTTGACGCCCATTGGGCACAGCGGGCAGCCGATGTTGGCGTGGCTCTCGATTTCGTTTTCCCAGCCCCTGTGGGTCTACCCGATCCAGAACTCCCCCGCCAAGTGGGACATAACCTATACGACAAACGCTATTCTCACGACTTTTCCTCCTTTGCCGACTTCCATCGTTACCAAGCCGCTCTCTTGATGAACATGAACATGATACACGCCCCTCATGTCCCTGCATCGCTTGTGCTCCCTTGCAACATAGGGAGCCATTGAAACTTAGTAGTGTGGATGAAGCTCCTCCGGCGTATACACCTGTCCCCTACACCCGCGCCTATGTTCACCATCTTCTCTGTACACACGAGATGTCGGCCCATACGCTCCTCGCGCTTCACAATCTCGCGGTGCTTGACATGTTTTTCGTCAGCGTGAGACGCGTCCTTCTTGAGGAACCCGAGTCATTTTCACAACACGTCGCCCACTTTGAACAAACTTACGACGAGAAGCTTGGCGTGCTTGCGGAAGCAAGAAAACTTTGGACTGAGGTCTCACTTGCCCGCGGAAAGGGCAGGCTGGCGAGAGAGAGGGAGAAGCAAAACCAGGATGCACAGAATATTAATGGATACGAGTATAAAAAATAAAATAAAATAAAATTTCATTGAACGATATAATTAATGAAAGGTAACTCTCAAGTCTACCAACCCTCGCGAAAGTTCAACTTTTTCCTAATGTCCCAACAAAGGCGACGACGACAAGGAGTCCGACAAGCTGCGCTGCCCTCCCTAGCCCAGAAACCCGGTTGACACGGTCAAGCTTCGTCTCCTTCCAGTCTGTGCGCGGAGGGTGATAGTGTAACGTCCCAGCCGCCCGGCGAAAATGAGGATCGCCTGAAGGTTGGGGACGCTGAGTGGAAGGGTATGGGTAGGGATTTGAACCTGGAGGAGGGCGATGTCTGCGCTCCCAAGCGTAATTTGCGCTTCGACGACGAGCTTCGTTGACAGTCGTGTAATGTGAGTAGGTGGGGTATGGGTGATAACCTGGTGGGTGGTATTCTTTACCCGGGGCAACACCTGGAGAGGTGAACGAACGATCATACAATCGCCTGCCGTTGAGTGTGAGGGGGAGGGGGGGGGGGTTTGTGGGGAGCATGAACATTAATTTACTCATTCATGACGCACCGCTGTCTGTCATCTCCTAGAACGGTATATGCCTCGCTGAATGCTAGAAACTTCTCCTTGGCTTGTGGATCTTTATTTATGTCTGGGTGGAATTGCATGCTAAACTAAAGCCGCGTCATACATCCTGCGCAGCTGACCAGAACAGAGGAAATGGGGGTTTTTTTTTCGGTGGGCCTACCTTGTAGTAGGCGGACTAAGTGGTGGTATATGAGTATACATTGGCGTGTGGCATTCAGTGAATGGATGAGAGTGAGCTAACCTTGATCTGACTTTTGCTTGCATTTCTTGGGACGGACAGAGTATCATAATGGGTTGCTCGTTGTACAAATGTTGTGGAGAATGCCCGCCTAGTCCTACAAACTAGCAATATAGTCACGACACCATATCGTCTTTGAGTTCGACCCAAAAGTATGAATCGATGCTGTAACATGTGTGGAAGGAAGGCAGGGGTGTAGTGGGAAATTATTGTGGCGTGTGTATGTGACTCAGACTCACTCTCCCCATCGCTCCACGCACGATCAGATATGATTAGGGTTGTGTCCAAGACAACACCAGTTAAAAATAATTATCTCCGTTATTAAAATTATCATTTCCGTTGGTTGAATGAAAACTTCTATGATCTCTGTTTTTGTTTTTGTTTTTGCTTAAACTGAAACAAAAATAATCGTGGTGAGGGTGAGTGGTTTTATGAAATGTGAAATGGACGGTCACATGACATTGGGCTGACCAATCATAAATCGCCGTTGGGTCAAGAGGGGAGAACAGAAAAAGCGCTGCCCAGATCACCTTCGCCCTCAACCACCACCAACATGGTTAGTTAGTTCCACCTGTTACCTTCAGGCGTATCAGTGCTTATGGCCTCTTTTCATCACAGTCAACAAACTGCAGGAGGCGTCTTATCCGTGATTTCAAACGACTTTCGAGTGATCCGCCGGGTGGCATCTCTGGCAGCCCATGTCCTGATAACATCATGCTCTGGAATGCAGTCATTTTCGGTCCTGGTGCGTCCCATAAGTCATGGGCTCGTCACATACAACTTATACTGCATCTTATGTAGCGGACACACCGTTCGAAGACGGTACATTCAAACTTCTGTTGACTTTTGATGAGTCATATCCTAACAAACCGCCGACTGTGAAGTTCCTCTCACGAATGTTCCACCCGAACGTGTACGCAAACGGGGAGCTCTGTCTCGATATCCTCCAGAACCGGTGGTCGCCTACCTACGATGTCGCAGCTATACTCACTTCCATTCAGAGCTTATTGCATGATCCGAATCCAAATAGTCCCGCTAACGCGGAAGCGGCACAGCTTTATCGTGAAAACATGAAGGAGTATGTGCGACGCGTGCGAGCTACTGTCGAGGATAGCTGGCTAGAGGACGATGAGAAAGCCGCAGTTGGAGAGGGTGGAACTCAGTGAAGAATCGCTCTAGCGTTGGTCATTTCTCCTCACATGGAGAGGGTCATTTGTGGGAAGTTGGACAAAGCTCTTTGTGTAGATCAGGGTCATGGTAGGCGCAGGGTTCGCCGGTGTACTGTCTGTGGCCATGAATTCCCGTTGTCTATGTGAGTTTGGTTCCTCGTGACGACAACCACTACCGGAGTGGTAGCATTTCAACTGGAACGCCTAATTCTCTTTTCTGTTTGTTTGCCATTGAACTCTTCATTGCTCCTCTCAGTTCTGTTCCTTCGACAATGTACACTTTTGCTTTCGTTATAATCTATTCAAACTCTATATAAACATGCAACTGTGTATGTTCGTAATGTTTTATGGGATTTCTGTCACACCTCTCTTTTGTTTCTCTAGGTCCTCCAAATCAGTCCGAGTGTGGTGATAATGACCGACCGACCGACCGACCGACACCGAATGAATATTAAATTTGAATTATCTACCTAAGCTCTATGTCACGTGATAAAGACACGTCCATTCTTAACGCGCCGTGTCACATGACACTTTCACACCCATCCGGCGTCGGTCTGACTGGCTGACTGACTGACTGACTGATTGACTGACTTGACTTGACTTGACTTGTCTCTCTATTCTCTATCTTTTGTCTATCCTTGTCTATCTCCTCCCTGGACCCGGCAACGACGACGAAGACATGGTAACTACCTCGTCAATAGCGGTAGATAATGAATCAAAACGACAGAGATTAACCTTAGAAAAGACAAAAGTTGTCAATGTGAGCACACTGTCACTTATCATAGCTGTCTTCCCTGATAGGGCCTCCCTTCGTCCTGGATATAGCTCTCCAAGCAGCTTCAGATACGCCTACAGTATGCTCGTCTCAAAGTCGAACACGGATGGGTGCGTTTTGCGTGTATCACAAAGCATCACAGTGATACTCATTCATGACCTGCATGCACAGCAACGACAGTCCCTGAACGAGGTCGAGAACTTGTATTTCCATCATTCCACACTCAAAGGAAAATCAAAGGCATCTGTGTCAACATCATCCACTGCCTCAAGTTCTTCCTCAAGAGGATCTGGCCCTTCACAAATGGCAGTTGTAAAAGCGTTCCCTGAAGCAAAACAGACTGCTCCTCCGACATCCGTCACCTCACCTCTACCTGCTGTTGTTGTCTCTTCGTCCCCTTCCCTGAGCAGTGGTACCCCACACTCACAATCGTCGAATTCAAACTCGCCGCCATTAACAGCCGAGAGCACGCCTACGCCTAGCGTTACACCAACATCCGCGCAGCCAATGGACCCCGCGCAGTTGGTCACACACACACCTTCCGTCCTGTCCGCATTTAGCCAAAATTATTCCGTTACACAGCAACTACCTCGTGCGACGACGATGGACTTCTCGGCACTCTCCCCCTTTGTGACGTCCTCGTACCCGGGCTCCAGCTCCTCCTTCACGGCACCATCTTCTTTTGTGTCACCAGGACCTTCAGTCCTCTCCCAGACACTTGCCTACCCTCCTTCGCCATTTGCTCCGCCCCCCTCTTCATCTGTACCATGTCCTCCCCTGCATCTATAGCCATATCTCACTTTCCAGCACCCTCCTCCTATCCCGCCGCGGAAATGACTGTACCTCTATCGACCTTCCCTCCAAAGCCTCAGGCTGTCTTTCCCACACTCGTCCAGGCGCACCCCACCCCTTCCCATGCACCTGCACCTGTCCCCCTCAATTCAACTCCCGCATCTCCACCCGCGCCTGTACTGTCACCCACCCCTGCGCCTGTTCCTGCTCCTGCTCCTCTCGCGTATGTGCCCGCTCCGGCACCCTCACAAAAACCCCCACCTACACGCACGCGCGCACTCACGCCACTCTCGGCATATCGCCCATCCAAAACATTTGACATCCCTACCGCGCCGGGACCGGGCATCCCTGCGGGTGCTGGAGCACAAAGCGCGACGATGCTCACGTACGATTCCTTTTGGAGCTCACATTCTTCTGCTACGGGTGGGTGGCGCAAGGCGATGAGCAATACGACAGGGAACGCGAGCACGACAGCTTCCAGCGGGGGCGAAATTGTAGGTGGTAGCGCAAAGGCGTGACTCAAACAAGCCTATACATCCTAGGCAGCGCACAGTCCTCGCACACACACACACACACACGATCATTGTATCCTGATATCTAACGATATTTTTGCATTTTGATGCTCTCATCTATTCATTCATGATGGAAAATTGTTGATTAAGAAGGAATACTCTATCCACTATGAGAGAGCTTCATATACAGATGGCGCCAATCCATGGCACATTCTTCCTTCAGGGGCAGAAAGCAGCGCTCTGTGATTAATAGGCATGAATACATACACATGAGATCCTTCCAGTCGTCAAATCCCTGGAGAAAACGTATGACAAAACAAGGCATTGAAGAAAAAACACAGTAGTGATGGGGAAAGGGGAGGGAGAGGTGAGGTGTGCAAACATGTTCAAAAAAATCAAGCAGAAAATGGTATGTAAGATGAGTTTACAATAGTTCTATGTTCATATGCCATCAATGCAGATGAAGAAAAAGTATGCCAAACCAAAGACTCAGGAGCTGAACCAACTGAAGAGCTTGAGGAATCCCCAGATACAACCACCAGAGAGGATGGGTAATGTCAAATTATCATCGAGGTTGCCAAGATCTGACCGTTCACCACGGTTAAGTGTTTAGTTAGGGCAAGTAAGAAAAAAGAGGAAACGCACCTAACGCTTCCGCTATGCCAGTAACAAGACCCGAAACTACGCTGACGATGGCCAGGCCTACCCAGCCGCCGGTAGACGAACCCTGGAAGCCTATCTGGCGTAATATGGCCCTCACACTTTGCCCCAAGGAGCTGGTGTCTAGGCCCGGGCCGACTACGCCATTTTTCCAATCCCAGGCGGGGTTAACACCTTCAACGGTAGGTACGAGCCAGCTCCAAAACAAAAAGACAATTGCAGCGCCAGTGATGGAGGCCGCAATGAAACCCGCAAGGGACTTGCGTGGCGCCAGTGGGAGGCCCAGGAATGGGACCCGTGGAGGAAGGGGTGGAGTACGGGAGCCCCAAAGGCGCCCAAAGGTGGAAGCGGCAGTGTCCGCCCAAGAGAGGCTGTTGGGGTAACCAATAAGGCAAGGGTCAAACGAGCGCTCCGATGGATGGACAAGAACCCACATCATAATAGAGATTACAGCGACGTCAAGAGGATATAGCGCGAGTACAAAGACCACGCCGGCTATGTACCATATAACACCATTACTGTGTTTCTGCGAAAAAAAAAGGGGGGGAGGGGATAATCAACATTTAAAACGGATGCGAGGGGTTATGACATACCTTCTCGCTCTCGCGCATGAGGAAGCCAAGTACTTTCTCGTATGTACGCTCGAAAGGGGGGTAGCTGAGTCGGAGAATATCGGCAGGGACGATGATGAGCAGGGCACCCGAAAGTGCGCCTATGACACGCCCCGGTGAGCCACGAGAGGCATAGAGATAGAGGGTTATAAAACCTGGAACAATGCTGTCAGTCACTGGAAAGAAAGGGGGTCGTGCCAAGCACATGGTAGAGTCACACGACATACCAATAGATGAGTGCAGGACTTTGCGCGGAATCTCCCAGTCAATCTTTTTAGCCCTTACGGTTGGCCCTGTTGTCTTATCTTGATGACCGATGCCATTGGCGTGGCCGTTACCATTAAGAGCACGCTCAAGGGCTTCGTCTACGTCTGCGAGTTTGACAGACTCTGCCACAAAGCCATTTGACTTGCGTTGACGGCGACCAGAGCGGCGTTTTGTATCGCCATTAGATATATGTTGTGAAGTCGCGAAAGCTATTTTGGGAGATGGAGAGCGCGTGAGGGAACGGGAGCGAGATGAACGAAGAGAAGGGGTGGAGTCGGCGTGCGAAGCGAGCGTGAAAGCGTCGTGTGGTGGAATAGTCATATTGTGATGGAAAGAGAAGAGATATATATATCCCTTTTTTTAATTTTTAAATTAAAAAGTAGTCGTGGTTTATGAGGGTATGAGGGTAGAGGTGAAGTAGAGTAGAGTAGAATAGAGTAGGGTAGAGACTAGGAGGGGGGGATGGTGGTTGAATGGGGAGGGCTCTTAACAGCCGGCTGTGGCTGTGTAGTCGGGTGGTCGGAACGAGGCGGAATCATGTGAACCGGTGCCGGTGAACCGAACTGAATATCCGAAAATGAAGCGTTGACCGGAAAGGAAAGAGAAAAGAGCTTAAGCCACACCCACACCATACACCATTGGTTGATTGAAAAAATGGAATTATCTAATACACATAGCCAAGAACCTTCCCTCCAACATTTTTACGACGTGCCTCTTCATGGTCAAGAATACCGGAGGAAGTCGTCTAAAAATACATGTCATCAGCATCTTCAACGATAAGAGCGAGATTTCATTCAATGAGAGTACCCACCAGGATAAGCTTGCCAAATGAACGCGCAGGCAAAAGCAAGTTCACCCAAGATTCGATCTGGGTCACTTGCACGTTGAATCGCGGTGAAATAACGCCAGTCTTGTTTAAACGACCATTTAGTTGTACTACGATCTTTCCAGAGCGGTGATCATCAATGATGTCAAAGTCACCAATGTAACCTGCCAAAGTGGGTTCGTGTCAGCATTCGTCAAGAACTGTCGCCGGAAAGCAATAAAGAGGTATGTGGTCTCCTTTGTGAACCCAAATCCTTGATTAATAGGAAATGCGCTGTTTGGTTGGATAGAGACGTTCATGTTTCGGAGCGTTAAAGCGAGGGACGGGTGGAAGCGCGACCACATCAATCGCAGTTATCACTCCGAATTCAATACGTGTTAACTTTACTTCCACACAACCACAACCACCATCGTGAAGAA
Organism: Multifurca ochricompacta; assembly: GCA_022496185.1. Lineage (NCBI taxonomy): Eukaryota > Fungi > Basidiomycota > Agaricomycetes > Russulales > Russulaceae > Multifurca > Multifurca ochricompacta. The sequence goes on along the minus strand of WTXG01000023.1, from coordinate 207,668 downwards.
AAAAGAAGTGACTGAGAACGGGGTATGCACGTACCATGGCGTTGCATGACACTGAGGAATTTCACCACGACCTTCGAGGACGGGCGAATTAGAACCTGGCGCTTTCCACGGCGCTCGGCGTTGACAATGTTTTTCTACAAGAGACAGAGCTCAGACATATATAGATTCATGTATTACGAGTCACTTGCCAAGCAGTCGTTCTATGCGCGCCGTGAGACAGTTGGCTCAGAAAGGGGGAATATGTAGATTAATACGCCAACGCACGAGAACAGACACGCGAACCATCTTTTTGGCGATAAGTACGAGGAAGTGTTGAGAGAGTCTAGTAAACAGAGTAAGTCCATGCACGCTCGTCCGAGTGTCGCGCCACGAAGGACGCGAGTCAAGACGAGCAATTCACCTTGAGGCCGAGCAGACAAGTGTTGCAATGCAGACAGGACGAGAAAGGCTGGGTGCTGAATCACGGTTGGCTAGGCGGTATCCGGTTTTCGGTGGCTGGTGGCTGAAAACTATAAACTATACAGTTCATCCTCAGCCACAATTGTCCACTGCTTCCTGCTGCTGCTTCATTGGACTCGCCCTCGTAGCCTTCAAGGCCCAGTAATTGTAAATCACAACACTTCAATAGCTTCACAAACGACATCAACGAAATGGTTCACAATCAGATCTGTTATATCAAATACATCCAGCTAATCTGTTTGCTGTAGGGCCGCGTTCGCACCAAGACCACAAAGAGGGCTTCCCGTGTCCTCATCGAGAAATAGTGAGTGTTCCCAATCATTGAACCAACATCATTTGGGAGGTAGCCTTTTAACTGTCAACAAATTCGGCTTCAGTTTTGGTTTGGAGAAATGGTACTTATAAGTCGCTTCTAGCTATCCCCGCCTCACCCTCGACTTCCACACAAACAAGCGTATTATCGATGAAGTCGTTAGTACAGCTAATATCGCGCTGTTACATTTGTTAATGGGTTGATGGATTGTTGCATAGGCTGTCGTCCCATCAAAACGCTTGCGCAACAAGATTTCTGGGTTCACGACCCATTTAATGAAACGTATCCAGCGAGGTCCTGTTCGTGGTATTTCATTCAAGCTTCAAGAAGAGGAGCGCGAGCGGAAGGACAACTACGTCCCAGAAGTCTCAGCTCTTGACACGACCGCATCAGGCGGTCTTGTTGTGGACCCCGACACCAAGGCCCGCCTTTTTCCCCTTTTTTCTTTCGAATGGGTAATTCTTAACTCTGTGTGTGTAGGACCTCCTCAAAGCGCTGAACTTCGAGTCCATTCCTGTCACAGTTGAGAACCCCGTTATTGCCGTACCTGAACGCGGCCCTCGGAGAGAGCGGCGGACCGTGCCTGGTGCTGGACGTGCATGAGTTTTACGAGTACTTCTATGTGCTATGTCATTTCCAGGCCCCCATGCCATGTACCCTAAAAAAAAAATACTGCTGCATGAGCATCGTGGCTCCGTTCCTTTTCCTCTCATTCGATTGAAAGCACAAAGCCCCGTCTATGGGGACTGCTTTTCATGGTTTAGCGCGTCCACCGACCATTCGATTCTCTGGCTGGCAATTACTGAACATGTACACTGAATGATCATGCCACGGGATTCGACTATGGTAATTATGTGAGTCCGAGGAAGGGTTGCAAAGCTTCTCGACCTTTCTTCCTCATCTCAATCTGCTTTGTTAATTGATGTGGCACGGCCATGCACGACATTCCTCATAATGTCGAGCTAGCTTCGCAAGGGTAGGGGTAAGAAGTAGAACAGCGGTCGAAATAATATGCCAAGGTCGTCGTTTTCAACCCATGGCGATAACGGCAACGACGGATTGCGATGGGATAGCACCCCAAAGACAACCATCGCCGAGGTTTTGCGCTTAAGCTGAGTGACTGCATCAGACAGCACTTTTCCCTTTAAGACAGAACAAAAAATAAGATAAATAGTTTTACGTTCAGTTAAACTCCTGCCACAGGGTCAGTACCACGCCCTTCCTCAGCCCAGCGTTCAATAGTTTCTCGATGATAGATCCAGGATGCACTATCCAGTCTAATCAAGGAAATAAGCTCTTCCATTGAGAACGGGAGCGTTGGGTCCTCCGTTAGGACGCGTAAAATATGGGAGCTGGGTATTGCCAGTTTAGCTCACACTTCTTTTGAACATCGGACGGGGTAGAGCAAACCCACATTACTACCGTCTCGTTCTGTGGGTCATTCTTGTCCCGCATCCTAATGCAAATATCCAACAGGCCGTGTCCCTGGCGCCAAAGGGTGTACGCATGTCGGTGAGAAAGCTTAGCACCTGGTAAGGGCGTCGCAACGATACTGGTGTCCTTGTCGGTTCGTTTGATGACGTTGCCACCTCTTTGTCTCAGTTCAATCGCCAAGTCTGCCGTATAGCGCTCTGGTATGAGAGGCGTCTTTGACGAGCGCGCCGTCCTCATGAGAGACTTGAAAATCATTAACCCAGAGTGAACGTCATTGGAAGCATCTACAGTCAACGAGATGGTGACCTCATTCATGCTACACTGCAACAGAAAGGTAACTTGATTGCGTACATTTCATCTGTTCCAACGTCAGGTCTTTGCTCCAATCGCTCGTACGCACTGGGCCCTTATCCAACGTTTTGTGCAGACAATACGAAACCATCTTCGCGAGTGATACAATTGGCCGTCTAAACATAGACGCAAATTTCTCGTCAACCTGACACGCTAGAGCACCGAGCTCAATGAGATTCGAGGCGAGGAGACCATAATCGCGGTAAAGTTTCATCCCGTCGTCTGTAACTCAACCGTGCGCCCTCATTACGACAAAGTATGATTTTACTCACTGCGAATGTTAACACCGGTTTTTGGCACTCTTGAAGATTCAATTAGCTCCTGTGACCGCTAAGTATCACAACAAAACAATGACGAAGAGCGCTTCGCACTTTGACCTTTTGCGGGAACCCTTAGACGAAAGGTCGGTATGCTAACTTACGTCCTTCAACATATGAGATTCACGCACTTTGCATTTTGCTAACTTGTATAAGAAGGATGATGTCGGCATCGCATAATTGAACAAGGGCGACCTTTCCCTCTTTGACACCACCGACCCTATTCGAGGAGAAAGGCCACTCAAGGTCAAGGCCAACAGCTCTAGGTAAATCGTTCATCTCGCGTGAAGCCAATGCATGGAGATAAAGACTTGCCCATTTAAACTGGCCACCATCTCATTGGCATGCTCTTCATCTTTGATGTAAATTGCTTTTGGTCTTGGGATGTTGTCCGCGTAGTTATAGAGCGGATACTGCGGCACTGGTATTACTGGTTGAGGCTTAGTTACCATAGCAGGGCTCTGGTATCTTGTGAAGGCAGAACGAGAAGCAAGAGTTGATGGAGCATTGGTCTCTCGGTTAGAAAGAGACGGGGTTCGCTTCGTTACACTTTTATTTTCCTTGAAAGAGTCATCCTTCTTCAAACGACGGTTCTCTGTGCAACCTGATGAGGAAGCACTGCGATCATTAGTCTATCGTTACGTTTATTTGAACTCAAGACACTCACGAGTTCGCGCCTGGGTTGCGACGGCCTTTCACCTGGACCGTTATGGCTTCGGATGGCTTATCCTTCTCAGGAGTGGTGAGGTCGATGACACCATCCTCATCTGGCTTAAAGTCCGTTGTGGAACGATATGTACCCAAGGAAGTAGACAATACTCTGGCGCTGGATGCCGACTTGTCAGAAGGTAGGCTGGCTTCTCCACGCTTACCAGAAAACAATTCAGCACGAAACTTACTGAAAGGTTTAACTGTACTGGCTGCCATAATGGTGATAACCCTAATCATGGATGGCTATCACCAGACACGTCTAGACACGTCGTGCAAGGGTACAATGAATGTAATGCGCAGATCACGTGATCGTTCACAGCGTCAGATGTTATTTTCCCACGCCCACGAGGACAATCGAGGCATGGAAAAAATGTGCTGATCATGACTTTACCCATGCGTATAGAAACTCTTAGTTTTATCATCTCATCATGGGGGACATTATCACCCTTCCTGTCGTCCCTCTTCCCCTTCCAAAAGACTGGAAACAGAAACCATCTCAAGGAAAATCTATCTCGTGTCAGTAATTTTTGCACTTGGCGTATGAAATTTCTTCACATTTTTACTTCCCTCGTCCTCGTGCTGCAGCTTTTGTCAAACGCAAAGTTATCCCCGTAGGGCCCGCATATTTGGCCCATGTGCGGAGGGTCGTACATGATCTCTCTTTCGAGGAACATGATAAACATATAGAGGAGGAACAGAAACGGCGGCGGGATCTCGAGCAAGAAGCGGACGAAGAGGATGATCTTGGTGTAGGTGATGAAGAAGAAACCGAAGATCTTTTGTCGTTAGACCCTAAAGAGTGGAAGGTAAGTCGCCAGATTTCTCTTACGATTTACCTCGTACCATGTCCTGTCCTGTATACTCAGAAACAAGACAATTATGCTGTCCTTGGTCTATCGCATCTTAGATATAGAGCAACACCTGAGCAAATCAAAATTGCCCGTACGTACGTCTCTAAACAACCTATCCAATCTCTCATGTTATTCGATCAAATAAGATCGCAAAAAGGTGTTGAAGCACCACCCTGACAAAAAGGCCGGTACTGTCGGCGACTCCAACGATGATGCTTTCTTCAAGTGCATCCAAAAAGCAAATGACGTCCTCACTCACCCCGAAAAACGTCGCCAATTCGACTCCGTAGATCCTTACTACGACCTTCTCGAGGCAGACGTGCCTACAGCGCAGCAAGTCACAAAGGCGAAGAATCCAAATTCAGTATTCTTCAGACTCTTCGCTCCTGTATTCGAGCGGGAGGCACGCTTCAGCCGTAAAGAACCTGTTCCCCTTCTTGGCGAGTATGCGGACCCGAAAGAGAAGGTAGAAGCTTCTATGACTTCTGGTACAATTTCGACAGTTGGCGCAGTTTCGAATACCTTGATAAAGAAGTGAATGAAGGAAGTGATAGGTATGGTTCCCTCCCGCTGGATTCAACATCTCAGATCGTTAGCTTAATACATGCAGTCGTGACGACAAACGATACACAGAAAAAAAGAACAAAGCCGAACGCGCGCGTCGCAAGAAGGAGGACACGGCGCGCCTGCGTAATATCGTGGATGTTGCCCTTTCAGTCGACCCTCGTATCAAGCGCATTAAACAGGAAGAAAAGGAAGCACGAGAGGCGAAGCGCAAAAATAAGCCAGGTGCCGGCGGTGGGCTTTCAAAGGCGCAGGCCGAGGAAGAGAAGCGTCGTGCGGAGAAGAAGCCATAGTGAAAGAGGAAGCGGATAAGGTCTGTTGATGGCTCTATTTGCGATATCACTAGGTACTGACGGCCTTTGTAGGTTGCGAAGGCTGAGGCGAAGAAAGCAAAGGCCGCAGCTGCCAATGCCGCAAAGAAGGCGCGCCGTGTAGCAAGAGCTGAGACTGGTGGCACTGCTGAAACTTCGTGATCCCTAGGTCAGGTGATCAGGTGATAATGCAGGAGTCGTGACGATGGTCACTTGTGCTCCTTCTGTCGCCCCTCACATACTTTCACTTACACCTCATCATAACGCATTGAAGAACCCAGCATCTGTCTGTTTCATTTTATTGTAATACGAAATCACTACTGCTGCGACGAGCTCATGCTCATGACCTATTGACCTAACCTGACCTGTTTATGTTAACTACCGTACCGGGTGGAGCCGTCGGAGAATGAATCTTAATTTTTGTGCTATACAGCATGGAAAGGTGGGTGTTTAATCGACTACCGACTGATGCAAGTTTAGTCAACTTCAAGAAAATGGGAAAAGGTGCTTCATGTCGTCCGTAAAATCAACGTATTTCTATCACTCATTGTGATACTTAGTTCACGGATCTCTCGCCCGTGCTGGCAAAGTCAAGTCACAGACACCTAAGGTCGAAAAGCAGGAGAAGAAGAAGTCCCCCAAGGGGCGGGCAAAGAAGCGGATGCTCTACAATCGCCGGTTCGTACCCTTCGCCAGTGTATTCGCCTTTCGGTTGATGAAGTTTTTCAGGTTCGTGAATGTCACACTCTTCCCGGTGGCAAACGGAGAATGTGAGTACACTCGTTTTACTTTTTGCACTGTTATCGCACACTTTTATCTGTGCGCTCGAGCGGCTTTCCCCCACCTGATGAATAGCAAACACAAGCATAGTTCACACTGAAACTGTTGTGTAGACAAACATGCATCATAGTCTTTCGCTCCTATCTGATCCCTCCGCATCATCTGGTTCTTCTGTTAGCAATGACGCTAACCACTCTCTTTCAGGAATCCAAACCCCGAAAAATAAAATCATGATCACTCAATCAGTCTTCACCCGTCCCATCCTTTCGCATTCATATTGGAGGATAGTCTCTCCATTGGCATGTCAAGGATGGTTCGTGGGGCATTTATGCTACCATTCCGGTCTATGTATTCGCAGTTTTCATCTCTCACATGTGCTTCTATGCGCACCTCCAACATCCCCATTATACAAATTAGGCATTAAAGGCTTTACACATTGCAAGGGCCTGAATGTTTGAATGAGAGTGAGATATAATTGTATGCAATCCATCATACGCTAGCCCCAGATGGTATCTGCCACCCTCACTACGTCTCCAAGTTCGAGAACATCATGCACGCGGACAATGGAAGCACCTTGTTGTACTGCAGCGGCGACTGCGGCTGCTGTCGCCCACCCGCGTTCCTTTGGTGCCGTCTCACGACCTTCATACGACCCGCCATGGTCTCGTTGCGAAAGGATGAATCTGAGGAACGATTTGCGTGACGCGCCAATGAGCTGAGGGTACCCGCGCAAAGGGTTCCATGTGCCGTCCACTGCGCGTACCTCGGTAGAGATGGAAGCTGAACCACGCAGGACTTCTAGATTACCGTCAACGGATTTGCTGAAGCCGATGCCAGGGTCGATCATGACCAGCCAGCGCCGCACGCCGCCTGGGCCGCGCACGATCGCCTCGACCTTCTCACCTAGTTCTTGGGCTACTCCACTTAAGACGGAGCTGTAGCGGGAATAATCTTTGTTCGCGCCTGCGTCGCCACGCGAATGCATTAGAATGACGGGGACGACAAGCTCGCGGGCTGTCTTCTTCATGTCTTCAAAGTATGCCGCCGACGCTGTGGTGTGTGGGTAGTCAGGACCCGTGAAAGCGTACACGTCGTTGATGCAGTTGGCGCCAGCAATGATAGCCGCGCGCGCGACGTCTGGGCGGAATGTGTCCACGCTGATTAGGACGTTTCTTGCCTTGTCGGAACCTAGCGCTCGAATCCCATTTATAACAGGAATGACTCGGGCTATCTCCTCGTCAGGTGAAACGTAGGCCGCGCCAGGACGCGTAGAGTAACCGCCAACATCAACAATGTCTGCGCCTGTGGACACAGACGATGTCGTGTAGTCGAGTGCAGCTGAAAGCACGTTGTGGTCGGAGCCGTCGGAGAACGAGTCGGGTGTCACGTTGAGGGTCGCCATGATATGGGTTCGGCGCGATGTAGATACCTGTCCGGTGGGAATCAAAGATCTACTAGGTGGAAACTTCCAGTACCTGTGCGTGTGCGGGATTTCCGGAACGATTGCGACCGGTGGTGCCAGGATCGGTGAGTGAGGATAAGTAGGGAAGGGCATAACTTTGATCATGGCTGGAGAACCGGCGGGACATGTCTTTAGTATGTCGGAAAGCATCTCGCGGATTGGTTTGCGGAGAACGGGGTGGACAAAGTCCGGCGCCATGCTAAATGTGCGATAAGTAGTTATAAGTCAGAAGAGAGAACTTTTTGCTAACTCGTATAACGGTCTCAGGACAAATTCTCGTTCTGCAATTCGAGGATGTGGCACAACCAAATGTCCCTCGAGGCCTTCCAAGGACCCTCTGGAAGACTCAGGTCTGGTGTCAATGACCTCATTGTCGTAAAACAGTACATCCAAGTCGACGGCTCGCGGGCCGTAGCGAAGAGCTGGTACGCGTCCCATGGTATGTTCTATGTTCTTTAATACACCTAAAAGCACGAGGGGTGAAACAGCAGTTCTGATCTGGGGGATTGGGATTGAGAGCTGGACGCGGACATCAAAAGACGGGACGCACAATACAAGCACAATTCAAGAACCTTGGTTGATCAGTGACGTACATAGGCGCAGTTTCGTACAAGAAGCTCGTGTTCACGATTGTTATGCGCGAAGACATTCCTATTTCCTGTGATGCAGGAAGGTGTTCTGGGCGTTCCAAGAGATAAAGAGCCGCTTCTATATTCGCAAAGCGGTCCCCGAGGTTGGAACCCAGAGCGATTGCGGCCAAGTGTTGCCCGGGGAAGGAGACTCTGATGAAGAACTCAAGCTAGATGCGTCCCGGGCTGGGAGATTGAGGGCGAACGTGCCAACAGGAGGGTCAAGTGCAAGTGATGGTACTCCTGGCGTAGATGCCCCGACCTTGGTTGCAACTGGGTAGTCCCGAGATGCTCTAACGACTTCAACCTCGGCAGCATCTGCGAATACGAGGGCCTTGGGTTTCATTGCACGAACGGTGACTATATTATCTGGATGATCGGCGTGACGGAGAGCAACTTGGGCCGCTAAGGACGCAAGGGATTCGAGTGATATGAACTCGGAAGACTCGGCTTCCTGACCAACAGTAAGGACCCTACGCATGTCAACCAAAGCGCAGCGTACCTGGCGTATGTCCCTCGCTAACCGACGAAGATCAAGTACATTTCTTTGCTCGGAGGTCACAGATATGTCTACATCAAAACACACTAACTGTTTGTCTTCTCTTTCGCATGGGTTGAGGCCGACGACAAGGTTGCATGAAAGCTGTTGAATTGAAAAGCGGTCCGGAGAAAAACGAGACCCATCCCTCGAACGGAATGACCGAATACGGATGCCATCTGCATACGGGAGCGCTTTGGGCTTGACAACATCAACAGTCATACGGTGAACTTCTGGGAATGCACTAAAGCAAGTCATGAAGATGTAGTCTGAGAGATGCCCGAGACTCCCAAACGAAGTGGAAGGGTCCTGGATGGATTCTAAGATCTGCTTAGAAAGAGAACCATAGTTTATTGATTTCTGGATGTCGTCGTCTTCTGCTGCGAGACGTAAGTCGTATGGGATACTAACGCTGACCCGCACAGGTTGCCGAACTGGAGCAAACGTTGATGAGGGCCATTGAGCACCATCTGCTATGGGTGCAAGAAGTAGCAGATTGCGGATATGGATAGCATCCCCGTAAACATGAGATCCCTGAGGATTAACAGTACTTTAAAACGGTTCAATCTACGCATGAGGGCGTGTAGACTGTTGCCGCTAACCTCCTAGTAGGTGCATCGCATTGATCTGATATCACTCCAGACATTGTTGTCATTGTCGTCGTTGTGGCCCGTCGTCGTGGCCGCGGCCGCGTTAGGTTCTTTCCCTATCCGGTCCGGTTACTCCGACTACGCCGCCCTAAATGAGACGGGGACAGCGAGTCGCTTCTCTTCTTACTTCCCGACGATGGACCTGACTTCTGCGCTTCAACGACTGGCCAACTACCGCGCAAGAAACAGTCGCGCGTCACGCCAAATTTTCGAGACCGGTGTTGTCGTCTTTCGCAACGACGCGTTACACAAGCTTGGTGATGACAGTGCGTCCTCTTCTCACACACACCCTATACGCGCCAGGTTCCACGATCAATTATTTCAGGTTGGGAATTCTTGGAATCCCTGGCGCTAGCTGCGGTTGATGTAGGGCGCATCGATGTTGCTGAAGTATGTTATCCAACTTATACCCTAGTATCGGGGTTATTGTATTGGGGTTCATCAAGCGACTGATGTAGGCTTGCTTAAAACATTTATCCACCAAATTCCCGGAGTCGCCACGAGTACAGTGCCTCGAGGGCATCTTGAAAGAGGCGACAGATGGTGCGGAGACTGCACTAAGTTTCTACCAAAAGTTGCTGGAGGCCGAGCCATCCAATGCAGTGTGTAATCCAAATTCATGAATGTTTTTTTGGTTACTGAGAAGCGTTGCAAAGGCGGTGTGGAAGCGACAAATTTCTGTGCTTAGGAAACTCAGCAGGATTGAACATGCCGTGGAAGAGCTTTCTAAATTCGTTGACACGTTCTACACTGACGTGGAGGCGTGGTTAGAGCTGGCAGATCTCTATGCATCACACCACCAGTACGCATCCTTACTAATTCGGTAAGTACTGCATATTGACTTTGAGTAGATATACTTTGGCTTTGCAGTCTCTGTCGCACGTCCTTTTGCTGGCACCACAAAACCCATTTTACGTCCTCCAGGCCGCTGAAACGGCTTACACGGCCGAGGACATTCCTCTGGCTATCCGTTTTTTCCTGATGACAATCGAGATGACGGGTAATGGCGATGAGGAACCCCCAGTCCCAACAGGTATCACTGTCCGCGCTTGGTATGGGATCGAATTGGTTGGTTTTTAGCATGAACAGGACCGTTTTGTAACTTGTTGACCAACTCTTCCTTTTTGTAGTCGGCTGCACGGCTTGAGGCTGATCCGAAGCTAGCCACTTCCTCGCCGTCAGAGACACGTCCGCTAGAATACATGGGACAGTTGCGGCAGCTGGCACAAGATGTGCTTAAGGCAGCTCAAGCCGATCAACAAGGCGCCGAGTCCCAGGCATCCTCAACATGGTTAAGGCGATGAGAATGTTCCCGTCGGCGATTATATAATTTCTCGCCTGTACCCTTAATATCCGTTACGTGTATGCTGTCATCTGCCGGAGCAACCTATTCCGGTGATTAATCAGTAAGCACTTATGGTGCCATATATTGATCGCTTTCGTGCGACACTGTATCTTCGACTTTAAGTGCACTTCCAGACTACAATCACACACACATTCTTAAAAGTCATGACCGCGGGGGGGGAGGGGGTTGAAGCACTACGCTGAGCGTCAGGGCAAGTGTCGGTCATCCAAGATGCTTGCCCGCACCAGCCATGGGGTTAGGGTGAGTTTGAACTGAGACGGCTGACCTGGAGAATGACACCCACCTTGGATGACACCCGAGTCGGTCTGCGGTAAACACGCACCTTAGATCAACCACGAAGTCATGTTCCCGGCCGGGCTACTTCAAAGGGTTTTTTAGCGTTGTACACTACACACGAAGGTAAGGAGGACTGAGCATGCGTACTCCTTGCCCGAAATCGACCGCCAAAAAACTTGGTCGCAGCACATTAAAGTTAAAGGTACAAGAATGATTGATGATACTAGACTGGGCAGAATATTTTATTTTATTTTTTACTATGCGCGATACAGATGATTGACCCCATGACATAGCGACCCAAGGAAGAGTGGATACCAAGATCACGTAAATTACATAAGCGTGGGATTAATGGGAAAATCATCTCAAGGGCTAAGCGAGCGAGAGCGCGTTGCTCTTTCTTCTTACGTGAAAGTAAGAGGGGCAGTTATGAGTATGAGTAGTTTGGGAGTATAGTATATTATAGTATAGTATAGTATAGTATAGTAGTATGGGACACTGGGGGGCGACACGGGGGATAATGGTTCACGTGACAGCAACGTTCGTTCGTTCGTTCGTATTCGTGTTCGTTAGATTTCAGACTAGACAGAGACAAAGAGAGAGATATACTCATACTCATACTCATACTCTCCTCAGCCTCAGTATAGGATAGAAAGCTCTACACCTCTCACGCCCATGCGGCTAGGCTTGATTAAAATGTACTGACCAATTTTTGGGTAAGCCTGGACTTTGGACTACAAACGTGCGTGACCTCACGGGTTTTAACCAATGAAAGTACGCCATTTTGGTCGTCTGCCCGACGATTTAATACGCACGTTTTTGAGGGCACGCGAGCACAATATGCTCATTCATCCATAATCGCACACACATACACACACATCATCTACCGCTACCGTGTTATCTCTTCCCCTCCCCTCCCTTTCCCCCGACAGTGCTCCGGTTTACTCGTCGTCTGACTTCTATAAACACTCTTCTCCTTTCTCCTGCTCTCCCCACCTTTCTTTCTTTCTTTCCCCCCCTCCCCCCTCCTCCCACCCACACACAACATATTTACGTTCGTATACCCCACCGATGGATTCTTCTCGGAAAGATTTCCTCCCATATGCTGCCAGCTGTAACCCCCCGCGTCGCGCAAAGCGGCCAAGTGTAGGCAATAACCCCTTAACAGGTACAGATAACCCAGCACAGCCCCTTCCTGCACTTGCCCCGGCTATCTCTGCAAACCCTCCCGATCCCATGAAAGCCGTGGACGATGACGAATTCACCGCTGACGTGCCTCAACCAAAACGTCGTGGGCGTAAGCCCAGCAGTTTGTCACGTGCTGCCGTGAATCTATGCGCCGTCAAAATCATTCCCGTATCGAGAAGGCCAGGCGCACGAAGATCAACGAAGCGTTGGCCATGCTACGGGATCTCGTGCCCGCCGATGCTGCGCGGAAGCTCGCTGTATACCCAGACGAGACTCCAGACGAGGATGATGAGGACGAAGAGTTGGAATCCGGCAAGAAATCCGGCAAGGGCAAGCAGAGGCAAGAAAAAGAATTTAAGCTCGAAATCCTCGAGAAGGCGGTGGCGTACGTCCAAGAACTACAAGACAAGGTCCGCCTACTCGAGGCCCAATGCTGTCCACGATGCTCGACTGTGAATACGCCCCCAACTCATCGTCCAAAGCGGAAACGCGAGGCAATGCGACCAAGTGATGAATATGATTCTCATTCCTCCGCAGATGTCTCCATGGAGAGGCCCATCAAACGTCTCACGTCCACCCAATTTATACCCCTTCTCACTCCCCCAACCTTGAACACTCGTCTTCCATCTATCTCATCCTGGCTCCCCAACTCTGTCGTAGAGTCAGTCCCTTCGGAGTCGCACACACCGTTAGCCAACCCGATCCAGCTTCCGACTCCCCCAGCGTCTGCTATTATTGGGCCCATAGCGAGCCCGCAAGTCCCACCGGCACTCCGCCTTGAACTTCCCATGGCAAGCCTGTCAGCCCGTAGTTTCGCCCCACCTACGAAATCCACGTCATCCTCCCCCTCGTGGACACCGGAGGACGAGTCCATTGCATCGCTCCTGCTCCGGATTAAGACGTCTAGCTCCCCAAATGCTGGAAAACATGGCGCCAGTGTTAACGATCTACTCGCCCCTACTCCGGGACCACCTGGCACTGGCAGTAACGCTCGCCTTATGGGTGTCGATGAGATTCGTGTACAAACACCTGGATCGTTGCTGGGTATGACAACTAATGGACCAAAATAACAATTATTCCCTCCCCGCCCCCCTAGGTTTTGTGATTTTGTTCTCATAGCTTATTACAACCTATCATACAGAAAGTGGTTTGGTTGATGTTACAGTATGTGCTATTAGCAGAGGATGGTATGATTTATATGTAGTCCATAGATTCTCTATCAGCTCTTTAACACCCTTGATGATCAGATGGAGGTGGAGTTGATAATGGACGTGTCGGTCCGCGGTTAAATTCAGAGTAATCGCACTCTGGCTCATGCCATCAACTTTGCGCACAAGCTATAGACTCTTTGTCCTTTCCCGACACTTTCCGAGCTTCGCTACCATGAGTAACAAAACGGGTTCTTCCAGAGCGGTAGCCGATACCCCCACTAGCACTACAACCAGTGTACCCTTTTCGTCCGGGATAGACTTCGAGTTGTCGCCCGTCCCGCCGAATCCATTGGGTAAGGGACGGTGGATCAAGACAGCAGGGGCACTCATCATTGGGTGCGTTCCGTGATGAAAGATGATTCATGCAAGTGGCTTAACAATTTCACTCCGTTTGCTCGACGTCCTTAAGAGACGAGATCCTGAATGGGAAAACCCTCGACCGAAACTCCAACTATTTTGCACGCTATTGCTTCGAGAATGGCATTGATTTGTACGTGCCATCGCACGTCCTCCTTGTTTGAATGGTGCTGGAACGCATGGTAGGAAGCGAATTGAGGTGGTACCCGACGAGGAGGACGAAATGTGTGTCTGCATTTACACTCTCCCTGATCACTGCCAAGTAAATATTTGCTGCTTATGTTTTAGAATCCAAGCGAGCAGGCGCATGGTCCAGAAATACGATTTTGTGATTACGAGCGGTGGAATAGGACCGACACATGATGGTACGTCAACTATGTCTCCATGCCTCCGGTACTAGTGCAGACGGCACTATCTTTGCGCTTTCACCGCAGATATCACATATGAGTCTTTGGCCAAGGCTTTTCACCAGCCCCTTGTGTACCATGCGGAGACCCTTCGTCGTATGACTGAGATGAGTAAACAAAGGCAATGGGTTCACACCCAGAATGAGGAGCAACGGCGTGCGCGGGAGAGAATGGCACTCTTCCCCGCTAACGCGGAAACACTTTTCGTTGCAAAGGACATTTGGGTTGTAAGCAACTATTGACCTTTCGCCTTCGCCAACACCGAGCGTTTGACCAGACTCTTCATTAGCCGGTCGTACGACTAGAAGGGAAACTCTGTATCTTCCCGGGTATACCGATCTTGTTCCAGAAGATGTTGGATGCACTAAAGGCGTTTCTGCCACTCCCCCCTCCTTCGGAGCGGCCATTCCGACACCAGGTCTTCACCACGTAGGTCTCAGACTTCCGATATCGATGTATCGGTGTTTGTGCGCTTCTTACTGACTGCCCGCCCTTCTCCCCTTTCACCCTGCTGCAGGCTGCCAGAGTCTATAATCGCGCCCTACCTTACGGAACTACAGAATCATGTGAAGGAGGAGGGCATTCGTGTGGGCTCGTACCCGCTCCTTATGAAGGGTGTCTATGTTTCTCTGATTGGCCAGAACGAGGAGCGCATTCGAGAGCTGGGAAAAGAGGTGGAGGTGAAGATCCAAGGTAAAGTGGTGAGTGAAAAAGAGATACGAGAGGCCAAAGGGACCACCAACTTGTAAATAAATTAAAATTAAAAAATAAACATTAAACATAAAACATTATTAGCATTCAGCATTGTGACATTGTGACGTTGTGTGACATTTCGCGTTACAGACGCGTTAATTCTTGATTTTTGATCATTTCTTCTTGATTTTCTCTATCTTTCAATGTCGTCTTCACCACTTCCCATCCCTTCTTCTGACGATGTCGCAATGGCCATTGACGATGAACTTCCTCAGACGCCTACTCCCCACGGTGGCCAGTCGATGAGCCAGGCACCCCCTGCCAATCCACTATTTCTTACAGGGACACCCTCCACACAAGCAGGCACGCCACTTCGTGCTGTGTCGCTCGTCGTGCTGTTGGAATGTATAGTACCCCAAGGCGAAATAAGACACCTTATTTGCACGTAAGATGTTATTTCTTCTTCAATGTTTTTCTGGACGGCTGCGTTGACCACTGTTTTATCAGCCGGTTCATCCAGCCCAGCACATTTTCCATCGTCGTCGTCACCTGCTAAAAATGCATATAGAACAACACCCAGAGGAGGTAGAGGCTCTAGCGCGGCCGCTTCAAATATGGACTCTGAACCTCTCGACTTTCCTTCGTATGTCCCTTATGTCGATGTCCATAAGCCTCTAACTTTACAAGTCACATCACAGGAGCCCTGCTGGACTGCCAACTCCCAAAAATAGACGAGGAGATATTCACTCGTCTCTGAGTTTTACGCCGACGCGTTCACGCACTGCTCGTGTGGGTTTAAATTACCCTAATCTTTCCTCAGATGCGGATAGGCTCTCCCTCCTGCATCCTCTATCCCTCCCCTGTCAGCTCCTGCACAAGCAACTGAAGATGAGCCTGATGAGATTCGCGCGATCTGGGGGACAACGGTCAACCTAGCTGATACAATGAAAGCATTCAGGGAGTTCATCAAAGGATTTAAGCCCAAGTATCGCGTTGCACATGACCGTTCGCTCGGTTTGCCCACTAAGGCTACGACTTCTCCTGCGGCTGTCCAAGTCCTGCTGTATGAGGGCTACCTTAGGAGGATGCGTGTGACGGGCGAGGCGAATCTTAACTTGGATTGCGAGAATCTGCGCGCGTTCCCGCCCAGCCGCAAGTTGTACGGTCAACTTGTCAAGTATCCGCAAGAAGTCATTCCAGCAATGGACCAGGTACTGAAAGATATTATGCTCGAACTCGCGGAGGAAGATCAGGCGGAAGGAGTGGAAGGCATGGTTGGTCAAGAAGGAGAGGAGGAGATCGCAGAGATTATGAGCAAGGTATACAAGGTTCGGCCGTTCGGCTTGCCTGCCGTCAATATGCGCAGCCTAAACCCCCAAGGTACGCTGTCTCTCTCCATGATTTTGTCCAAAGGCTGAGCGCTGCGGAAGACACGGACAAGCTCGTTTGTATCAAAGGTCTTGTTATTCGAGCGACGCCAGTCATTCCTGACATGAAAGTCGCCTTCTTCCGCTGCCTTACATGCAACCACACGTGCAGGTCGAAATTGACCGTGGCAAGATCGATGAACCCGCCGCCTGCCCTCGTGACGTCTGTGCATCCGTTGGCACAATGTCATTGGTGCACAATCGCTGCGAATTTGCAGATCGACAGGTTATCCGATTGCAGGAGACGCCTGATGCTGTTCCGGACGGACAGACACCACACACGGTCTCCCTCAGTGCGTACGACGAACTCGTGGATGTGAGTAAGCCTGGGGACCGCCTCGTCGTCACAGGCATATTTCGCAGTATTCCCGTACGCGTGAACCCGCGTAAGCGGACTATCAAGAGCCTCTTTAAGACTTTCTTGGATGTCGTGCATATCAAGCTGGGCCAAGACTCGAGACTTGGACTCGACAAGTCAACCAGGTCGGCAGGCGGGGATCGCCTTCCCGGCGTTGGTGGCGGTGTTGGCGAGGAGGAACATGGGGAAGAGGAGGGACAGGTCGTACGCAAGGCCGAGATGGAGCAGAAGGTGAAAGAGCTCAGCCAGCTGCCGGATGTCTATGCCCTCTTATCACGTTCACTGGCGCCGAGTGTGTGGGCCATGGACGACGTCAAGAAAGGCATTCTCCTGCAGCTTTTTGGCGGAACGAACAAGAGCATCACAAGGGGCGGAGGAGGTGGGGGCCCACGCTACCGTGGTGACATCAACGTGTTGCTGGTGGGAGATCCGGGTACGAGCAAGTCTCAGATACTGCAGGCAGGTGGCTTCCCCCCTCTCTGGCCCCCCACCTCTAAGTCACTCCACGACAGTATGTTCACAAGCTTGCACCCAGAGGTGTTTACACCTCAGGGAAGGGGTCTTCTGCTGTTGGTCTGACGGCCTATGTTACGCGCGATCCCGATTCAAAACAACTTGTGCTCGAGAGGTATGATACGACCGTTGAGCGCTTTCTGACGTCTAATTTCTGCGCTCGGTATCTATTATAGCGGTGCACTCGTCCTGAGCGACGGGGGTGTATGCTGTATTGACGAATTCGACAAGATGTCTGAAGCGACACGTAGCGTGTTGCATGAAGTGATGGTAAGAACGCGGCTCATTGTTTTCAGACACAAAACTGGCCCTAACCGTCCCTCAAGGAACAACAAACTGTCTCGATAGCCAAAGCCGGCATCATAACAACCCTCAACGCTCGGACGTCCGTCCTTGCCGCTGCCAATCCGGTGGGTTCAAAGTATGATGTCAACCTCCCGATCACTCGCAACATCGATCTCCCACCAACGCTCATCTCCCGTTTCGACCTCCTCTACCTTGTTCTCGACGAGGTGAATGAAGCCATAGACCGGAGGCTCGCTCAGCACCTCGTCGGTCTGTACATTGAGGACAACCCAGAAACTGGTGGGGAGGACATTCTAGTAAGTACATGCACTCGTAATTCTCGCCACATATCCGGGAGACCCGCATGCTACATAACCTTAAATGGGTGATTTCCTTCACTCACAGCCTCTCGATCAACTATCGGCGTACATCAACTATGGGCGTTCGCGCGTCCATCCCGTCATCAGTGAGGAAGCCTCGCAAGAGCTCGTGCAGTTCTACGTCAAGCTTCGCAGCGTCGGCGACGACCCGCGCGCCTCAGAGAAGCGCATCACGGCAACGACACGGCAACTCGAGTCGATGATCCGCCTCTCCGAGGCACACGCACGTATGCGGCTCTCTGCCGAAGTGCAACTGCAGGACGTCCAGGAGGCATACCGTCTCATGCGCGACGCCATCCGCACGTCCGCTCTCGATCCTACGACCGGTAAGATTGACATGGGCCTGCTGAACACTGGAACGGGTCAGCAACAGCGCAAGTTGCGCGAGGACATGCGCAAGGAGGTGCTCAACCTCCTAGGCGCATCGGCTACCGCCACCTCGCGTGGTGTCCGCTGGGCTGACGCGATACAGCAGCTCGCAAATCAGAGTAGTATTCGCGTGGACGTGGGCGAATTCAAGGAGGTCATCAGTGCGATGGAGGCAGAGGGTCTGGTGAGGGTTGTCGGAGAACGGGAGAAGCGAACGATCAGACGTGTGGACGCTTTATAAGCAAGGACTACCTGCTCTTCATGCTCTACGTGTTGTAAGCTGCCTTGGGTGTTTTTGATTATTGACTGCTGTGTCATGTTATAGTTTCTATGTGATACCACTGCGCCTGAAAACTCGTGAGAAGGCGAATTCTATAAATCATGAAGCATTGCTACAAGTAGACATCTCGTAAAATCATGGATGAAAAGTGGGGCACGAGGCAGAATAGGAGATACAATGTCCGCCACAGTAAAATACGTTAAATATGTGACAAGTGGAATGACAGAGGAATAGTGGTAGTGTTTGATAAGCGTTAACGAAGATGGTAGATGCATCAAGCATGGCGAGCGAGCGGGAACGAAAAAAAAAAAAAAAAAGGGCGCAAAAGAGTGCGGGATCTGAATCACGCAGGAAAAAAAAAGACAAGTGCGGCAGGAAGGTCTCTCAATGATATTTGCCGAAATCTTGCCATGTCTCCCCGGTATTTGGTCGCGGGGGGAGCCCATCCTCTGTCTGCCAAGCTTGGGTCGGTAACATGCCATGAGGACAAGGTACAAAGGAAGGGGGAAGATTCTGCAACACAATGGAGCTATTTTGTTGTTGATGAGGGAAGGTCAATCGGCGCACGTTGTGATCGGCTGAACCCATCATGTACGAGGGCTCTTCTGGTGGCACTGAGCCGTGATGAGACGATGGTTCACCTACATTCACGCCGAGGCCTGCCATTGGTGAATCGTATGAAGGCGTGGTGGGGGCCTGCACACTAAAAAGGTCTGGTGCTGTTTGCCCGTATGTGTGTGGCGATGGCATAGGTCCTTGTGAATACGCCGGACTCGACTGTGACGAGCTGCCACTGCCACTCATGCTCGCGTAGCTCGGACTAGCATGCATTGGGGGCGCTTGTGGCGGTGGCATAGAGGGTGGTATGGAAAATTGTGGTGGCAGCTGCGCCGACGGCTCATATCCTGACGAAGTGGAAGTGTAGATGGGCGCATCGTAATCCGATGATGGGCATATAGGAGGGCGCGATTCAGGTCGGATGAGCTCGGGCATAGGGTGGAAGCCTGGTTGCTCTGGGGCAGGAGTGCTAGATTGAGAGTGCGTGGGGGCAGAAGAAGGGGTTGTGTACTTCGATGAAGAATTACGGTGGTGGATGGTAGAATCAGAGCGCGGTGGACGGCCCCGGACAGGGACCTGTCCACATCCCTCTCAGTAAGTGGGGATCCTTCTGATGCACGGACGAGTCTGGCATAGTCGAACTCGGGCGCTGCTTAACTTTAGCTTTCGGCACAGATGTTGGCGCTTTGGGAGTGGCCGCAATTAAAATCTCCGATGATTGATGACATGCCTTGACACCAGCGCCGACATAGGGTAACTCAAAACCGTCCGCAAAGCTATTGGCATCAGGAGCATCGTCATGCTTCCGCTTCGATCCAATAGCCAGAAGGGGGCTGGGAGCAATGTCATCACCAGCACGCTTCCCCTCCGCTTTAGCCTTCAGTAACGTGATAACCTTCACTGCTTCGGACAGATCCTTGGGGTCATCTTGTTTGGATCTTCTCCCACAACCCATACGTGTATCCTGCATTATGTCAATGGCCGCGGTCACATCGGCGATTGCCACTCCAGCAGATGCACCTGAAGGGTGGGCAATTACTGCGCAAGCCATCATTACAGCTGCGTCGAATAATGTCCGCCCGAAAGAGTAGAACAAGAATGCAGCAGGCCGCGTTTGCCGCCAAGTTGCGTGGAGAATACGCATCGCCTGAAGAACAGCGTGCCCTGCATCAACAACGCTTGATACTACGCGGCGCGGAAGGGCGTCGGAAGATGGCCCCGTACAATTCTTGAGATACGGGAGAAATACCTTCAAGATGAGTTGATTGGCAACTATCGCGAGCTCACAGCGCTGGGCTTGAAGGTTTGGTGAGATCAAAATTTTGGAGGATGGAGGTGTGTCGGTATTCCCGGGGTCAAACCGAAACGCTCTTGGGAGTTCTGACAACCAGTTCTTGATCTCAGATTCAAACTGTTCAGCGCGCTCAACAGATGGTTCTGAAGGGTCATTGGCGGTGTCGCGAAGGTATCGCCTTTTAACGCTCTTGACGAGCTGCGCAAGACTGGGGACATGTTGAAAATAGGAAACGAAGCTTAAAGGCTCAAGGACGAACCGACACTTCTGAATGAAGTAGGCAAAGCCCACTTCCGTTGGATCGCCACCCGCTCGACGAGGGAGGGGAAGAGGCAGTGAGGTAGAAGATGGCCCAAATTGTTCCTCGTCCACATCAGCAGGTAGCTTCGTGGTGAATGTACCATCTTGAATCGAAGGTGCCTGACCCATGGCATCGGAGACGAAGCTGCGAGCCGGGAGTGTACACAAAGCATAGAGAAGCGAGTGAAATGCTTACACGTCGTAGTAATAGACATCCCACCAGACGCGCCTCCGATGCTCGGCCTCGAAGATGTTGTACTTGCCGGGGAACTCGTCTGGGTCCGTGGAAAGGCCCATCATATGGGCGATATTGATCACCTTTCCCAAGAGAGGATAGATGAAGTGCGCAACACGGGGCCTGCTATCATGAAGCAGATAAAGTATCTGCAAAAGGTATGTAACCACAGAATCCATGTCATACGTATGTGCCATCTCAAACGCAGCCATAGCTTGTCTTGACAGCGCAAATAGCCCAGAAGCAGAGTACTTGTTCCATGCAGCCGTCTTCTGTGAAGAAATGGTGCGATTGTCCTCCAGACGAGGATTTTTAGGCCCCGTACTCGCTTTCTGAGCATCAATATCGTTGGTGGACTCATTCTCTTTGCAAACCAATACGCCCAGAGCATATCCAATTGCAACCGAAGCAAAGAAAGAAAGATTAGGCGCCTGTCGAAGCGCCGAAGCGACTGGAGGAGGCGGGTAAGAGGTAGGGAAGAAGATGGACCTTGCAAGGTCAGCCTTTGCATTTGTGCTACTGGAGCTTGCCCCGATAGTACCTCGTCCGTCCTCCTCTTTAGCCCAAGTGAACATGCCCTCAGTCCGAGCACGGAAGTGCTTTACATTGAAGCATGGGCGCATCTTTAAAGTCTCTTCGATAGCCGTAGCGATGCGGGACCGTATGGTGGAAGCAGAGGGTAAGAGAGCGACTAGTGAGGGTGTGACGGTAGCCTGAGAAGTGGATGTCGGGTAATAAATAGAAAATGAAGGGATCATGGCTGGAAAGGCAGGCTCGTCGTGAACCGCCAGGTCTGAAGCAGATGGTTCGAGTTTTACAGGGGTGGAAGGTGATGAGGTAGCGGGAGTAAACGAGGATTTGGCCTCGACGGGTAAGAACGAGGGAAATCAAGGTGCTCAAGCCAAAGAGCAGCAACGTCATCAAGGGAGACGGTGATAGAAGACCCAGAGCGACCGACAGCTAGCATGGTACGGTCATTATGAGGAAAGGGGAAGGTGTCTGAGGACACGCTGGTAAGGGACGCCGGAATACGAAGCCCGCCGGCAAAAATCTGAGCGACCTGTGATTCAATAATCTGAAGTCGATTGTGCAGCGACTGAACGTCGCTGTGGATATAGCGTCAGAGTGAGATAGAACGTTTACAGAAAGAAAGACAGACATCTTCTCGGCGGCCGCGGCGGTGTACTGACAGCGTTGAACTGTATCACGCTTTACACAAGAGCCGCATGGGTTGCGCCTATCGCATCTCAATTTCAAACGCTTGCACTATAAAACGATAAGGATGGAGAGAAAGGGTCAATAGACAATGTTGGCATACCTCTGCGCACACGACTGTTATACGCGAGCGTATATGCCTGGACAGAAGTGGTATGAGACAGAGCAAGAACGAAATGAGGGAAACTGACAGTCCGTTCGAGAATTTGGGCGTTGAAGATAATTGATTGGAGGAGGGAGGAGTTAGAGTTGAAGGAGCTAAAGGATTTGCAGTGGAATCCTCCGCCGCGGGAGAGGGCGCGTCCATGATTAAATAATATGGATTTTACTCCCGTGGTTATAATAAAATAAAGAGGGGGAGGGGGAGGGAGGATAGAGTGATTGTACAAAAAGTAAAAGGCAAAGGAAAGAGAGAGAGAGGATGTTGAGGGGGGGAGGGGGAGAGAGAGGAAACGGAAACGGACAGGGACAGAGACAGACACGGTAAGATTAAAGGAGGCAATTTACTGAGCTGATTACGTATATTTAACTAATATTTATTTATTTATTAAGTCTTAGACTGGACCTAGACTGGACTTGTGGGAGGGGGGGGGGTTTAAAACCAAATATAATATTAATTAATTAATTAGGCTATCAGCTTAAATC
Organism: Multifurca ochricompacta; assembly: GCA_022496185.1. Classification (NCBI taxonomy): domain Eukaryota; kingdom Fungi; phylum Basidiomycota; class Agaricomycetes; order Russulales; family Russulaceae; genus Multifurca; species Multifurca ochricompacta. Next base: position 184,944 of record WTXG01000023.1, on the reverse strand, counting down.
ATCATCGCATTGCCTTCGATTCGATAATCATTTTAACAAGTGGTGCCGTCACCTTTCTAGTAGCCTTGGCGTTACCTTGTTCATACATCCTCATCTTAATCTGCTGCTTTGCAACATTCTTCCCTTCTACCACTTCTTCCATACTATCAATGTACTTTTCACCCTCCTTGCGCTTCAGTTCTAGCTCTTTGCTCCCCTCCAAACCTTTCCATAGTCGGTGTTTTATCTCCTTGTCATTCCGGACAAACCATAACATCTCTCTGCGATGCTTTCCCTTTTCCCCTTGTTTTACCGCCTCTTTCCAACTTGTTAAAACGCCGAGCGCGTCTATACCCTTCTCCTCGAGCCATGCAGCGCAGGCTGTAGCCAATTCCTTTCCGCCCCTTTTGTCCCCTCCGGTGATCGCCTCAATGCTTCTAGGCACACTTGCTAATCCCACCAGAACGGTCCCTCCGTTATCCCACGAGGGTAACAACCGGTATTCTTTGTAGTCCCTCCGTAAGAGATCACGCGGACTCAGAAGTTCACGCTCTCCTTCTTGACCACCAAAATTTGTGTGAGCTCCTTCACTTCCTTCACCCCTTGGACGTCTAAGATCAGGCCAATACTTGCGTCTGTGAGCTCCGCCCTCTCAAGCAAGAACGGTGCCACCTTCCGGTCTGTGGCTTCTGCCTTTCCACCCGCCTTGAGTCCCCCAGTGTCGATCAGGACAGCACAGAGGAGCAGCCGCGCAATGGCACGACTCATACCCTCAGGCCACTCGTTCTGGATCAACCGCGCGACGAGCGATGAGCACGAACCAGTAGGCACCTCGACGATGCGCGGCGACGCGTCGAGGTGGTGGTTCTCGTCCACATGGTGATCCACAATCGCGACGACTCGTGCACGCTCGTCCTCTGCAAAGCGCCCCGCAAGCGTGTTATGATCCAACAGTGCATATTTAATAGCTGGTGAAGTGTTGGAAGGTAGTTCGTCCCCCGTGAGCAGATGTGCGGGATCAATGCCGCTAAGTTCAAGCGCATACACGTTTTCAGTGCGGAGGTAGATGTCCGCGTGGGGTGTTTGTAGGAGCGGTACTGTTAGTCGCCCGACGTGATGAGTGGCGTACCATGCATAGGCGACGGCACTCGCTAGCGAATCGAGATCTATAAATATATTAGCCCATCAGGAATGCCATATCGGAGTGAGCAAAGTAAGAGCAGGAAGAGTATGAGCAAGAAACCAATGCAAAGGCATAACACACATACCGCCGGCCTCATTGCCCATAGAAATGGTCCACAGGTCCTTTTGTACCTCGCCCTGCTCTAGGGCCCTAAGATATCCGGCCCTCTGCGCCCAAAGAAACTCGGGTAAGTTTGACGGCACTGGGCTGGAATTACTCGACTGGATCGACTGGACAACCTCGGACATCGCTTGCGTTTGTCGTACGGAACGGGCTCTACTTGGAAAGATGAAAGAGGGACGGACACAACCGCGTGACAGTGGGAGTAGCGACGATCTACAGAAGATCAATTGCGTAGCCAGTTCAGAGAAAAGAGTGGTGAGGTAGTAAGTCAATGTCGTCGAGTCGATGTTCAGATCTAGAGTGACGGTGGCGGTGAGTGGTGAGCGACAAGACGAGGACGGGCAAAAAGGGAAACAGGTCTCACCCTCACCCAGATAAATAAAATAAAATAAAAATTCATAATCAGAGGGAGGAAAACCGTAAGGCGCTACCAGGGTTCGAACCTGGGTTAACGGAAAGTTATCAGAAATCAGAATCCGTTGTGATAGCCACTACACTATAGCGCCGATATGATGCCTCGACGGCAATACATATAACATCGTTTTAAATAGTTTTGCGAAGTGTGTGACAACACAACAAAGTAGAAAAGGTCAATGACAGAGCGTATGCACGTTACAAAAGTCGATCGCTAGGTGAAAATAGATTGATATGGTAGACATTTGACAGAACTACACTCCTCCACCAAGTTGTAAGTGCTCATCATTCTAAGCGCCATCGTTGCTATTCAATACGACATCCATTTCATTCATTCTCCCACTCTCATCCGCGTGCGACGAGAAGGCTTCACCGCCAGAGGCGAGGGAGTCGATCAGTAAGGCAAGGCGAGACTTGGTCATATTAGGCTCCTTTAAGAAAGCATGAGCAATGTTCGTGGAGAAAAAGCTTCATGGAGCGCGCGTACCTTGCGAATCTGCTCGAGATCATCTCTGAACGCGTCTGCTACTGACGCCATCCAAAATTGTCGGAATCGATCCCTCAGAGCCTGTTCATCTTGAGCTCGATTACCGGACCCTTCGGGAGGTAGAAATGGTGGTACGTCAGTTGGTGGTGGAGAAGGTGAAGGCGATCGGGCTCTGACAGGCTCGGAGCGTTGTGCTTTCACCAAAGACTTGAAGACAAAGTAGGTGGACCGGAATCACGCGGTGGATCATTTTCTGAATCAGGTGATGGAGACGAAGATGTGGATGAAGATGGCGACGAAGGCAATGACTCCTCTTCTCTCGTTGAAGGTGGTGTGGTTTGCTTTTTCAATGGCGCCTTCTTTATGGTCGTTTTGATTTTGTTGATACTTCATCTGAAGAGTCTGATGATGGTGACGATGATGATGATGAGGAGAGAGGACGAGGACGACGCTAGCGCCTCTTGCGCTTCCTATTGCGCTTTCTTTGTGCTATTGGTGGTGTGGCTTAGCGGTAGGCATCCCGTGCTCGTGGGTCGTGGGTCGTGGTCGTGGTCGTGTGGGTCGTGGGTATTGTGTGTTCGTGATCCCTTGTATAGAGTCTAGCTACCATGCTCATGTTCTAATGGCAACTGACTTCTGGGCGAGCTCGCACAAGTAAGCTTTAAGGTCCTAAACATATTTATTTTCCCAACTTTGAACATCATTTTCTTGCAGCAAACGCTGGATCATAGATCGTGCAACCCTCAAACAGGCTCGCGCCGAGGATCTACAATATGTAGACTCCCGGAGCATATCGACTTTCTCAACATTTATTTCGCGAATCGTATGATCCCTATGCCTTCAGCTCCTTCTTTATCGACTCACACATGGCCGCAGTCATCGCGATGTTGGGCAAACGCTTGTCCCTACGACAGCGGGTCATCGCTACTGCCACCGTCTTTTTCAGGCGGTTTTATGTCAAAAACTTGTATTGCGAGACGGATCCTTTTATTGTAATAGCTGCGTGCTGCTATGTTGCCGCGAAAGCAGAAGAATCACCTGTCCACATCAAGAATGTCGTGTCCGAATCGCGGATTATGTTCAGCCGTTCGTGTCAATTCTCTGTCAACACGTTTCTTCTCGTATCGCTCAATCGCATGGATAGAAGAAGGGTACGGCGTCAAGACTTTCCCCTCGGATAATTCAAAACTCGCAGAGATGGAATTCTATCTCGTGAGCGACCTAGAGTGCGACTTGGTCGTATTCCATCCATATCGCACCCTCCTTACATTGTGTGGGAGAGAGGGGGCCCATGCACTCGTCGCGGAGGCGGGAGAGGTCGGGGTCGGAATTGACAACGGCCCTCGATACTGGGGTACCGGCGAGGGAGATTAGAGCTAGAAGAAGGGCCATTGCAGACAGCATGGTAAATCGCCACCGAATCGTCCACCCCGTCTCTCTCTGCCGCAAACTGAACGACGCTCACATGTCGCATCAACAGGTTCATCATCAACGATACATACCGTTCCGAGATTTGTCTCCTCTACCCCCCGCACATGATCGCCATTGCGGCAATCTACCTCACGCTTGTACTCAATGAAAAGACACGCGACGCAATTCAGGCGCAGGCAGCTCCCGTTCCCCCACCACGCCGCTCGTCACGCACCAGTTCTGGAAGTGCACACCGGAAGCCCGCCCCAGCGCAGCAACAGGACTTTGTTGGCTTCATGGCCGGCCTGCGCGTGTCCTTGCCCACGGTCGCGATGATTGCCCAAGAGATTCTGTCGTTATATACTCTCTGGGAACGGTACTCTGATGCTGCGCCCGAGTCTGGGCCTGGTGGCAGTGGCGCAGGGGAAAACTCAGGGGAAGACGTCGTGACCCCCGCTTTCATGACGCGACTGCTGCTGCGCATGCGCGAGGGACGTCTCGCGGACCTTGCACATCCCGCCAGCGGGCAACCAATGAACAAAAGACTCGAAAGAACACAGGCTGCAGGCTGAATTACCCTCCTCAATGCATTGAAGTCATGTGCATTGCTTAGCGTGGGGTGTTAGATTGTAGCGCAATGTTCGCCACCTCCCATTAACGCTGTTGACAGACAGCATAGCACCCTCCGACCAATAGGTATGATAGTAGATGAATGAGTACATATGTCACAATTCACTTGATACAAAGTCGCCCACGGTTCACATCACCTTGAAGCCCTTAGCGACGAGGGTGTTCTTCAAAGTCAGCAAACGGGTCCTCTGCAACTACAGTCTTGGTCGATTCAGTGTCCTTTTTGTCCGTCTCGTCGCCGCCATACGCAGGCAAACTCTGATCGAAAGGGGGTGGGGGCCGGGTGGCGGGGCGTAGGTTTGGTTGTACGGCACCTCGGGTAGAGTCACGGTACTTTCGATGCCTGCCGCATATCCAGGACCAGCAGCATATGCAGGAGTGTACGTAGTAGGAAGGCGAGTGCGCGCACCGCCGGTTACGAGTGTCGTCTCTTGCTGAGCGTAAGAAAAGACGATGACCGTGAACAAAGACATGAGGACTACAATGACTTGTCAAATGTCTGAGGCGACGTGTCCGAGTAGAGCACGCACTGATTTCGCCAATGAGCCAGAAGATTTCGGAGAATGAGTCTTGGTTCCAGGCCTTCTTGCAAACTGTGAAAAGAAAAAGTGAAGGGTCAAGTCCAGCATCATGATATGATCTAATCGACAAACATCGAGCCGCTTCGTCTGGCGTAAGCTTATCCTTGGGGTTTGTGGTCCAGATACCCCAGCGAAAAACTGCATCATGACCTTGGGCGAGTGCGGTGCATTCACCAATCAAGCCATCCTTCATGACGAATGTCAACCAAGACAACAGCAACCGCGTCACCGACTTACCTTGAGCATGAAGTGGACAATTGTTCGTAAAAAGCCAGTGCCAATTACTATGACGGTCGCTGCAGCGGATAGAAACGAAAAGATGCGGATGAGAGCGAGACGTTTCTACACAATGGCATTGGAAATCATAAGGGCAAGGGAGAAGTCGTAGATGGATGGTCATACGGTAGCAGCTGCAACAATGCCAAAGAGGAATATTGCTGTAGTTCCTGCATATAACGAGCCGAGGACGATTGCGAAGGTGGCAAGTCTTTTCTGATGCTCTACACAAGGAAAGCATATAGGTCAACGTATCGTGTAAGAAGGCGCAAGACAAAAACTCACGCGACCTATCTATACTGAGCTCTTGGAAGAGCGAGATCTGATCCCCCAGGCCAATCAATCGTATGCATCCTCTTTACTGACTCCAGGGCGACACTCACCGTGCTAGAGAGACAGAGAAAGGGAGTTCAATACAACACGACTCACAAGAGAACATTTCTTAATGGATACACTTACTATGTAAGAGACCAGATGGCTCCAACGGCGGCAACTATACACTCCGAAAGTCAAGGCAAATTCAAGGCGGATGCGAGCGGGGCAGGAACATACGGGAAAGAACAGCTGATCGTAAGCTTTGTGTTGTCACTCGACTCACGTATGCATATGGGGCCGGATGATCTATGGGAGCATCTTGGCAATATGACGGGGACGGTATGAAGGTTGCTCACCTTGCGCGTTGCTCATCGTGGCGGGAGAAATGAAAGGTTTTAATTATCAGCCAGTAGTCTGATTATATAAATGGAAGGGTAGCTCAAGCCACAGAGTCAATGCACACGTTATTGTTGCAACGGGGGTAGTTTAATGGTGATAGTGGCGGTAGTGGTGGGTTGTGGGTGCGGGTGTGGGAGTGGGAGAAGTTTGCTAACATTACATCTTCCCCCTAAACATAGAGCGTCCAATGGGCGTCGTCTCTGCCTCAGTCTCAGCGCTAGCGTCTGTCGTCCAAGTGCAGCAGCAGCAGTGTGGCCTCATCGGTTATCCCGGCATTGCATTTGAAGGTGTCTCACACTCACAGCATCACCCATACCATATTATTGTTAATGTCCGTCTCGTTGAGCACTGGTGTCAGGTCAGCATGGACCATTATTCCCGAGCTGAACTTCTGGTGCCTACTACTGCCTTGCAACGCTGCCGCCACTTCGAAGGACGGCATTTTCATTGAATCCTGCATCATTCACGATACGTCCTCATTTTCTATCGGATTCGCGTTCACAGGCCTGTCTATTCGTGACGTGTGTTCTTTGATACTACAAGATTCACGGCAGCGGCAGTGGAAATTTGGGATGTGTTTTAAATTTTCAGTCTCTGTTTAACGCATCGTCAATCTGCAAAGTATATTGTCCGCTGTGCTTCTTCATTAGAACAAATAACAACCTGTCATGACTGTCATGTGTAGCCGAACGACTTGTCTTCTGGTAGGCTGAGGGTATATTGACACGCAGGGTGGGTTACCCGGGTAATGTACCTGTACCACAAGGATCGAAGCCCACTGTCACGAGAAAACCTTCGCGCCGGTTGGGTTGATTTGGTGCCTACGAGTGACACACAGGAACAGCACTAGCTCGGCGCAATATGACAGGAGTGATAGAATATTTATGGCAAATGTTCACGTTGCAATGAGGTGTAATTTGAAGAACGAAAAGGAGCAGTGCGGGTATAGTGTGAGTGAATGCAAATTGACTTGAGAAACAAGCAGCAGGGCACATTCCGTTGCGAAACTGGAGTGGCTGACACGCTCCTCCTCAGCATAGGGGGATACAGTTAAGGCACGACGAAGGCAAGGCACCAATTCGAAAATACAAAAAAATAAACAATGGCCGGAAACCCGAAAGGAACCAATACGATACGGATAGGATTAAGACAAATCGGTGAAGGGGTATCTAGAGCGCAAGCACTGCGAGACCTAGAGCAGCTGCCCCACCAACAACATTGATTGTAGTCGAGGCAGCACTATTGGGTTTGTTCGAGGCGGCAGCGGAACTAGCGGTGCTGGAGGAAGCAGAGGAGTGAGAGGAAGCGGTCGATGGCGTGCCACTGGCCGCTGGAGATGTCGATGATGCGGGGGGATAGAGGAAGTCAGAGTAACACCCTATGTCAATATCCGTCAACAACTCATTTCAATGATGAAGAGTAGCAAAAGGGACGTACAGCAGCACGGCATGTTTCTTGAGCAATCTGTTCGGCCGTTTGGAGGTCAGTGCCACTGCAGCTGCTTATAAAGCACTGGGTAGTGGAGACAATAAAAGCTTGGTTAGTGCACAAACAATGCACTTCGCCGGACAGGCAGTTGCCGAGATCTGCCTTTGCCAAGCAAGGCTGTGCACAAGCTACGATGGTGTGTTAGGTTAGTTGAAGGAGGGATCAGAACAGGAAGACACGGACTTGGATAGGGATTCTGGCGTGAGTTAAGCGCGTAGGTCGCAGAGACGGTGGACACCACTGCGGTGAGGAAAAGACCGAGGAAAGCACGCATTATAGGTTGTCGCGTCGAAAAAAAAAGTAAAGATAATTTGAGGTCGAAACAAGCAAGCGGTGAAAGTAAGAGAGGGTTGGAGTTGATGGTGGGGGGAACGAAGGTTGATGGAGAAGAGGTTTTATATGAATCAAAGTGTGTGTGTGAGGAGAAAAGGAAGTTGGAATCAGTGTGCCCAAAGGCCCAAAGGAAAGGCCGTCAGGGCAACCAGTTGGTCCTGACCCTGACATCGCATAACTGGTAACTGGTGACTGGTGGTAACTGGAAGAGCAGTCAATTTGAAATGAAAAGAAAGGGATCACACGAACTAAGAGATAAAGGGATTACCTTTGTCGGAAACAATAACAAATATTCCCACCTATATTCACCAGCATTTGCCACCCACCTATAAACTGTAAAGTTATAACTCAGCCACTCAAACTTTATTAATTATGTCTCATCGTCCTCGTCCTCTAAGTTGTCAAAGTCAAAGTCTCATCTCTTCCTCTCCTTCGCCTTCGCAGATATGGTTGTGCGTATCCCATTATACTTTATTTCACTTATTATGCACTCATATTCATTGATTCTATGCCATTAGGGTACCAAGAAGAATACTAAAGTACAGTTCTTGTTCTGGTTAACATGGCTCTATTCATTAACTAACTTATATCATCATACAGGGCAAAACACGTTCTGCTCTTCAGGATGTCGTGACGCGCGAGTACACCATCCACCTCCACAAGTTTGTACATGGCCATTCATTTAAGAAGCGCGCCCCCACTGCCGTCAAGTCCGTCGTTGCCTTTGCTCAGAAGGAGATGGGTACATCTGATGTACGGATCGATCCAAAGCTTAATCAAGCCCTCTGGGAACGAGGCATAAAGAGTGTGCCTCACAGAATTCGCGTTAAACTCGAGCGTAAGTCCTCGTTTACATGGTAAAAGTGGCTGTATCGGCATCATTACTCTTACTCAACTTTCGTTCGCCCCTTATTGACATTCTCTTCCACAGGGAAGCGAAATGACGAGGAGAATGCCAAGGAGAAGCTATACACCTACGCATCACACGTTCCTACGACATCATTCAAGGTCAGTAATTTATCGCCACTTTGTGGTGTGTTGTTGTAATATATCCACATGCAGGGCCTTGGGACAGTAGCCGTGGATGCGGAGTGAAAGCTTGGGGGTCTAGCTATTCCTACATATTTGTTCATGCTGTCCTTCCTGTATAACTGTTTGCATCCTCGTGTGTCGCCAAAAAAAAGACAAGCATTAGCATTACTAAACGGTCATATTCGCCTAACTCTTCCTCATATGGCATTCGCTCTACTCAGCAGTCGAAATTGCCTTGTCTAAGAAAGGAATAATGCCGACATCTGTCAATCATCTATCTCACTATATACAAGGGTAGACTCGTAAAGGACCATTACATTGCCGTGCAGGTAAAACCCGGAAAGTAAGTAAAGAATGTACTCACACAAGAGTATTGTGACAGTGCCATCTAAATCCCAAAATGAACTTATGTCGTGAACACGCCGATGATCTTGAACGGTGGAACATTGGACCCTTCTGCGCCGAGCAATACGCACTCAACATAGTGCGAGCCTCTTGCTACACTGCGGTCAATCATTTGCAGCCTTTGTTACGATCAATCAGCGCGGAGATAAGGACAAGGCGAAAAAAGAAAAAGAGAACTGACGTAGCTTCTTCCTGGTCCGAATCACCTTCGTTGTCAATCACTACTCTGCCACCGTAGTTATCGTCCACCCAGCACTCAACCGTACTACCACCTTCAGGCCCGAGCACCGTGCGGGGCTCGCGCACATAATAAATGCCGATATCGCCCGCGCCCACGGTGAGCGGTACGCGCAAACGGCTCGTCGGGAGCGTGCTGTACCAATAGTGCGACCCGCTGCTCGTCGCGGGAGTGCTCGACTGAGGTGGATGGTGCGCGTGCCAGCCTGAGCCATAGAAGAGCGACGGCGGGAGCGGGTTCACTAGATCATTCGCGGATACACAAGCTGGCGAAACTTCCTCGTAACGCGCGAGGACATGTCGGATGGCCGAGAGCCAATTCGCGACACGGGTACTTGCAAGCCGACTGGATGGCCGGCTGCAGCCCGTGGCCGGGGCAAGTCGGGACCGTCAACGGCAGCCGCAGCCCCAGGAGCGCCTTTGCGCAGGCCTTTACCGCCAAACAAGCCTGTCGCATCCTTCGGCGACGTGCCTGCCTGCGCACCTAGCGTGTAATATATAGGTAGAGCCGCGCCAGAGCCTCGCGCAGCACTCCATGCGACGCAAACTTGAGACTGTATATACGCGACGAGCACGTCGGCAAGCACGCTATGACCTGCAGCATTGGCCAGGATAGGGTCGACATAATACCGGGAGATGGAGGGGGAGAAGTGATGTAGGATGGGTATAGTGCGGCTTTGGAGCTGGAAATGGCAGAACGTGTGAGCAATAGAGGTTGGAGTTAAGGAGGATAGTGGGCACCTGATGTGGGGTACATCGTAAAATTGCGCAACGACACTATGCCAATGGTCTGGACCGGCAAAGCCGGTTTGTTCGTGCACCTGGGGTGAGAAGTGACCAAGGATGACGACGGCAGGTGAATCAGGGCGTAAAAGGATGGATCGCACGAGCAGCTCAAAGTTGTCGAGAGTTCGACGGTCACTATTAAAAAAAGGTTATCAGTGTGTAATACATCCACCGAATGGAGAAAATGACGTGCGGCTTGTCGTCGGTATCAAGCTCTAGAATTACGAGATCGGTGTAGTCTGGGAGATGGTGGACGCTACAGAAGGAAAAGTACTCGGAATTGGTGCGTCGAATGGCACCATTGGTGAGCTCTGAAGCAGGATGGGGGAAGAGAGAATTCCACCAGGAGAAGAAACGAGAAGGATAGCACTCCGGAGCGATTGGGTCGTCACCGGCACCATGACACGAAGAGACTCGAGTACTTGTCAGTACAAATTCAAGTCTAGAGAGTCATGAACTACTTACCAGAGCCGCCAATCACGCTGATGGTGACGGGTTGACCGAGGAGAGCCTTGTGGATAACTTGCTGTACTCGAGCGCCGCTACCTAGGTGGAGCCAGCTCTTTGAGATGGCAAGGGCGCCGTATTTTTCGGCGAGGACGTCGCCTTTGCCAAATGTAGGACAAAAGGGGAACGGGTTCTGCGCGGCGTCGGTATCCGGATCTGAAAGGTTGAAATAATTTATTGGACGCAACGAGGAGGAGTAAGATGAGGGGTGATTGCGAAGGTAATACGCGTCGGAAGAATGTGAGGGAAGGATGAGGCGAGTGAAAAAAAGAACGGTAAGAAAGAGAGAGAGGATAAGCCAAATACGATTTGGCAAGCCGAGAGTACGTTGATTGAGACGAGACGGTGGTTTATCTAAGGAAGAGAGGATCGCGGAAGGGGGTAGACCGGGTGTTGGTGGGGAGATAAAAGCTGAAGTTTTTGCAGTTCGACGTTGCATGAGTGGAGAAGGTTCCAACTTTGAAGGTGGAAATAATTGTGAATGTGAGGGGCTTGGAGAGGATGAAGATGAGGATGAGGGTGAGGGTGAGGGTGAGGATGAAGACATGGTGATTGTCGACAGTCAGCGTCAGTCAGTGAAACGGACGGACACGCGCGAACAAACCAAATCGCTTATCCTCGGACAGCCATGCAACCAGCGTCAGTGAGGGCCTACCGTCGTGTACCAACACCATTGCCATTCTCTTCGGTATTATCATCGGTGCATTTATCACAATACTCATTTCTTTCTCTTTCTCTCATTATTCTGGTTATTCCACTTCATGGCGTGGTAGTGGGCACGCGCCAATACGCAATCGACCTCAAACTCGTCCACTTCTTCTCGACAACCATCTCCCCAACTCTCGCCCAGCGTCGACGCGTATTAGACCTCCTTAGCACACTCTCCCCTCATTACACGCGTGAGTGTACCCGGAATCTCAATCCCCTATACGTGCAGCAAGCACGCGAACGTTACGCCTCCCTCATCGGTCATAACCCCCTTCGTCAAAATCTTGGCTCTTTGATCTCGGTCTCGGTGGCCTTGACCCAATTCCTCGACCCAGTCAAGAAGAGGCCTCTTACTACGCTCATCGGCGTGACCTTGTCAGCGGAGAGCACAAGTACTTTTTTGCCATCAATCTTTACAATTCTTTCGATGTCATTCCAGACCTCTTTGCTACCCTCTTCCGCGTCGCGGCCGTCCTTGGTTATCACAATGTCTTTGTTTCCATCTACGAGAATGGTTCCACAGACCAGACCAAGGCTCTCCTCCGCATCTTTGACGCTCTCGCTCGTTCTGTTGGCCTCCGTATTACCATTCGCACATCCCAGCGCACACGTGGTGCGTTCAATCACCGTATCGAGTACCTCGCGGAGGTTCGAAACGCTGCCTTTGTGCCCCTCCACGAGTTACGAGACTCCGAGAATGAATATTTCGATACCATAGTGTTCATGAACGACATCCTCCCATGTATCGATGACCTGCTCGAACTTATTTACCAAAGCCGTTTGAATAATGCCGGCATCACTTGTGCTGCTGATTACATGTATCATGACGATCTCGTACGTTCACATATCGCTTCCCCTCCTGTTCGTGGCTGATTTTCTGCAAAGGGAGCCCCCGTCTTCTATGATAACTGGGTTGCGCGTGACATTAATGGCACTGCCCTCGAAAATGCGCCTTTCGAGTCTATTTTCCATGATGGTGCCTCCTCTTTGCGCTTCCAGCACCATCTTCCTGTCCAGGTTCAGTCGTGCTGGAATGGCATCGCCGTCCTCGACCCTGCTCCCTTTTACCTGCCGAAACACGTCCGCTTTCGCATGGCACGCATCGCCGAAGGCGAATGTTCTGCTAGCGAGTGCTCTCTCATCTGCAACGACTACTGGGAAGCTGGTTACGGACGCATTCTTATGGCACCGCGTGTGAAGCTTGCATATGACCGGGTATGTCCTGTTTCCTTGCCCACTGGCTGGTGTGCGTGCATGGCGTGTGTCTAACGAGAAGCACTGCAGAAAGTTTTTGACATTATTCACCCACCAAGACGTAATCTGACAGCAATTCGCGGCTACGTCCGCCTGGGTGGGCTCCCTGATAACCCCCGCACGGATCCTCAAGATCGTGCATGGTTTGGCCCTCACGACCGCCTATTCACGGAAGAGGAGAGTGAGCCAATCGATTTTTTGCCCAGTCCCCATCACGGTGCGTGATCTTCTCCCCGCGTTGATGAACTTCGTTTGTCGCTGATTTCGTGCGTTATCTGTAGTATGGTGCTGGGGCTGGGATGGGGCTGGGGACCTCGACGGACCTGATGTTGATCCTGTCTGGGAAGAAGTGCCAGAAAAATCCAAATCACAGCATGCCGTCGACGTTAAACATGACAGGAGCTTCAAAAGGCATTAGTTAGGGGCGGAAGGGCGGAAGGGAGCCCCGGGAAGCGAGGATCTCAAGTTCAAGCTGGATGGATACCCTTGGGATGCGCTCGACGCCTTAATGAACTTTATGGTTTGATGACCAAGAGGTACTAACGCGTGTTAAGATACAATGGTAGTGCGACAGCCCTACGCACATTGTCTCGTGGTCGTGGTACAGCGAGCCTCGGGTAACTAGATAGATGCGAGCGTAAAGGGAGAGGGGAGTATATGCCTCAGGCAAACCTCTTCCACGCGTGCTTTTCGTACTCCACCATCTGCTTGCGTTTCTTTGGTCTGCATTGCGAAATACTCCCGTAAGCCGCTATCATAATATAAAGAGTACGGGAAGGCCACGCACAATATAGGCACCCGTGGCTCAATCAGTGCACGCTGCTGCATGCTCCATAACCGATCCCTGAATAAGTTACCCTCGGGCTTACACCGGCGTCATCAACACAGGAAAAAGTACAAGATCACTCATCGTATAAAGCACAATGAATATGTATAGATGGCACATACCCGAAGTCCGCGCAAACTCTCGCTGAGCTCCTCCCCGAGCTGCACGTCAACGTTCACCTCGCGTACGATGTGCTTTCCAAGCTTCTGCCCTGCAAGACCATTCTGCGCGAGGCACGCCTCCTGCTTAGAGCGTCGCTCGGCTGAAGCTTGGGCACGCGCTGCTAGTGTCCTATCGGCGGCTTTGCGCAGGGATTTAACAGAATCAACAGATGCGTGTAAACGTTTACGCAGGATGCGTTCCACGAGAGCATATTTCTAGTAAAATTCTAGAGATGAGTGGGCAGCGGTGTGGGAGGATTGTGCACTGGGGGAAAGAGGGGGAGGGGGAGGGGAAGTTGTGTTATCGACGTACCTCAGCGCGCAGCTTTTCTGCCTTTAGTCTTTGTTGTTTCGTCTTGCGTTTCGGCAGTGTCTTTTTCGTCTGGGATACGCTTCCGGTACGAACAATATCACCGTGCTCTGAATCGTCCTGGCCCTCACCAGCGTCAAGCTTGTCTACCAACATGCCCTGCACCCCGCCCTGTCGTCTGCTTGTCGTGCACTGAAGATGCGCGCCTTTGTGGCTTCGAATGCCTCGGCTTCTTTCACTCGGCGCAGTTCGGTTTCGTACGCGGTGCGGAGTAGAGCGCTATGTGCAACTTCGGGTGGGTTATATGATGTTCCTACATGCGGGGCAGGAACTGCGGGCAGGGTGATCATGGTACGCGGATGGGGGATGGCTGGTGCCTGTACAAGAGAATCAGGACATGAGCGGCAGACAGGGTGTGTTTCGGGAGGACGGCGCACCTTGACTTTAACACCGCCGTCCAATCCTTCTTCCACTTCTACGGACCACATGTCGTATTTACCACTTTTTTTAACGGCTTCAGAAGCTTCAAGCAGCGCGCTGCCTGCTCCGGGTTGCGAGGGATCCACGATGCTATTCAGAGGGCCCCTGCGATCCCTTCGTGCGATCCTGAGCAGCCGCTCTTTCTCGCGGGCACTCATAAGAGATCTTCGAGGGCGTGCATAGACTGCGGTGACAGCAGAGCGTTGGGTAATTATTTGATGTGACTTCAAGGAAGTACGGTCGAAGTGCGGGAGAGATTTTCGAACTGAGAAGCGGAGGGAGAGATTAGATCGTTGGAGTATAGAAGTGAGAAAAACTAATGCCTTTATCATCGCCTTTGGTATCGACGATATATAACTCGCTGTCTGTCTTCTTCCGTAATGTCGACCTTTGAAGGTGATTTGAACACAGATTAAAAGAAAAGAAAAAAGGAGACCCCTACACACCCAAAGGTGCGCTCCTCCTCACGAAGACCCTCAAGTTTCTCTTCAAGATCTTCAATATTAACGTTCTTCCTCCATGCCTTTTTACCTTTCCTGCTCGATTGGTTATGCTGTGCAGGTGCACCTACGATGGAGGCAACTGAAGGTTTTTTTTTTGGCTTGACAATAGAGGTCGTCATGAATCAGGCTGCAATCAAGTTTTGACTTGCAAGTCGAGGGTAAACTTTACCGGGCCCGGGTTCGGCCCGCCGCCACAGGCCTTTCCACCCTCACCACCTCCCATTCACTATCTACGACGAGATTCACTTAAACTCTGACGAGAACTGTAGGTGAGTGCATCGCCCAGATAACTGATATTTGGACGTTATATGGCGTGGCGAAATGCAACTCGCCCGTGACCACAACCTGGATCTTTGCTTTGCTTTGAATAAATACGCATTTCTCGTGCAGACTATTGACTCTTCGCTTAACGTCTAGTCCCAACGGGTCGAAGGTCGCCTGTCTGCCAGTATTCTGTATTTGTATCATATAAATCCTTCAATCATCATTTTCAGATATGTCCAGCATGGATGTAGATGCCATTGAGGAGGTGGAAATGGCATATTATAGTGCCGAGGCCTCGTCTAGCAAAGGGGCGGCACCATTGGCCGTTGTCGTCGATGACGCGCACCCTTTTGACCTCGACGCGTACATATCGGGCTACTCCGGTAAATACCTCTTTTGCCATGACAAGCCGTCGTTGGACCGTAACGCTACGCAGGCCGGGCAGGCTTAGATCGCCTGATCAACACCATATCGCTTTCCCCTACTCTTGCCCCGCAAGCTCTCACCCGGTCCCTTCAGCTCCTCGTCGAGCCGGCACAACGTGACACGGACTTGTATAAGACGATTTTGTCAGCCTATGAAGGTGCATCCTCTAGACCTGGTTACAACCTACCATCTTTAGACGAGCTCCTGCCCGATCACACGCCATACCTCGATTGGATCGAGGAAACCAATGAGCGTAATTCTGCGGAGCGCCGGAAGCTCGAGGTTGAGCTCAAGACATACACTGGCAACATGATCAAGGAGAGCATCCGCATGGCTCACCGAGACCTAGGGGCCTTTTACCGTGCCACGGGCAATTTCGACAACGCCCTACGCCATCACACCAAGTCGCGTGAGTTCTGTACGACAACGCAAAACATGCTCGACATGTGTCTCTCAGTATTGGAGGTAGCCACTTTTTTTTTTTTTTTTTCAAATTTCTCTCTCGATGCCACTGCTTACCAAGGCTTCTGTGGTAGCTTCTTTTGGAACAGCGCAGCTTTTCACATATCCCAACATATGTTTTCAAAGCGGAATCCGCTTTGGACAGCATCATAGCATCCGGGCAGTCAACTACTAGCTTGGGTATCGGGTTAGGAGCGACAGGGCCGAAGAAGGCTGATCAGCATCACACGGTCGAGGCAAAACTCGCCCTTTGCACTGCGCTTTCGCACCTGTCGACTGGGAATTACGCGAAAGCTGCGCAAGATCTCCTGCAGCCGATGTCAGCGGCATCCCTGGCGCCGTGGACTGGCACCATCGTCTCGGCGGGAGATATTGGAGTATATGCAACACTTTGCGCGCTCGCGACTCTGGGGCGCGCCGAGCTCAAGTCAAGGGTGGTAGAAGGAGAGGGGTTAGCTGGAGAGGGAGAAGGCATGAAAGAGCTGTTGGATGCTTGGATGGCAAGCAACTTCAGGGCCGTACTCGAACTCCTTGAAAGATTCTCTGTAAGCGCTCACAGGCTGTGTCCTCCATTCTTCGTGCAGCTGATATAGAATCCTTGGTTTAGGCCCGTCATCTGCTCGACCCGCTATTGGGCCCACACGTCGCGAACCTCACTGCACTCATCCGTTCCCGCGCTGTTGTTCTCTATTTCCAACCCTTTGCGACGATTCGGCTCGAGCGCATGAGCGCTGCGTTCGGATGGACAGTCGAGGACACGGAAAAGGAGGTCGTCGCCCTAATCCAGCGAGGGGACATCCTCGGTCGGGTGGACAGCCAAAACAAAATTCTCAAGGCGCGCTCCACGAATCCCCGAGCGCAGTTGTACGCTCACGCGCTCAGGGCTGGGGCTGAAATGCAGAGAGCGACAGACAAGTTATTGCTCCGTCTTCGACTGTGCGCATAAGTTGCTCGATTCGTTCGATGTCATGTTGATTTGTTTCAAATTTGTAGCCAGCAAGCTGACTTGGTTGTTCGTAAAGCGGCGCCGCACCGGCCTCGACTGCAGTACTCACAAGTGCCGGGGCCTCCGAGTCTGTGGAGCAGTAGAATGTCCATCCACTGTTGAAGTTGTATCTGCGCTTTTTCATATAATTCCTTTCCGTGCTTTATTCTCCCTCCGCACAGTTAGCAAGTCGAGAAACTTCCAAACTTCTCACGGATTTGTTACGCATGTTGTATACAACTAGCCCACGCCGAGAATGTACATTTTCAACGGGTCGATTAGTTGAGATGTGGATGGACAACTACAGCTCAGAGCTAGGCATTAGGGGTTGGGTTTCAAACACACACTAATGATGATTGTGATGACACCGGTATGACTGAACATACTGCCCACGAAAGCAAAAATTCAAACCGCGCCAAAAATCTACGTGCGTAGCCACGCCGTCTTTGCGATCTTCTTCAGCCTCTTCTGCTCCTTAAAGCGTTCCTGTGAGAGTTTGGTAAGGGCTCTGCACGTGAAATTTACTGGAAAAGTAGCCCACCAAGTCCTTCTTACTAGGTCTTTTCCGTTTCTTCCCGTTAGCTGCATCTTCGTCCTCTTGTTGCTTTCTTTGCGCAACTTCCTGTTCCCACTGCTCCATGTTGAAGTAAACGGAGCTCATTCGTTTCATGCGCTCAAACTCTGACAAATGGCCAGGGTCGCGTGCGTCGGGTTTCGCAAACGCTCCTGTATGCGCGTTGAACCTCGCAGTGAAGTTGTAAATGCTACCTGGGGCGGACGGCCCTGCGAGGGACGGGTCGAGGTATGCGAGGGAAGGGTCTATACCCTGCGCCACGGCGGCCTCCTGCAACGCGTAAATCTGCGCAACAGATGCGGGTACATGTGTCGCACCGGAGGATGCACCGGAAGAAGATCCGGAAGGGCCTTCTTCTTGAGCGTTTGAGGTCGGCACAGAGGCGGACGCAGAATCGGACGCAGAGTCAGAGGTAGAAGAGGAGAATGGATCGGTCGTAGTTGATTGTAAGGGGTTCACCCACGTCGTTTCTTGAGTGATAGTATTGTAAAAATAGTACGCATTGTGCACAGGTGACCATATCGCCTGCCAATTTCCAGAAGAAGGGATTGCAGGGGTTGCTGCAGTTGGCGATGAGGCAGGTGTGGCCTCAGTACTGGTACTAGAATTGGACTCGGCAGGCTTGATGTCGGATTCCGATAGTTCTACCACTTTTTCTTCTACCTGGCTCATTTCCGGTTTATCTGATGACAGAGAGTGATCATTTAAAGAAGAATCGGGTAAGGGACTGGAGCTGTTGTTGGACATTGAAGAAGGTGATGGAGGTAAAGTGCTAAGAAGGCTGTGTAAAGTGGTGTGTGATTTAAGTTTAAGAAACCAGAAACTAACTTGATCAAAACCGACAACTGCAGCAGCAGCAGATTTACAATCACGACGTACTCCTCAACAATTCCGAACCCATTGAAAAGGCGAAGGGAGAGCTCTACGAAGATGAGTGACCATCCAGGCCCAATTTCTTTACCTCCTCAACAACCTCTTCGCTCTGCTATGAAACACTCCTCTCACCCCTCGACACCGTCCATAAATTCCCCACCTCTTTCCCCCTTCTTTCAACCCTCACCTATCCCTCCAGTACCGCAAGTCTCTATTCAATCCTTGGCCTCAGCATCTCCTTCCCAGAGCCCTGCTAGTGCCTTCAACTCTCCTCTCCCTGTCAACAGCCCTTCGGCCACCGGAATTCTCCTTACACCCTCTTCCACCATCCAGTCTCCTACCGCTTCCACGATAATTGGTGTAAATGCATCCCAAGGGTATACCCCTAAAGTGTCCTTTGATACATTTGAGAACCCTGTAGCTTCTATGTTCTCATTTACCTTACAAGTCAAGTCAGATGGTTACGAGCGCCGCCCGAGCACGCGCGTTTTTCTGTGCGCATCCAGTCCAGACGATAGTGGTCGTCAAGCGCTAGATTGGGCTATCGAGGGTCTAGTCCAGGATGGAGATGAACTTATTGTTTTTCGCGGAATAGACCAGGAAGATCTGGGTAAGCAACCCTCCTCAGTCTCACTCTCCCTGAAGATACATTCTCCGTCTGCAGAAAGGGATCATGACGTTGTCCGTGACGAAGCCAGGGATTATATGCATCGCATACAGGACAAGTGTGTGGATGTTGACCCCGATCGAAAGGTATCCACTCGGTGCCTCTACGTATAGGCGCTCATTGTCTGACAACATGCCATTGCTCTAGTTATCCATCATCGTTGAGTACATCGCAGGCAAGGTTACAACAACGATAGATCGACTCATTGCACTTTATCGCCCGGACTCCGTCGTTGTTGGCTCGCGAGGCGCGCGGAGGATGAAGCAGGCGTTCGGTGCCGCCTTTGGCGCGCAGGGCGTGGGGGGCGTTTCAAAGTACTGCCTCAGCCACTCTCCGGTACCCGTTATTGTAGTGCGCCCGGAGAGCAAGGTTCGGAAGACGCTCGACAAGCGTCGCGCAGATCCGAAGCGGGGCATACACTTCGATGAGTGAGTAGTTTTCACGAATCAAGCAGAGTTATTTGACCGTAGCTAATGGTGCCTGTGGGTTGTAGTAGCCACAGACTACAAGCTCAAAGAAGCAACAATTCAGGGCCTGGACTACCTATCACATCTACATTGTCTCGTTAAATTTGTTGTTGTGCTCCCTCCTTGTAATTGCGAGAGTCAAAGTCCGAGTGTAATATGACACGATCACATGACTTGGTACATGGCAGCGCGACCGCGAGACCGCGACTCAACAGCAACTGTTAATAACAACGACAACAACGACAACAACAACGACGATGGAGGGTAGTGAATTCGGCCACTACGGTGTCCTGCGCTTCATGAAACGACATGAAGAAACCGTTATAGCATCTTATCCAATAGATGAAGATGAACTCACTTTTGGTTGTGACCCATCCTGTAGCGTTCGACTCTACTATCCTACTGTCAGCCCTCTCCACGCAAAAATCATTTTCCAAGAGCGGAAAGTCAGTCTGTTGCTTGTGTTCACGCGTCAGTATTATAAGTTCATAATCCGGTTTCAGGCATTTATAGAGGTGTTGGGAGTGCATGGTCTCCTTGTCGACCAGTGCTATGTCTTCCCAGCAACCACGACGACTCATACAACCGTCCCTCTGATTAACAATTCGCAAATAGAAATCAACAAGAAACGTTTTCGGTTTGAATATCCACCTAAAGCACTTCGGCCTGCCCTCGTTTTTACCCCACCACCATCTGTATCGAAATCTGTGCGGAAACGCGTACTCCGGCTTTCCATGATTCAGAGCGCCCAGGTCTTCACTCCGCGCCCTGACCCCGACCCCCGCGTCAACCTGCGTGTGCTGCAGACGCCGATCCGGTTGAACAGCTCGCAGTTAAAACATGCACACAGTGCTTTCGAGCAGGAGCAAGCCGATGAGCAAGACCAAGAGCATGGCACGCCCATTCGTCTTGTCGAGGGAAATCGCCCACAGGTCGTGGAGGAGGAGCAGGATCTCGTGATTTTGGAAGAAGTTGATGCCCCCGAACCTTAGCTCCAGTGCACTTGCCCCCCAGTGTCCAAAGGGAAGCGCCACAGCCCAGCCTGATTAACCCCATGCAAAGCCCCGTACGTGCAACTCAGGCGGGAGGCCACATGCGACACCCGCCTTTCCCCTTCCTCCATCGTATCAGTCACAACAGTTCCAAACGCCACGCCGGCGGCCAGCACGACCATCATTGCACCGCGCAGTGCTGATCCGGTCTGTACAGCGTGCTGTGATGCGGGTCGAGATGGAGAAGGAACAAGAGCAGGAAGAGCGTGAGGTGGAGGAACATGTCATACCCATAGAGGAACAGATGGAGGTTGATGAGAGAGATGAGGATGGCCAAGAAGCCATCAATGAAGAGCACGGGGAAGAAGTTCACGAGGATGGTGATGATGAGGGCGCACAGCCGGACCCCGAGCCAACTGTGCCAAAATCTGGGTGGCGTAAAAGCCTCGAGGCTTTCAAGAGCAGCCTACAAACTTTCCGCTCTCCCTCAACGTCGCCAGAGAAGACCGAGCACGCGGAGCGAGGCCCCATCACTGGTGTAAGAACCACGTCGAATCTGTATAATTGTTGTCTGACGGGATTTTCTTCAACAGCAGCGCTGCTATGACGATGAATATGATGACGATCATTCCACTAATGATGAAAACGAGCCTTTGGATCAGAACGAGGAGCTGCAAAAGCTCGACGGTGGAGAAAATCCAACAGATGCCTTAGGTGACCCTGAGCTTGAAGGCAAGATCGCTGGACACCAGCGTGTATTTACCCCTCGTCAATTCACACCCCAGCGTCCTCAGAGGCCTCTATCCTTTATGACTCCGCAAGTCCACAAGTTCAATGACGGCCTTAGTCTCGCGGATCGTGTCAGGGGACGTAAATCAACTGGTGGCGTTAGCCAGGCGAGCATGACAAGGTCATGGCTGGTTACGGATACCGCGGTCTCCGATACAGACCAGGAGATGTCCGGGGCAAAAGCGGAATCAGGACAGCGAAGAGTCAGTCAATCAGAAAAACAGGTATACTTTTTTCGAGTCTTAAAGGAACCCGACCTTATGTCCATTTTCGCAGGCTATCCAGGAACGCAGACGTTCTGCCCTCGTTCAACCTGACATGTTCTTCGGGGGAATATACCGGGCTCCCAACGCAGTTCCTCAGGTTCTGGAACTCCCGCAACGAAAACAGCATCTGTATTTGCCTCCCCGTCCAAGGTTTGGGACACAATCAAGGAGGACGATGAAGAAGCGGAGACCTCTACACTCCTTGAAAAAATGAAGGAGGTGGTTGAGGGTATGCAGCGCCGACGAAGCATACAACCCGAGGCAATTGCCGATGTTCCTATATCTAGTACACCAGAGGGAGGTAAAGAAGTCACAGGACAGCAATATGAGATACCTGAAGACAATGAAGTGACTGCTGAGGGAGGTACTCCCCTGCAAACGGAGTCTCGCTCTGTAATCCCCTCGTCCCCTGCCACTCCACACATGTCAGATCTTAAGCATGTCTTCTCTGAGAAGCGTGTCGCGAATATGCCTACCTCTTACGCAGGTGTCGTCAAACTCTTCAAAGCGGAGCCTTCCTCGAATCCCGAGACCCCACGCCTGGACGGAGTACGCGAGATGTTCTTCCGAGAACGGGAGCGGGAACCAAACACCCCGATCTTCGAAGGTATTGGCGAGATGCTGACAACCCCGCCTGAATATGACGCTCAAGAGTTCAAGCCAAGCGACGAGATTGACAGCATTGCACCAGAAATCCCCGCTCCATCTCTAATGCCCCTCAAAGGGAAGCCTGCAATTACCGGTTCCCCATCTAAACCAAGCTCCGGGGTTGCAGAAAAGACACCGGCCATCCGTCCCATGAATAAAGGCCGTGCAACTCCTGCTGACCTAGGGCAACTTGCAGACGACGAGCTGACACCGGATGTTCCACCAGCGAGGCCCACGAAGTACAACGCAAACGCACCTAAGGGCTCTATCGTGAGGCGAACAACTCGAAGAGTCGAGAGAGAAGCGAAGGAGGTGATTATCTTATAGACCTCGACTACCTTCGAAAAGAGTCCGGGACTAATGCAGCGTGACCAGGACATGGCAGTAGCACCTGCCAAATCGGCAAGCAAGACGAGGAAACCTGCAGCTCCTGAGACCACTGAGCTTACTTCACAACCGAAGCCTGCTGCCTCTGTCCCCGAGCCTATTCGGCGTTCCCGAACGACCACGAGGTCCGTCGGGTCAACGGACAACGAGCGTGTAGAATCCAGCAAGTCGACGCGCAAGACAATGCGAGGCACGAAAGGACTAGCCGCACCCGCACCAGCAGCTGGCGCAGAGCCGGTAGCGGAACCTGCGAAGAGCATACGCCGAGGAGCGAAGCGCAGCCAATCGGTGGACGTGGCGACTGCTGCAGCCACGATTAAGCGACGTGTCGCCAAGTCCAAGGCAAGCGACGCCGAAGATGCCTCTAGGAACGACGGCCTGCCTGAAACCGCCGATCGCGCTGAACTTCCAGAAGTACCGCCTATGGCTCGGGTGCAGCGTGGGAGGACCGAGCCTGCGGAAACGGAAGACGAGAACGCGGGAGCAGGAGCGGCGGTAACGGCGGGTGGGCTACGCAATGCTCGAGGAGGCGAACGCCCACCGCTGGCGTTGCGTCGAATCGTGTTATAGCTGCTGCAAAAGCACGTGCTGTTGCATCATCCGGCAAGAGCGCACAAGTGGTTGGGGAGAAAGAGAACACGCCGGAACGGGTACATGTGAAAGAAGAGGAGGAAGAGAGGCAGCCGGCGATCGTCATCAAGGGAGTGCGAACACGCAAGACCGCGGCGGCAGCTCCGAAGGCCCAGAGCGAACCTGAGAAGGATGGGACTACAGTCAAGGCGAGAGCCCCAAGAACGAGAGCTGCCAGTGCGAGGAAGTAAAACTGCGTCGAAAGGACGACCACGCCCTGATCCCTGTGTATTTGTAACGACCAACGACCATGACCATTGACGACCATACCACACTTTGATTTTCACTCGCTTGCTCACCTGCCCTAGAGATGATGATGATGATCAAATCAAATAGCCAGCAATATGAATTATGCCCGATCCGCCCGATCCTAACTTAAACATGCGTGGGGTATTGTACAATCGCATTGCAAACTGACTCTATAGAGGTTGAGGATGAATGCCCGTCCCATTCAAAATGTCTGATTCTCTGGTTTCTCTCACGCATCGTAGGCTGCTGGGTCGATATCTATACCGTACTGAGTTTTAGCTACCTCGCGCATTTGACGATCTAGCTCATCTTCAAAGTGATCATCTTCACTACCAGTGATCCACTTCCAAGTGTGGCTCAACCAGAAGACGGCCTCGATTGAAGCCATCACAGCGTAGAACATACCCTCGTGGAAACGTTCTTTAATATGACTGCCAAAGCTCAAGTCTGAGGAGCGCGGGATGGCGTCGGCTGCGGCTAACCCAATAATCTTGATGCGGTTGACCGGTGAGCCGAGCATTTGGTTGTTGCCTTGCACAATGCTTGAACGAGTCGGTAAAACCAGTATCAGGGACTTGTCCAAATCCGCGTTGAGAGTGTATGCAAAGAAGACTTACCGCATGTTCCTGCCGACAAAAATGAGTTCCTTAGGCATTTTGTCCGTGTCGACAAGGAAATTCCTAAGCTTCTCTTTTAGCAGCACGCTCGCTTCGTACTGTGAGGGTGTCGTGCTCTCTTTGTTGTCGGGCTTCTTGCTTCTCGTGCTCAAACTGATGGGCTTCAAAAGGATCGAGCTAGCGAACAGACCTGGCTCGCCGAGACCCCACTGCGTCGCAACTCTTGATATAGTACCGAGGTCTATTGCAATTAGAGCTTTCCATAGCTCTGCATATTGTCTACGAAACTGAGGGGCGAGTTCCACGTACAGACCATGGTCGATCAGGACGAGCTGTGGGCGACGACGGTGCTGGGGGTGTGGACGTATGAATATGTTTCCTGGGTGCGGATCGCAATGGACCCAGCCCCAGCGAAATATTTGCGCGCTGAAAAGTCAACCATGGTTTGCATGACCCATTTCGTGCCGCCTTCCAGTGGTTCGAAAGCGTCGGTATCGGACGAAAGGGCGGGGGATCCGAGCGGAGTCATTGATTTTGAAGGCAGGTCGGCGCTCGGATTTCCCATGAGTTTTAACACACCTTGCCTATCACTGAGGCGCACACCGCCAATCCACTCGGCAGTGAGGACCCTCTTGGTTGAATACTCTGGATGAACGTTTGGTATATGCACGCGCTCCGCTAGAGATAAGTCCTGTGCAATGAGGTCTGCAGTGCGTATAGCGTTCTGAGACTCATTCACAAATCCAATTCTTGACGAAGGTGGTCGCAGATGAAGTCTAGTCACGCGTAAGCGCGCATATATTTGCAGCTTGCAGGGGAGCGTACCAACAACAAAATAGGCCGGCATATCAAACACCCAATGCTCGTATATCCACATGGCTGCACGAAATGCAGCAAGGTCCGGCTCCATTTGCTTTGCTACGGCGGGCTTTTGAACCTTGACGGCTACCCAATCTCCAGGCCTTCCATCTTCGCCCTTCAATCGAGCACGATGTACTTGGGCAATGCTAGCACTGGCAACAGCAGTCTCTTCGAACTCCAAAAAAATGCCATCTGGGCCACTTGGAGGACGGCCAAACTCTTCCTGGAATACGCGGGCGATGTCTATGAAAGGGACTTGCGGAGCATCATCAAAGAGTCGTGAGAATTTTACTTGTATGGGCCTTGGTAATAATGCAGCATTGGCGCCGATAACCTGGCCTAATCATTCGTTAATCAGTTTGACCGGGTTGCTATGGCGCAAGACACACCAAATTTTATGTAAAGCCCGCCATTGGAGAGAAAGAGGTTAAGGAGGCGGTCACCGACGCGTTCATGCAAGGCGGATATAGAGTCACTCTTGCCCGGTGTAAAATTCAACTTGTAGTCCGCTGCGATGAGTGCACACTTCCAGGCCAATTAGTGAGTTGGAGAGGGTTTGTGCTTAAAATACAGACGCACGGTCCAGAACGTTCGAAGATTTCGCACCATGGTGCTCGCATATAACTCCCGATCTGCAACGTATCCTACCACTCCCAGGAGGACAACATAACCCAATCGTCGAACAAGTACACCTTTTGCAGACAAGGTCTGTCTACTTGATGACGGGGTCAATAAAGCGTGATAGCTCCGTGGAGATCCTTGTCGACTTGATGGTAGATGAGAGAGCAAATGATAGCTCCGAATGGCCGGACTTCGGAAGATGTATCGCATTTCGAGAAATATCCGCTAAGGCGGCAAAGGATGAGAGGAGATTCTATGAAGACTGGGTTTCGGTATAGTGCAGAAATGATGAGCACGCATACCGCCGAAGTACATGAAAGATGAAAGTCGAGTCAAAGTACGGCGAGCGATGATTGAGTCACGTGACCGGAGATTTGTGTGTGATGACCCGGGTGATGGGGGTGATGGAGGTTTGATTATTTTTTTATTGATTATTTTGATTAGTATCTTATCCTATGCTAACTATCTGAGATCACTGAGCTGACGCTGACAACTCGTAATTCTATCAATGACGGCGACGACGCGGCCATCTTTGACCTCTCCTTGAACACGTCAGCATATCATCCACCTGTAGAAAATGTGTATCAACGTTTGATGGAACTATCGGGCCTGGGGCCTGGAAGCCTTTATTAACCATGTCTCGGTTCATTTCACTTTTATCCCCCCGAGTATGGTGCTGCCATCAATCATCGTTGGCCTTGACGAGACCCTTCCAGGAGTCCCCTCACACCACGAGTGAGTGTATCCTCTCCTCTGGTTACTTGTAACCAAACAATGGCACATGCAGTGTGTATTCCACGATAGACCCCCAAATACATTTCTCGGAGGGGACATACCGCGACAAAGTCGTTTTGATTACAGGCGCATCTCGTGGCATCGGGGCAGAAACTGCAAGGTATTACGCACGGGCTGGTGCAGTCATTGCACTCGTTGCTCGTGACCCAACTCTACTGGACTCAGTCAAAGCGGAAATTCTACAGGACGTCCCTGAAGCCCGTGTTCTAGCTTTTGCAGCCGACGTGAAGGACACATCAAGGGTCAAGGAAGTAGTTGAGACCACGATTCAGACGTTTGGCAGACTGGATATATTGATTGCGAACGCTGGCGCCGTGCGACCGTTCCACAAACGTCAGTCCAGGTCTCGCCTGATGTCAACTCGTTCCTATTCACACCACTTTCCCTAGCGTTTGCCTCACTCGACCCCGAAGGTTGGTGGAATACAGTCGAGGTTAACCTTCGTGGAGTCTATAACTTCGTTCAGTGAGTAAATAAATGCACACAGCTCAGCCTCCTTTTATTCATCCGTAATACGAGCTTTGCAATTCCGCACATTCAAGAGGCGAATGGTTACGTTGTAGCCGTATCTTCTGCAGCTGCTCAGATTCGCGGCATAGGTGCAAGCGACTACTGCCTATCAAAACATGCGTTGGGCCGATTTATAGAATTTATTCCCCTAGGTAACCACGCTTAGAAAACACGCCCAGGAGGTTACCCTGATAACCTTGACCATCATGTAGAATACCCTGGAGTCAGAGCGTTCTCTCTGCATCCTGGTGCGTGCGACACGACACTCGGACATGATGCCCGTTCTGGGATCCCGATGGTTGACAGCCTCGCCCTGCCGGCTGCTACCAGCCTTTACCTCACATCTGGAAAGGCAGATTGGCTAAGTGGCAGGCAAGTTCCATGTCGTACTCTTAGCCATGAACTAACAATACTGTAGATACTTGTCTGCAACGTGGGATATGGGCGAAGTTGAAAAACGCTGGAAAGCAAAGGTTTTGGACAATAATGGCCTTGTGAGCAAGCTTTACATCCCTTGAGGACCCCTCCGTTTGTTCTAGCCTTCGCCTCAGCACCTGTGGCAATTGACCCGCTGACTCCTACCACTACGAGATTACCGTTATTGTCTCATCCTATATCTATTATAATATGGGTTACGTTAGAAGAACATGCAAGAAGGTTCAATTAGAGAAAGATTCATTCGACTTCTCGTGACTGGATGCTCGGAATCCCTCCAGCCCCTAATAAGAGTGAGCCGATCAACGAAGTGGGTGCCGGATCTATGCAAACGCTGTGTGCAAGCCGCCACCGCTCGCGAAATCAAGCCCAGGGGCCAGCCACAGGCGGGTAAGGAATATCTTGCCCGAACCCCCTTTCAATGGGTTAGCGCAAAATTTCCGAGGGTGAAAGCACAGAAGTAGAAAGAATCATCAACTATTCGTTCTCGTATGGCCTGATAAAAAGTCGGAAGTAAGCTGGCGTGCCGCCGCTTGCAGAGAGGAGAGTAGGGGCATGGTGAAATGGTTATAAGGCAGGGGCAAAGGCGAAGGCAATGATGTGGTGTGGAAACCCACGAGGGCAGAGCATTCTTGCTCGCTACCTATCAGCCAATGGGAAATCAGAGCGACGACCGCATTCAAATCTTCACACCCGGGCGGTGCATCACCATTGATCATGACCCGTCAACCCATATTAACATCTCTACACAGCTGCAAATTGTAAGTGTAACAATGGCTGTGATGCTGCGATCATCCCAAGTATTGAATGAACCCGATAATCGCAAGCAGGCAGGAGTAATTTAGTCTAAACACGCACACACATACGAAGAATGGATGCCCCACTTATATAAAACCTCAATCATACGTGTTTTCATTCTCATTCTCACCCTTCGCACCTCACCCCTCTATAATGTCGCCTGCTAGCATTGCATACCCTCCCACCGCACACATGTGCTTTAACGATTCAGCGCCCATTCACGCTCCCGTTATAACAAATGTTCAGCCACATGCTCGTGCCAAAATGATGGTTGCTGGACCTAATAATGACAATGCCCGAAACGGAAAGGCTATACGGCTGAGGGGAGGTTGCATCCCTTGTCCGGTACACGCCCTATCTCTTTCATTCCCCTAGATGCCTTGGCTGAACTGTACATTCAGGACGGAAGTGTGTGCTGGATCATTCCATGTTGCTGCTGCTGCTAAGAATCTTACCTAATCTGACTTGCGAGCCGCCCAGCCCAACATTATGCATAATTATTGGTTATACTACGTATATTACGTCATTTCGATCTGGAGTTGCATCATCATGCATCATAATAAACACGTGACCGACGCGTCGGTATTTGGACTTTATTTGTACACACTGTACACACATACACACACACTATGGACAGTTGCTTCTTCTTGCTTCTTGGATACTTTCAGTGTTGAACTGCAACCACCTACACATAATACGCCCATACGGCATTCACGCTCTTTTAACGATTACGATTCACAATGTCTATCTTCAGTCGAATCTCCCTCGCCATCATCATCATTACTATTTCTACTTCCGCTCTTGCCATGGGAGACCCTGATTACTCCCACCCTTCCCACTACCCGTCATACAAACCCCACAAACAAAGTGGCCTGTCAGATAGAAGTGATCACCACGGGGGTCCCAAGCTTGAGGTGCTTAAATACAAGCGCCCGACCAACGTTGTCCCAGATGACGCGACGCCTGCTTATGTTCCACCTGCCGATACGCCACCTGAATATGCTCCTCCCGCTGTCTATACACGACCAACCCACTATACACCAACGCTTCCTATCCCGCCTGTTGCGGGTCTTCCTCATGACATCCCAGATATGGCTTCCAACCCCCGGTGGCATACACTTCTGCATACAGACCGCCTGCTGCACCCGCGGCTTATACTCGGCCACCATACTACCCTCCGACTGTAGAGACCCCTGCATACACTCCTGAGTACATTCCGACATATACCCCTGAGTACACGCCGACATATACCTCAGAGTACACTCCAGCATACACCTCCGAGTACACGCCGACATATACAGAGTACACATCAACATACACCTCCGAGTACACACCGACATATGCAGAGTACACACCAGCATACACCTCCGAGTACACATTGACATCTTCCTCTGAAGAGACGCCGGTATATACCTCTGAACTCACGGCGACATATACACCTGAGTTAACGGTCAAATACGAGCCAGCCCCTCCGAGTTGGGGCCACGGGAAGCCGTCTCCGCTGCCAAATACTTATGACCGCCGCAATGTACCGCGAGTTGCTCGTTCAAAGATTGGCAAAAACGCGAAGGCCGTTCTTCCTAGGCAAGGACATACTCGCCGCTTCCCGTTTCTGAAGAAGAGACAACAGGCCGGACAACACGCCATCGTGCCAGTTACCGTGAACATGATATCGGCTGGAGGTCATGCTTCAAGTACCAGCGGTGCATTGGCAACAAGTACCACCAGCATTTTGCCAGTCAGCGCGTCACCATTCGCCCCCAGAATAAAGGTTGACACGCCTCAAGACACACTGAGTCTTCACGGTAGTTCAGAGGCGACCATGCCAAGTGCAGAGACATTTACCCCACCAGTATCGTCCGACTCGGGAGGTCAGCAACATGGTAACTCGACACTGGCGGACCTGGGCTTCACAGGGACAAAGTTGCCACTGTTGCTTCCGTTCTCAGCATTATTGTTGGCTTGATTGTGTTTGCCACCATCGTCAAACTCACTAGCAACGCCATGCGCAGGCGCAAACATCCAGTAGGACTTGGAAAGTACGAAGAGCATCTCAACGGCAGCAAGGAAGGATTGATCCCGGAGTTAGGCGACAAAGCAAACTTCGAGACCCATGACGTTATTATCACCCGCCCGGACGGTTCGAAGATATCACCACTTTCTCCTACTCGTGGTAATTCACCGCCCCCACCACCGTTTGTACGTGGTGCACTGGGTACCAATCCGCCGCCACTGCCGATGCCGACATTCGCACTACCTCCTGTGCCTGCGAGTCCGTTGGCTATGCCCTACGCGAAGCTTCTGTCTCCGACAGTTAACCTTGCACAGCAGAATCTCGTGCAAAACAGGGTTTCTGCAGCGTCGGAGACGATGTCAATGTCCACGACCACGTCTGACATCTCTGAAAGGCGGTCGGCTTCGGATAGCGAAGGCATGGGAAGACATTTATCTCATCGTCGCATGCGTAGCGCTCCCGGGTCTGTCGTGTGGAGCGCACGTAGCAGCGGTGCAACTGGCAAGTTCATGTCCGGAACAAGTGGTGAGGAGGGCTATTGGGAGTCTGTCGATGTATGCGGGTCCGAGAGTGTAAGTCGGATGGCTTACAGATCATCAAGAGGGAGGAGCGTTGGGATGAGCGTTATGTGGTAGATTTTTTTATTTCTGAGAGGAGATGGACTTAAGTAGTGTAGTAGTGAGTAGTGAGTAGTATGTATCTGTCTTGCCTTGCCAATGCACTTGTGGATTTGGTCACGTGATACCGAAAGTTAGCACGTGCGTGTGTGAACAATGATCACGATCACGTGGTCCGTGTTTTTAACGGAACAGTTGGACCGCTCGAGTCCGCCGAGTGCCGAGAAACCTTTCACTTGTACACTTATACTAGTCGTATGGCCTTTAACCCAAAGACACCCACTCGCCATCGCTCTCGCTCAGATGTTGCAAAGACACCTCTCACACCCTCTATAATCACCGGTCTTAACAATGTCTCAATTTACTCTCCCGCCGCCAAGACAGGTGGTAACAAGTCTTCCAAATACTCAATCGCTGATATCACCAACCCTTTTATCTCGAGGTCACGCCCTGCCTCTCCTGTGAAGCGTGCGACCTCTGGGACCATACAGGTCTCGGAATCCTTGCAAAGACAGGCCAACTCAGGTGTCATTCGCAAAGGCGGCATAGAATCAAAGCTTGACGTTGTATCGAGAGATTATGTACCACCACCAAAACAGGAAGCGAAACGCTCGCGCTCCACTCCAGCCATGGTCTGTTCAATTCGTCTTTCACGCGTTGTGAAGTTCAACTAATCTACGTGGATGAAAGCGGGATTCCCGCGATCGGTTCATCACTAACCGGGAAGTCACGGAGGTCGCCGCAACCCTCGACCTCGTCTCGTTGAACCCTACTTCGACCTCACCAGGACACACTGCCCGCCTCGTGGCAGCGACAGGTGTACCGCTGAATAAGCGCGTGCTTGCGTACCACGAGGCCCCGCCAGCGGCATCGGATACTACTCTCACCCAGCAACGCGAGCTCGCTCGTCCATTATATGCTCGACCTGGTGCCCTAGCATCATCATCAGGCGTAGCCACCAACCGGTCACGGAAGATCGCAACGCAACCTGAGCGCGTGCTTGACGCACCGGGAATGGTCGACGACTTTTACCTCAACCTACTGTCATGGTCCGTACAGAACGTCGTCGCAGTCGCGCTTTCTGAGAACACCTATATTTGGAGGGCCGACACAGGTGCAGTGGTGCAAGTGGGCGAGGCGCCAGAGGGGACCTACGTCTCCTCAGTAGACTTTTCAAACGACGGTGCATTTCTCGGAATAGGCGTCGGGTCTGGTGAGGTTGAGTTATGGGGTGTCGAGACTGGACAGAAGTTGCGCTCGATGAGCGGACACCAGGCGCAAATTGCTGCACTCAGCTGGCACGGGCATATCCTGAGCTCGGCGTGCGGCGACGGCAGCATCTGGCATCATGACGTGCGCATTGCAAGGCACAAAGTAATGGAGCTCCTAGGACACAATGGGGAAGTGTGTGGACTCAAGTGGCGAGCGGACGGCGAACTTCTCGCTAGCGGTGGCAACGATAATGTAGTGAATATCTGGGATGGTCGCCTGGGGGATGTCACTGAAAGTTCACGAGGCGTCGCTCGGTGGACGAAGCGAAATCATACAGCCGCAGTCAAGGTGATCGCCACAGCGCAATTACTGGACATTCTCATACTTTGTTTTCTAGGCTCTCGCATGGTGCCCGTGGCAGCCATCCCTTCTAGCAAGTGGTGGTGGTACAAACGACGCTACCGTCCACATATGGAACAGTACAACAGGGGGGAGATTGCACTCATTGAAAACGCCAGCGCAAGTTACTTCCGTCCAGTGGTCGCCACACAGGAAAGAATTCCTGACAACCCATGGATATCCGACGAATGCGATCATGGTGCACGCGTACCCATCACTAGAGCGTGTCGCAGAGATTCGAGACGCCCATGACTCACGTGTGTTGTTCAGTTGTGTTAGCCCAGCAGGCGACATGGTGTGCACAGGCGCGGGTGATGAGAATCTCAAGTTTTGGCGGATATGGGAGATACCCCCGACGAAGAAAAAGAAAGAGAAACAGGAGGGAAGAAGCCTGACAGGGTCCGGAATCCTGTCTCTGCGGTGAACGACGACGGAAGAAGTACT
Source organism: Multifurca ochricompacta (assembly GCA_022496185.1). NCBI lineage: Eukaryota > Fungi > Basidiomycota > Agaricomycetes > Russulales > Russulaceae > Multifurca > Multifurca ochricompacta. Next base: position 152,115 of record WTXG01000023.1, on the reverse strand, counting down.
CGAAAGCTTACCTGAGCCCGCCTCTCTTGCATGTCCATTCATGTTTTCCGAGTGATCTCCCAAGCGGGACGTGTGTTATATTTTCAACTATAATCGCCTTCTCAATTCAATGGCAACATTCATGGCATCGCTCTGGTTTTTGACCCATTGCTACCACTGTCATGGGGACCGCAAGTAGACGCGTTATACAATGTTTTCATTATGTTCATTCATATCTCGTGGCGCTTCCCTGGGCGCTGATTTGTCTCTCAAACTTAAGGTAATATACCCTCTCATATCGGTCTCAAGGCGGTCAGGCTCGTGACTTCTCCTCGTCACGGACTAGGCTTTTCTTATACCAAGCCCTCCTTCGCTTCTTAACAACCATCCGCAGCAGCTATCCAAGGACAAGCGTCCCCGGTCCCATCACGACCTTGAGCTTATCCCTATTGATTAGTAGTTCCCTGATATTAAAAGTACCCTCAAACCCATGTCCCCGAAACGACCGCCGCCGACGCCCAGCTCTCAACCTTCAGCTCACCTTAGAGATAAACGTTCAGAAGAGTTTGCAAGAGATTCCATGGGACCTAACACTGGGCGTTATTGGGTTGACCCACATACGCTACCTGACAGCAAGTATAAAGTGGCCGACATTACCGGCAACGTTCCCCAGGACGTAAAGCGCCTCACTTGTAACACGTTCATGTCGTACGGCATTGGAAATGAGGACGTTTTCGGGATTGGAGAGGCCCTCGAGATTACGGAAATGGAGACACGATCGACTGCAAGGCACAGCAATAGACTAGATGTGGTTGTTGTCTGCGAGCTAGTAGTGCGGAGAAGTACGTATGGTATTGGGTGAGCGGTATCGAGTGTAAAGTTCTAATTGATCACAACGGGCATGGTGAATGGAGCTGGGGCGGCCCACGGTGGCTGTATCGCATATCTCGTCGATAAGTATGCAAATGCTTTTTTTTTGTTTTTGCAAGAGACAAGGACGATGAGGAAACTGACATGCCTCTTAATGAACTACGTACAGTTGCGCAGGCATTCCTCTCGTCGTTCTGGGCCTCCTACAAGGTATCAACGGAGTAGGCGTGACGCAGAGTATGCAAATTACGTATCACGCACCAGCCCTTCTGTGAGTTAGCTACTGCTGGCTAACCCTCTAGTTGCCGGCGAGAAGCGCAGATAGGTTGACCCACTTATCCCACAGAGGAACCCAGTTGCTTATCGTGAGCACCTCAGTTGTCCTGGGGAAGCGCGTCATGAACGCGCGTTGCGAGGTGAGTCAGTTCCTGGCTGGCTAGATCACGGCATGGCCACTAGCCCAGCTTCTGCCGTGTGCTCATATAAGTATGTGATATTCTCTATCCTCAGGTCTGGGATAAGAAAACAGATCGCCTGCTTGCGACTGGATTTATCAGCAAGATGCAACCCTTGCTTGTAACTTCGAAACTATAGTATTATGGACTGAATATAATGAACGTGAACGTTTTTTTGAGGTTGAGGTGCCATATGAGGTTATACACAACCGTGAGAGTTTTGGAATAGAGCTGAAGAGCTGAGCTCGAGCAGCAAACAGACATAGACACAGCACCTGACTGATTGCAATGTTTGCGGCCTTCCTCATCCTCATCCTCCCCTTCCTCATTTTATTACTGTTCATCTCCCACGTGCGGCAACTTCGTCGGGCCATTACATCTCAGCGTGCAGCTGCGTTGTCTTCATCAAGGCTTGAAAATCATGATCACGCGCATACAAGAAAGAAATTTATAGGCTTTTTTCATCCCTACTGGTGAGTAATTCGTGAGCCCAGCACGTCCTAATCGTCAACCCAATACTTTGAGGCGCATAGTAATGCGGGTGGTGGTGGGGAGCGTGTTCTTTGGACCGCAGTCGCTTTCATGCAACGCACACAGCCGAACGTCATCAACGTTGTGTACAGCGGAGACGTGGAGGCCACAAAAGAGCAGATCATCGAAAAGGTCAAGGTGGGTGATTTGCGTCCGAGGCACATGTCATAGCACTCACTCGTCTCTCCAAAAAAAACAAAAAACAAAAAAGTCTCGGTTCGACATCGCTCTGGCTCCAGACTCCCTCCATTTTGTTTTCCTTGAGTCGAGGCGCCTTGTAGAAGATCGTGCATGGCCACGGTTCACACTCCTTGGTCAAAGCCTGGGTTCCATGTATCTTGCTTGGGAGGCAATGTCAAAGTTCGTCCCAGACCTCTATATAGGTAAGTGCTGCTTTCTTCACTCCCTTCCCCTCTTTCTCTGCGAAATTTTGAAGCGTCACAGACACCATGGGATATGCATTTACCTTCCATGTCGTCGCATGGCTCGCGGGTATTCCCATTGGTGCATATGTGCACTATCCTACAATTAGTACCGACATGCTTGCACGCGTTGAGGCACGGCGCGCCACCTATGCAAACTCGAACGTAATCTCATCATCTACCATCTTAAGCCGCGGAAAGCTATTGTGAGTTTACCCGTCATTCAGCATTTTCAACGTAACCTACTAATAATGGTCACATTCTCTTCTGTAGATATTATCGATTATTCATGTACCACTACGCCCTTGCTCTCAGACGCTCTTCCTTTCTGATGGTCAACTCGTCCTGGACAAAAAATCATATCGACGCAATACTCGCCCATTCTGACCCATTTCTCGATTTCGTGCATTTACCTCTCACAGTCATTGGCACCTTGGCCCTATCATTAATTCGCGCGCTTACGTTTTCATTCCCCGTCCATACCCAAGCGCCACCCAAGCGCGCGGCAATCGTCTATCCGCCATGTGATACACACGCTCTATCCCGGCTCTCGCTCGATCGGGCCCCCTCTCTCCTGCTAAGCCTTGCTCAGTTCAGGTATGGCTCACGTTCATACTCTTCTTCTCTCTGCGTCTAATTAGAGGGAAGACCGGAAAAGGACCATGGAGCTCAGATCCGTATGATGGCTGCGCTACTGAAACAGCACCCAGAACACCGCCAAGCTGTGCGTCTCCTCCTTGTTGGGGGGTGCGCAATGAGGGAGATTATGCGCGCGTCAGTGAATTGAAAGCGCTTGCCGTCACACTCCAGGTCTCGGTATGCAGCCCACCCTGATTCATTTCGGTACGACTGGTTGTATAACTGGCGCAGGATCATGTTGAGTTTGTGGTGAACGCACCATATCCACGCATCTTGGAGCTTCTTGGACAAGCCAGTGTCGGATTGAATACGATGGTAGATGAACATTTCGGCATTAATGTGGTAGAATTCATGGTAAACGCGTTTTCTCCCTCCTCGCTGTAATTACCGAAAATAGCTGATGGGTCATCGAGGTTGCTGGCGTGATACCCGTGGTGCACGCATCAGGTGGCCCGCTGCATGACATTGTCGTGCCGGTCGATGGCCAACGCACAGGTGCGCGTTTCCTCTTCACAATCACTTTTTTTTGGTGCACATATCAATGAGGAATTGCAGGTTTCCACGCGAAAGATCCGGAAAGCTTCGCCCAGTCAGTCCATGAAGTGATGGCGATGTCAGAGGAAGAACGAAGGGTGATACGGGCGAGGGCGCGGCAATGGGCGATGACGACGTTTTCTGAGGAAGCTTTTCAGGAGGGTTGGACAGAGTCCGGGTGGGCCCGGTGGCTTTGACGTCGGATAAGTCTACTGGGCATCGCTTCCAGCGACGATTCTGACCTCAAGATCTACCTTTATTGTTTTATTACGGAAATGTATGCCATGCCCATGCCCTAATAAATTGATGGCAACGCGAGGGTACGGGTCGTATTCAGACGTGGCGCTGGCCGATCACGACATGCATGCGGGTCCAGTTAAGAAATAGACTCACTATTAAAGCGATTGGGAAAGAAGGCTGCAGACAGCACGTTTCCGTGGCGCGCGGGGGGTGGGGGTGGGGGTTGTAAGACTACACGTTAGAAATGAGAGAGCTGCGAAGACACCGTATGAGGTTTGCTCCGGTGGGATGATAGGGCAATATAACCATGACAGGCAGGTACGAAGACAAGGGAAACGATTGGAAAGCCGAGCGTGTGTGTCTGGCTGACTGTCGAATGCGGAACCCGCAATATGAGGCTAGCACTGAACGATAGAAAATAATGAGGGTATCAGGCACATAGGACGGGGATTTGTGGCTTTTCTTGAATTGAATTTGAATGAGTGAAATAAAAGGGATCCAGTTGTGCCTTATAAATGAGACACAGTCGGAGCAGTATTAAGGTGAGGCCGAGAAAAGTAGATTAAAGATATTTATTGCAGGTCCGCGGGAGCCATTACATGTGATTACTGATGTCTTAAGAGGGACCCAGTGGATAGAGGAAAGACATTGTAAAGACGGCGACTGGCGAACTCGGGCTCAGGCTGTAAGGAGAAGAGGGGAGCTCAACGGACGGTCAGTCAATGCAGCCCTAAATAAGGATGAAAGGACCGGACGTACGTGTTGGTTAGTTGGCAGCACCACGAGTGACATATTTGGCATTCACTGCAATGAAGTGATATATGACGACGGTGACCATTGAAAGGACACCGAGAGTGTTGGCGAGGGAGTACAGGGTGTCATGGGTTATCATGGTGGCAAAGTTGGTTGAGGCAAGGACCACTGTGTAGACTGACTTGGCTCAAGAATACAAGAAATATGTATACACCCACGCACCTCTACTTGCTCACTTGCTTGCTTGTCACTGGAGATGCAAAGAAGGGATAAAGTTGAGGTCAAGTCAAGGAAGCGAGGGAGGAGTGAACTGGTGAGTGGTGAGTGGTGAGTGGTGACAAATTGACCAACGGTTGGCTCTGCCGTGGGAATAGTCACGCGGGTTTGCGACTTAGGCACGGCACGGCACGGCACGAGCACACCGGCCCATCATATAAAGTTAAGTTAAGTTACGGTCACGGTTGCGATGATGATTGGTGGTCTGTCTCATCATCTGAACCCGTGTGGATCATCACCACCCATATCGAGGCACAAAATGAGAGATTCACTCCATTCTGGAATGCATATGCATCGCATCGCTTGATCCTGACCCCTGACCGACCTTAGGTCAAAATCCTTCCTTCGGGAGGTTTTTTGACAAGAAAGATAGTATCATAGTGAGAGTGAGAGTGAGACAGACCGAAACCGAAATATGAGCAACTGACCACTTGACCCTCCCCTCAGTCGAGTCCTCCTGGCAATTACTTGTGTCACGAGTTGTCGGGTGATCAATGTTGATGTTGATGTTCAGCAATGGATCAGCAGGAACAAATTCCGGCTGCTGGAATGGACTGACTGTAGGTTCTGGAGCGGCGCGTTAAGGGTTCATCCAGCCAGGCCGAGGATGCCGGTCTGTCGCGAAATTGGAAAACTTAGGTAAAAAAAAAATATATATATATATACTCGTCGCTTGTCGTTATCGTGACGCTGCTTGACACGACCATGCGGGGTTAAGAAAGTGCCAGAGCCATGGTTTCGGGGAACGGATAATGAGAATGAGATGTTTCCGGAGTGTGTGTGACGTGATGTGATGTGATAAAGTAAAGTAAGTAAGTGTACTACTGTACTGTACTAGTACTAGCCTCTTCCTCTGTCACCCTTCCATTTTTATGCCTTTCTTTTTCCCCCTCTTCCTTACTTTCTTCTCTTCTTCTTCGGATTGACAGACGCCCTTTTGTAACCGGGTACGAGAAAAAAAAAATAAGGGGTTACGCTCGATTTGTGCCCACGCCCAAGCTTCTATATGCCTTCTTTCTCTTGGTAACTTCTGGTTGTACTCCAAAAGGACGGTTCACTTCTTTTTGTTCTGTTTACTCTCTCACTCTCTTCTCTCTATCTCTATCTCCTCTGCATATCGATTTTTGGTGTTTGGTGCATACATTCCTCCCTTCCCCTTGCCCCTTACCCCCACCCCTCCCCCTTCCGACAATGACTTTGTCTTCTGTAAAACCAAGTCGTGGCGCATCCGTCCCAGTCCTTTTAAACGAATTCCCAATCCCGCCTACCTACATTCCTCAGAATGTCTCGTCAACAACGACGTCGACGTCTTGTTCAAATCCACCTCCTTCGCGTCCTCCTTCTCTTCCACTTCCACCTATTCCTGGTCCATCTCCTCTTTCAGAACATGACCTTCTCTATATCACTACTGCCACTCGTTCTCGTCGCGCTTCTCGCATATCAACATCCTCCAACTCATCCTCATGGAGGGAGTCCGTTGTTAGCATAGGAAGCGGTAGCAGTGCTTCCTCTTCACTCCCCGCTACTGCCTCGGCTACCGCGGCCACCCAACCCTCAACTCGTAACCGAACTGAGTCTGTCACTTCCACGTCCGCCCATTCTGTCCGCTCCTATTCCTCTAATGGTTCGCTCTCCGTCTCTCTCCTTGCATACAATCACGAACACACCAGATCCCCTTCTATTTCAGTAGCGGTAAACCCGGCGATCCTAGAGGATGAAGAATTTCCCTCCGTGGATACCGCCGAGTCTTCTCTGACTCGTACTTCTCTCGCTGACATCCCTCGCGTCACCCCTTCACCCCAACCTTTTGTCAACGATGAGCACTCCCTCCACGATGAACATATCTCGTTGATTGACATGGGTGACCTTCCTGCTTTGCAAGACGATGACACCGCCGATCTGGACTCTCAAGCTCATACATTACATGTGCAGATGCGCGCCGCGCGGTCGAAAAGTCCCATGCACAAGTCTCGCATCCTACAAGCTGTACCACTCCACCGGCGAAACAGCAGTCCGATTGGTGAAAAAAGTCACGAACGTTTTCCGTCCACCTCACAGCATCCTCGGAACCGAGAATCTTTTCATGAAGCTGCCCATGCATCGACCACGTTTCCAGGCGTGCCCTTACCTGTTGGGTCCGATCGTGCTTCTAGTCCCGACATCGCGACCTTCATTGCCGAGACACCCCGACCGAGGCGCCGATCCGGAACGTCATCAACGCGCTCTCGATCCCGATCCCAATCGCGGCGACGAGCGCCCAAGTCCCTGCCGGGTTCACGCCGAACCAGTTCTATTGGGAAGTTATCCGTCTTTTCCCTTCCCGACAAAGCTACTCGTTGCCAGAGTGAAGGCGGTGTCACTCTCGCATCACGGAGCTTATTACCATATGCCAATAAAGGTGATGATGATGAATTGTGGAACGACGATTCATTCATGGAGGGTTACGGTGTCGTGATTAAAGGTGGTGACTTTGTGAATCTTCCTGACGAAGAAGATGCCGCGGGTGAATCCGACTCAAGTCTAGATTTACATACACCACTACCGTGCGTATGCCCACTATACGTCAACTCGCTCACTCGGTGTTAAATGTCCCCACTACAGAAATCTCATGCTCCGAGATGGGATGCTTTCGCCCTACTCAAAGTTATTGCCCCAGAATATGCGCTCTGATTCACCCATGGTTCCCACGGACGGCAATCAGCCTGGAAGTACGGTGGCGGTAACAATCCGTAAGCGACGCTTCTTAGCAGTTAACGTAATGATTTGATTATTTTTTTTTCTAACAATTTTTTTTTTTTTTCCCCCATCGTAGCCATTACCAAATCAGGTGTTTTCAAGGACGAGCGTGACACGATCCGTCGAAGGGTTCGCCATCGAGACGGTCGCCTGCTCCGGGGTGGAATCGGGTTGACAACTGGTCTAGGTTGGAGCGACAGGTACAAACAACACATGACATACACATATGTTCCTTTGTTAATTGACCTTTTTCTTTTTTCACCTTCACAGCGAGGACGAAGATGCACCATCGCCTCTCACCAGGCGACTTTCCCGTCTGGCACTCTCTCGTCAACCCTCAGTAGCATCTGTCAAGACTGTTCCACGCTCCTCGCGCTCCCACCCACACCCCCTGTCGCGCTCATTCTCCGCCGATGCGAAGATCCATCCATCAAAGTCTACTCAGGAGTTGAGACTTCCTTCTGTCCCACCGACAACGCGTCAAAAGCGCAGCCGAGCCATGGCCTCGACGCTAACCCTCAACATTCCCGAACATGACTCTCCGAGCCTTGCGCCTTCTTCCGCGCGATTTTCGGAGCCCACACCCTCCCGTGTGGACATTCATCGGGGTTCCCAACCCAATGATCAAGTGCGGACACCATCCAGCTCATCATCTACCCGGAGTTTACCTGGGCCCATTACTCCAGACGTGATGGAGTTGCCACCCCATAGCGCTCCACCCAGATCCTGGGACCGTGACAAGAGTCTTCCACCCCTTCCCTTATCCCGTGGCTCGTTGATTATGAGCCCGCGACCTATTGAGTCTTTATTAGACACGAAGAGCCGTACCCCAAAACCAGGCGTACCATCAACAAGCCGACCTATTTCCTCTGGATCAGAATTGTCAGACTCACCCGGACTATCTTCGGAAATCCCAAAAATACCGCACACATACACGGCCTCAACACTTCCCACCATACGATCCACCCCCCGTCCACTGCAGCTTTCGGCCTCCCTAGGGGTTGGCCTGCAACCCGGGGAACCAGGATCCAAGCAAGGTCTTTTACTCAGTTACAATCGCCAATTACATGACCAGCAGCGCGCCCGTGCTTTGACGGGCCCATCCCTAGCAGCATCGGCAAGTCACCACCATGGTGGGCGACCATATGGTTCAATTGCAACTCCAGGTTTACCGAGGTCAGGGTCAATGGACTTTACTCTATCAGAACATGGTGAGGCGCGATTACGCCCACGGACAGGAACTGGTATGGTCTACAAGAAGAGTTCCACGAGTCTGACCAGAGCTGCTGCGGACGTGCAGGCGCAGAGTCGGATACGCATGATATCCGAAAGGACTGGTCCAATAGCTCTGTGAGTAGAGCAGATGGCAGTAGCTCTTTTTCCTCATTTACTCTTTGAGACCACGAGATTCGAAACCAGGTTTATACTGTAATACACATTCATTTTTATATCTTATCATGAACATTTTATCCCCTATGACAGGATCACTACTTTCCATTTCCTCGTGGAATCTTGGCCTTTTTACAATTACGTGCTGTTATTGGTTTTCTTTTCTTTCTTTACTACCTTACCTACCTACGTCCCCAAGGCAAGTAGTAGTACTTTTATACACTTTGCTTCCTAGACTTCATCATACCTACCATACACACTTCTTTCACCTCTTGGCTCTTGACAGCCTGCTTTTTCCTTCTACTTCACCCTGCACTATACCCTTTTTTTTTCCCCCTCAAGTTAATGTTGTGGATGTACATTACTTGGTGGCATGGTTATCTGTCAAGTTCTTATGGGCATGGATTATGCTGTCAATGAAGATCTTCGAACATGCATAATGTGTGATAAACCAACCAACTTGACAGGAATCGAAGGATCCTACCAGGCATGCTGTCGAAGGGAAGACGGGGGCGGGGTGGCGAATAGGTTGGCTAAACCATAGCTCACATATACATTCAGAGTGACTTGTATGCGTTTGACAGCGACTAGTGACCCGAACCGAGCACAAAGGGACTACTGGCGTACCTTTCATAAAGATATGTGTGCGTGTGCGTGTGAGAGGTGTATGTACCGTTGACATTGCTGGGTCGGTCCCGTTGACCCGCACCGCTTTCAATCAATAACCCCCTTCAACTAAAACCCAAACTGTTTATCATGTACTTCTCACTGTCACTCAGTGGTCCCGTCAAGTGGAATCAAAATCAAGAATCATCTCTTTTCAGGGATATCTCTCCTTTTTCACCTGCATATGACGGTCGTTCCACCGTGACCCTCAGTGAGAGAATGCGTGAACTGTACTTGCAATTCCTTTGGCTTCCAGAGGTGTGCGTCCTTTCATTTAAATCGATTCTCAATAGTCATTTCAACAATCAACAATAACAACCTCCAAAAAAAGTCTATCATGCCATTAAATCAATTCGTTCCATTGGTACAATTACTCGCAAGAGATTCAGCTCTCTCTTCGTCGGACGACGACATCCATCCATTGCATGCTGGGCTAGACGAAATATTGCTTACCGGGAAATGGTGTACCTATAAATATCAGGAGCAATTACCAAACATTATCATCTCACGCGCCTCTTGCACGGACTTGGAGCCATTGATCATGCTTTTCGTTTTAGAACGTTATGTATTGCTCGAGGAACCGTCCAAGGAGCCAGGGCAAAGTTATTTGGACTTGGATGATAAGAAACGTTGGTTATCCGAAATTGAGAAGCGAGAGTAAGTAAGCTTATTGAACTGTCTTGGCGTGAGCGCGCGTACTCAAGTGCCCACGGTTGTTGTTGTTGTTATTATTATTTTTTCAACAGAGTGAAAATACAGATCCTCCTTCACTTTCTGAAACTATCTCTTCCGGGAGATGCACCCTCATTCCCATCAAGCCTGTCCCCGTTTCATCACACGTGCAGAAGAGACGGAGGGTGCAACGATCTTCAGAGGGCGAAGAGGAAACTACACCTCACCGGATTGTCGAGGAACGATTGGAGGGGCTCATGGATAAGCTAGTCCTTTGGCAAATGGCGCTACCGGACCCAGAAGCAAACCCAGATGGCACAAAAGTGGTACATGATTGGACGCAGATATTCTGCGATGATGTGGTTCAGCCCTCGTGAGTGAGCGTTCGAACGTTTTCGTTTCGCTCTCACGGGCTGGTATGGTACTCAAAGCACCCAAACAAACCCGTCAGTTTTTCTCAACAACCTCCAGAACAATACAAACTTTTGCGTAGGAAACTCTTCCGCATTCCACAATGGACTTCATCATCGGATGATGGGGACTCTGATGATTCTGATGGACAACACGCTCAACAACCGCAGACTATGACCTTCTTCACCTCTTCGCACTCGGTGGATAACACTACCCAATCACGCTCACGGTCTCTTTCTGTGTCCCTGGAGCAGGAAGCCGAGAAGCGTCGTACAGAGCCAAAGACACGGAGAGTGCTACAACGCGAAGTGAGCATGTCGAAAGTGTTTAAAGGGCGCCGAAAAGATGGGCCTACCGTCACCTCGCTAGTGAAGGTAGAGTCAGAGGTCGCAGGGAGTTCGACTACTAGTCAATCGCATGCGAAAGGGCCGATAATTCTAGTGGAAGGGACACCTCAAAAGTCCAAAAAAAAAAAAAATAAAAAAAATAAAGACAATAATTGGCGAGCCGCCGCGCAGGAAACAAAGATGAACGTCTAAATGGATCCGCGGATTGGGACGGGAAAGATGGGCGAGCTCGGAATGAGGGTAACTACTACATGCTGTCCCAGGTGTTCCCCCCCCCCACCACACATATAAACATCCAACTCGTAGATTTTTTTTTCGCGTCAATGACAGGGCAGGTCAGGAGGAGCGAGCTGGCTGGCTGGCACAGGACGGTGGTCATCCCGCATCGCATTGACACGGTCCGAGGGCCGAGGAGTTTCGGATTGCCCAAGGTGTGATGATCGACCCTTGAGTATAGTATTCAACTGAATTGTTCTTCGCGGGCCGTGCGATGTTCTTCGAAGTAGGATGCCCGGACAATTGGGAAACCCATCGCCACCCCATTACTTGATCGGGGGGTGAATGGGCTCAGCTAAAGGAGGAATGTCATTTGTTCATTATGGTAAAAAAACAAAAAAACATGGCGGGAGGCGGGGGGGAGCGGCGTAGTAGAAGATTTCCCCCCCTCCTTATCGATTTTACATAAAATGTTGTTGTGTTTGTGACCGCCTTCTTTGATTTTGATTATAGAATTAAAAGTTTTATGACCCGACCGATGGCATGGCATGGCATTTCCCGGCTAGATTCCTCCCCCTTCCCATTTCCCCCCCCCCCCTCTTAAAATCCCCAATAATTTACTGTACAACAAGTCTAGAACAAGTCCAACCGGAGAATCATCTGATCACTAGACTATCACTGACACTTTTTTTTTAAATTTTTCGGTCCCTGGCCATTCAAAGAGGGTAAAAGGGAGAGAGGGAGAGAGGGATGGAGGAGTTGTTTAACGAGTCGAAGTGAAGCCGTCATCCAAGGGCCCGATCGGGTTCATTTATTATTATTATTTTAAGTCGGATGCTAAGCAAGATAGAGAGCTAGAGCTAGGTTAAGTTAAGGTAAGCTAAGGTAAGAGAGCGAAAGTTGAGTAGATGAAACTCTTTGTTTGACAGGGTGGAGTTTGTCGCTAAGCCGACGGTTGGGAATGGAAAAAAGAAAAGAAAAAAAAAAACCCCCCGGATCATGTCACTTGGTAGGTATTCTCTCGGCAAGTACCTGAGCTTGAGCTTGAGGTGGAAGGTGGAAAAGAAAAAAAGGGAATGGGAAGGGGAAGGTAAGGAGAGTGAGAAGGAAAGAAGGAGAAGGAGAAGGAGAATGAGAATGAGAATGAGAATGAGAGTGAAAGTGAGTGAGAGAGAGGTTATCATCATCATAAGGTTCAACAAGTACCCAAAGAAAAAAAAACAGGGTTTGACGGGTTGGCTTATCACCAAAAAACGGGAACAGGGAACAAGGAACACAACAGGGAACGCAATGGTTTGTATGTGGTTTGGGTTGTATCCAAGTTAACCCCCTTCCCTTCCCTTCCCTTCCTCTTCCCTTCCTCTTCCCTTCCCTTTTTGCCTTCCCATCTCATCGCACTCATACGTAGGAAGGGCGGGGAGGGGGGAGGAAGGGGGAAATAAAGGGGGGGAGAATGACAATGTCACGGGCTCATAAAAAAATTAAAAAAAAAAAAAAACCAAACATCTCTTTGGGGTAGCGGGACGCCGCTTAACACACAACCAAAGCGGAGGATAAAGTGGGTCTCGAGCTCTCTCTCTCTTTCTCTCTCTACTACTTGTTCCAGTCTCGAATGACTTGACTTGACTTGATGGTTTGATGACTGATCGTTGACGGTTAAGTCAGGGACCAGACCGAGGATCTCGGGGTAGGGGAGGCATCGAAGGTTTCTTGCTTTGTTGGGTGTAGGTAAAGTAGGTAAGAGTAGAGTAAAATAAAATAAAATAAAATAAAATAAAAAGGCGCTGGGAGTGGGCCGCCGCTGCTGCTACTGGTGATGAACCCCCATTGACCCATACAGACGGTAACAAAAAATTTGAACCGTAGATTCGCTCTTTCGATTGTTCGCGTCCGTTCATGCAAACAAGCCGCGGCAGACAGAGTGAGTGAACTGAACTGAACCTGAACTGAAAGAAAGGCCGACTGAATTCATTCATTCATCCATTCATTCATTCATGTAAACATACATGTTTATTTTAAAAATTTTAATCCCGATCTTAGGTGAACTAATGATGATGACAAGTGCCTACCTGCCTGCCTACCTGCCTGCCTGCCTATCTGCCAAAAAAAAAAACTAGACATTACGCCTTCCTGCCGGTAACTGTAGATCGAAGGATAGAAGGAGAGAGAGAGGGAGGAGGGGGGGGGGGAGGGCGTGGGTGATGGATGGGTGTGCTTGCTTGCTTGCTCTGCTCTCGATAAGGGATCACATCATAGATAATGATGGGGGGGGGAGTTTAATAATACAAAAACTGTCGACAGAGTAAGTTGACCGCCGCACCCCGCCGCCCACCCCCGCGGTGAACCGAATAAATAAATAAATAAATAAATCGGAATCAGAATCAGATCAGAATCAGAATCAGGCGGTTTGACCAAGTCCGGAAATACGGGAGTAAGCGGGGGAGGGGAGGGGGTTAGTAGAAAGTAGTGTAAAAAGTAAAAGAAAGTGCGCAAGCGCCTCTCTCTCCCTCTCTCTCAATCGGGAATCGCCGCCCACTACTCTTCTTGACCGACTTATTGGCGGACGGTTACGGTCGGCCGGACCCTTTAATTACGCGCGCGCGCAGACAAACATTCTTTTGTACACACATCGTGCGTGGGTGGCGGGCCAAGAGCGTCCGAGAGAGAGAAAGAGAGAAGGAGTTAGTCACTGGTCGCTACCCCACGTGATACCTACCCTTTTCTCGGCAGGGCAGGGCAGGGCAGGGCAGTTATTGCCCAAACACATGTACAATACACACCCATGCACCATGCCCTTCCCCCACCACCCCTCACATTCAGGTGCATACACCATTCAATACTATGATCAACAACGCTACACAGCTAACCCCCCCCCCCTCTTCCACCCCCTTTTTTTTTTTTTGAAGGAGAAAGAAAAAAATACCACTTAACTAACTAACCGAAGATGACGGACCACTAATTCTCTCGAAGAAGAGCCGGCGGCCAATGGAATGGCTGGTCAAAGCATGTTTGTTGTTGAGTAGCAGCATGATGAATCCGCGCGGGCGGGCAATAATGAATGAATGAGAATACAGTTTACATACACACACACGGCTACTCAATCGTATGTGTGCAACAACCAGACCCCCGCCTAGTCCTTGCTCTGTAATGTGTTGTTGTTGTTGTTGTGGTGGTGGTGGTGGTGTTGTTGGTGATGATGATTGGGGAAGCGCCACATCAGGGCGCATACCAGCTTGCGTAGTCCACTTACCCGATTTGAACCAATTATATCCCGTACGTGCGGTACTGTTTATATTCACACGTGTATCCCCACCGTTGTGCGTATATCTCTTGTTCGTTATAGTAGTAGCGGCGGGAACGACGTGAGTGTGGGTATCCCCCCTCTCCCTCCACACCCCCTCCCCTTCATTAATATCGTTCCGTGAGAGCACACATAGAGACGCACGGGGGGGAGGGAGGGGGAAACCGCGTTGGGTAGTAGTCATAATCATCAAATGGACAACGTCCGGTGAATACGTATAACCCCCCCCCCCTCCCCCCTCTTTCTCTCTGTGCAACATAACTCCACTAGGCATGGATACAATGCATTTCGTTTGGGCTACGAGAGAGATCGAATACATCCAACACGAGGCCAACAGTAAATTTTTCGGCTTCATCAATCAGAACCCGGAGTTTGGTGCCAATACCGAGCTCCCGAGCTCTCAATCCAAAGTAAACTCTACTGGTCCAGGGCCCAAGGCTTCCAGAACGAGGATCGGATCGATCCATTGTATTGAATCCATCTGCGCGTTGGGTACGGAAAGCGATCTCGCTTCGGACGGAAGAACAGATAGCATGATTCTGAACAAGGTCAACTCGAGTACTGCCGGCACTGGGAGAGCCACGTAGCATTTTGAACATGCGGCGTAATTGAGGCATTCTTCTTCCAAGGTCTTGCTTCCTTTTACTCTGCTGCCGAAGGACGGAGCGGTTAGAGACTGCAAGGTGGAACGCAGTTCCTGCAGCTTTTGGGGTCAGTCTAGCCGAATTCGAAGAGACCATCTCCCTTCCGCCATGTCATACCGGGCCACCTTCAAACCGAAGGTCAAGAGAGCATGATTAAGGCGGAGGTTTATCGCCATTATCCTGAGCTGCGAAAAAAAAAAGTGAGCGGTCGGTACGGCTTCTCAGCGGCCGGACCGGAGAACTTGTCGGAACAGATCCGCTGTCGCATAATTTCCAGGACCACAGTGAACAGTCACAAATATTTTGATGGATTTAAAGTGGAAAACGCGACGTGCTTGAAGCAGCGAGGTGATTTAGAGATAGCGAGAAGTAACGGTGATTCCGGTGTACATGAGTGAGTCCAGAAGAGAACTAACAAGGAGGCACAAACGGTCCACTCGACTCATCCGTTTCGAGGTCCATACACACACACAAGCACAGGTGTTACGGGGCTCTCTTATAGAGCCCGCCAGCGATTGCTCGTTGTGCGAGGGTTCCTGGTATCAGAGGCATCAGCGGGAGAAAGGCTAACGACGTCTGGCGAATGTGTGTCTGGCTGGTGGTCGTGATATCGTATGATTTGTATGCCGAGGCCTGGGGATCCCTGCGAGGAATAGAATGACCCTGGTCTAGGTGCTTGCGAAGCCGTGGAAGTGAGATGCTTCCTGTAGTGACGACGCATATTCGAATTGACATTGAACTCTCTCCCGCAATTTGGAAAAGGACATTTGAATGCTAAGAGGGGTAGGTGACAAAGGTAAGCGTAAGCGTACATTAAATGAATGGTACCGGAATGAGCCTACGCTTATCGCCCGTGTGTGTATTCACATGAATGGCGAGACTGCTGGGACGATTGAAGCGCTTAGCGCAATGCGGACAAGCATGTCTTCTCCCGCTGTCTGACTGCTTGTCTGCAGTGATAGAAGGGAGGTTATCATCTGCGCTAAGGTCACCCTGTGAAGAGGTTTCTGATCTTGGACTCTCATTTTCTGATATTGTCGATGAAGGAGATGACGGGCGAGGCAATAAATTTGTGGAACCCAGAGGATGAAGTCGAGGAGTTTCCTGGGGTTGCTGAGAAGGAGAAATGGAGGCACGGTTGGGGTGGTAAGAGGGACGAGGAGATAGGGAGGGAATTATTGGCTCAATAGTCGTTGAAGATGAATAACACATGAGAGGGCGATAAGCATCGGAGAAAGGGGGCACAGGTAGTCGCCTTTCAAGAAGGCCAGGATTGGGTGGTGGCGTAAAGCTGGTCGTAGCGGTGGCGGTAGGATAATCCGTTGCGGTTAGCGAGCGAACCGATTGTTCCTGTTAGTTAATCATTTCTCAATACAATGGCCATAGGGGTAAAATAAAAAATAAAATAAAAATATGACAAAAAATAAAAAAAATAAAAACAAAGAGGAGAAAGAGAAAGATAAAATGACGTACATTGAATGATCGAGTAGGGTTTGAGTGAGGTGGAGGATAAATTCTTCCACCAGTGGCGAGGAGATGATCTATAGTGGATGAGTTTTAGAGACGCATATATGATGAGATATGTTGAGCAGATATGATACCAGGGAATAAGGTTCGTATACCAGGCAATGAAACTGAAGGACGACGTGAAGAATCCGGAGAACGATCCATGGATGTATGTGTGAGTGTGTGTATGTGTGTGTGTGTGAGAGAGAGAGAGAGAGAGAGAGAGAAAGAGATAGAGAGATAGAGAGAGAAAGGGGGGTGGAAGGGAGGGGGAAATGATTGCAAGCAAGAAGAGAGATAGATATAATAAAGAGAAGAGAAAAAGAAAGAAAAAAAAGAGAGTGAAAGGGTCCTCCCTATATAGAGGGGACCCAGGGATCTGCGAGCGCCCTTGAAACTGAGGAGGTATTATAATTGCCTTGTGAGTATCCGTTGGCGTGGCGTTTTTCCACGAAAACGAAGGTTCTACAAGCGGACGCGACATGAGGCCGACGGAAGTGTCCGCGTCATTTTGGTAAGAAGATGTACGAATTCGAAAAAATATGTTATTTTTGACGCTCGTTCAATCTTCTTCCAACGCCAGTTCGAGTCAGTAGTCCAACTCTGTCTTTCTCTCTCTTTCTCTCTTTCTCTTTTGTGGTTTTACTCTTTTTTTACTCTACTCTACTTCTCTTCCATGTGATGTATTTGTTTGGGAGGGGAGCGGAGGGGAGCGGGAGAAAGAAGCCGCTAAATAAATATATTATTATACTACTAAATGTTTAAATATAAATATAATATAAATATAATATAATATAATATACTCCTTTTCTGCTGTTTACTGCTGGTGCTGCTACGCTGATCAGATCTGGAGATGATGTACCCAAGCACCCAAGGGATTTGCGCTGACGCCGATGATGACTGACCCCAATCCCACGTTGACGCCGTAGCCCATAATATCATATTCCATATTCCATATTCTATGTTATCCCAAATCTCCAATAATCCTTTCAATTTGTTCTTTCTGCACCTCATCGCCCTCTCCAGTCTCACCACGTCACGCCTTAAGAGTTTGGTATTTAGTGACTATGACTCTCTGCGCTGTGTGTGATGGTGATCATGCCGATCTCTTCGTTTGTCTTTGTCACATCTTTACTCAGCTCAACAGCTCATTCACATTCTTATTCACTCACATTCACATTATTAATTTATTGTCCTGTCCTGTCCTGTCCTGTCCCCCCCCTTCTCCTCCCCCAACGCCCCACCCCACACAGATAACCCAAAATGGTCTCTCCGTCAAGCGCCACCGCGTCCGGAAATGCCTTTTTCTTCACGAGAATTGAGTGAAACCCGGATGCCAGCGCTTTGCTTCCGCGTCTGCTTCCCTTGCCTTGTCCACTTTTTCACATGGACATGGGGTCTCTGCTAACTCCGAAAGCGCGCAGCGCGCGTTAACTTTTTACAACTTTACAACATATCCTATCGCATCGCCACACGCAACCCCTGGGCATCGCCGAGTAACGCCCTACTCCCCCCCCCCTTCCCCTCCCCCTCCTCCCCCTTTTTATTTTTATTTATTTTTTCTGACAGACACATCCATATAAGGTTGCTCGAAGGCGAAAATCCAATTCAGTCTCGCTATTTTTTTGGTCACCGGCCGGTTCCCCGAGACTCTCGACGAGACATCGACCGACCCACAACTCACACTACTCTCCTCCCTCCATCCTCTCCTCCATCTTCATCGACAGATACTACACTACCCATAGATAGAACGAGACCGTTCCACTTTTAAATTATGAACGTCTTTCTTTCCCCCATTAAGGTTATTATTATTATTATTATTAATCGGATGCAGTTGGGGGAACGTTGCGTCTCACACCTGGAAACATCCTCCGCGCTGATCGTTTCCCATTGCGTCTCATCAGCCGATCTGTAGACGCAAAATGAATGTCCTGGCGAACGGCAGACACGTTGTGCGTGTCACCTGTCCCTACTTCGTTTTGATTTCAATCGTATGAAATCGCAGATGAGCGCCATCAATCACCGAAAACGTCTTCCCCTGGGATCACCCTCGAAGCTCGCCTCACGCGATCATATTCGTTTCTCACCTAATAATTTTTTAGTCTTAGTCTTTTCCCAAGGTCCCAAGGAACGACGCCCGCCGCCACCACTTGAAGCCGTCGCGGCAAGCGACAAGCAAGCACTCGGACGCCGGCCCTACGTACCGCATTGCAAATCTATTCTACTTCTACTCTACAATTCATTTCATATCATGTGTCAGGCAGGCAAGGCCACCTGCACGGTATGCGGCGCCATCGGATAAATACGCCGCTTCCCTTGCGCCGATCCTCACCTCCCACGCGGGGCCAGAGAGAAGCTTGGTATGGTATATAATAATAATATGAAGATGATGAGGAGTGCAGTTATATTATATCGACAGCGAATTGGAGCCGCTCGGACATGCACATGCAGACTGCCTGCAATATCTACACGTGAATCATGTCGGTCGTCCATGCCCATCACGGGCAACAAGACGAAGGAAGAAGAAGAAGTGGGCACATGTCCCTCTCTATCCCTTGTTGCTGCTGTCCACCGTAAGTAAAGGAGAATCAAAAATCAAAATCATCCAAGAGTGAAGTTGAGAGAAAAAAATGAAAATAAAACTAAATAAATAAATATACACACATATACACATACCTACATACATACATACATACACACATACACACATAAGCAAATTATTGGTTGGGCGGGCGGTTGAACGGTTGAATTGATTGAACAGTTGCGGTTATTTGGAAAATCATCCCAGCCAGTCGTAGCATGGGCATGGGAAGGAGCCTGCATGAACCCAAGTCCGCATGCCTCATCAGTGGAGCTCGCACGGGTTCCTCAAGGCTCTGCTGCGAGGCAATATTATGCACTGTCACCCGTCTCACAGAAGCACACACACGGAAGCAAGCCATCGCGCGGTGTTCACAGGTTTTTTTTTTCTTCTTCCTTTGTTACCTCCGCCCCGATCCTTTTCGGCCCCTGTGCGACTAACTGCACGCAACGCTCGGCACGGGCACGGGCACATCGCTATATAGTAAAGAGTTTTTTCAAGATCGAGAATGATGTCCCGCTTGTCAATCAAAAAGGGCGATGATCTCGTAGCGGCGACGACGGCGGCAGATTGGTGATGATGATGATGATGATGATGATCGCAAGTCTCTATGACATGGCATGGGAACTTGGAACTGGAAGAAACAAGTTCCAAGTTCACATCATTCACTTGTATTCTCCGGTCTCCCGGAGCTAATTCCTCATATGATTTGTAATCTAATCGTGCTTCGGGGGCGGGGGTCACCACCTGAGATCCCAACAACACAGAAGAAGCGCGACAGCCAAGACCCGATACCTAATGTTAGACGCCTGAACTAGGAATGGCGCCCAAGGTCAGCTGCAGCTGACACGTATACTTTGTGATGGGTTGATGTTGATAAAAATTAATAATCCACTGATAATTCGTTCATGCTATGATATGATACAATCTTCTCTAAGGTTCAGATTGTACATTGTCTTATCGACAACTTTCTCTATTTTTTTCCAGTCACTACGCCGCTGAATGAACTCGTAAATGTCCTAAAATGTTGGTTCCGTTCCCGTTCCTTGATCAAATATCAAATCGTGGGGTTGAACTGGGTTTGGCTCACCTCGGGCCGATACGCCCCACCGTAACGTGTTACGTCACGGACGATTTGCGCAAGGTCCTTTGCGTCTTCCACAATGAACACATGACCTAACATTTTCAAGTTTGCAAAGTCGGATGTCAATGATTGAATCTGCCGTACACGTGTCAGAAGTGTGGGAATGAACAAAGAAAAAAAAACGAAATTAACTTTAAGCGAAGAAATGAAGGTGTGGTAAGTGTTCAGATCAGCAATGACTTGAAAACCTCCGTTCAGAGAAATAATTTGACGCTTGATGTGCTTCTGTAAAATCCTGTATTCAAAATCGTAACCATGAAGCGTTCGGTTCGGCCGCAATCGAGAAATAACTTACCCGATCAACCTCACCCCAACCTCGCCTTCAAAAACTTCCAGCACTTCTCGGTTGACATTTCCTTGAAGGAGCCGTATGTGCTCCTCGAGACATTTTATAGCCTCCGTACATCCTTTGGAAGGACCGAGAAGGAGGGGAGCATCTTCCGGCGGGTAATATGTCCGCGGAGGAGTGAGAGCCGTGATGATATGGTCAACCTGGAACAAACAAACTCCAGCCAGCTAGCTTGTGCAAAACCTAGAAGTTTTGCTAACCTGGTTCATGAGAACCTCGATCCCAGCGTTCAATCCTTTTGCGACAGAATCGTCGAGTAGGTTCTCGAACCGTTTCTTCTCTCTGACTACCGGGTTCAAGAAATCTGTCAGGTCAACGTGCGGGGCCTAACAAAGCCAAGGTCGGACACGCTCGGAAAGACGCTGTGAAGGGGCGAATAAAAAGTCCCACCAGTTCTTTATCAAAGTACACTTGTACAATGCTCTGGATCATGTCTCCGATGTGAACCAGTTCAAAAAATTGCACTAATGGCGCAACTGATGTCGACGCTGGCGCCGGTTCTTCTGGCTCCGAAATAGGATCTGAAAGTTCGGGTGGCTGGTATGCCCGCATCTGTGTTATTGCCCTAGTATTGCAAATGTGCCAAGATGCCAACAAGCAATGAGATGGGCTCAAATCACGCTAATAGAACGGCCAACGCACGATTCGAACCCGGCTCTCACATGTCGCTCGCCAAGTATGCCAAGCAACTCACTCGCCACCTCTTCAATCGTCTCCCGAACTCGGATACCGTAAGTTCCGGGATAATTAACAAAAATCTCTACACGCTTGAGCGATTCCCGCGTAGCGTGAATCAACTCAAGGGTGACATCGAGAGAGAGAAGAAGCTGAAGATTGTCGTACGAGGATATCCGTGAGGGTCGTGGGGCTACGGACGTGGTCGCGGGTGCTGTTGCGTCATCACCTTGTTCGTTAGTGACCTCAAGGTTGTCTCCATCATCCCAGAGCACAGCGTTCGCGCTATCAGTCCCTTTAGTATATCCCTCACTCGCATTTATTTGCCCGGCTCCGCCCCATCGACGCGGATCTAGCATTGCGATACCATGAACCGCAGCACCGGAGACAGTCTCAACTGTGCGTGGAACAATAGACACTGGAATGAGAAGAAGGTTGGTAAAAGTCGAAAGAACATTGCTTTTGAGGCGAGCAGGGGAGGAAGAGGCGAGGAAGGTAGGTTGTTGAGTCACTAGCGGCGGCGATGCATCGGTATGAAGGGTCGTCTGCGTGCATACCACGTCTGAGATGAGCTCAGAAGACCGGGTATGAAGTGTTGGGCGGGCGGGATGGGCAATACCTTTTTTTCCCAATCTCGGCACGTCTGTTCGAAAATATGCTTCAAGGAATCTATCTCTTCATCAAGATACTCGTCCATGTTGGGTTCGAACATCCGGTACCTACGGGATTGGGGCACGAATTTAAGATATGAGCCACGGATCGATCGTGAAAAAAAAAAACCATAAGAAGCGGAGGGGACATAGTGTGCTCCAAATAAACGCAGAGAACACACGTACACGACGTCCTCGGCCTGTGTCTTGGTGACTTCCCCCCTCTCGTTAGGCGGATGTCGTTGACTGGCAAGTTCGAGAAGGGTATCCACCATGCGCCAAGCTTCCCGAAAACATGCCGCCGCCGCTTTCAAAAACAAGGCACCGTTCGCCAGAGAGCGTGCGTGTGTGAGAAGAGGTGTGATGTATTCAGAAACCTAAGATATTCAGGGGTGAATGGAAGGGTAGGATGAAAACGAGGTTTGATAACGTACTACTTCCGCAGCAATGTGATCTGCAAAAGACAGGAGAACGCCTGCGTCGCGGGGGAAGACGCGTACAGCACGGGAACCATGCTCCCGAAGCGCGTCCAACACAAAAGCCATAAAAGTGTCCATGGCTTCGAAATTCAAGGTGTCCTCTGAGCTAATTTCTCGTTATTTCACATCTTCCGAGTAGCATGGAAGCGGAACGCATAACATACGTGAAATTGTCAAGAGGTTTGTGCGAACTTGTGACGTAAAAAATCTCCCGTTTTTCAGCCCACACGCGTCCCATTTCCCATTCAGCAGTTGCCCCGCTTCCGCTATCGTGGGGATCCCAAATTTCCCAACTCGCTTCAGCCGCCTCGCGCATACCAGCTTCGTTCGCGTTCCCATCTGCGATATCAAAAGCGCTGAGCAAAGTAGCATCAAAACGGTCGGAAGCAGAGCGAAGGGCGGACAGCAGGGATGGCGCAGATCGAAGGGGTTCGAGAAGGGAAAGAAACCGGTGAAGAAGGCGGAGTGTTTTGGAACGATGCAGTAATGAAAGCAAAGGAGCTGATGCGGTTGCGGGTCGGAAGAGGGAAGTGAGGATTTGGTGAGGGGGTTCGAGAAGCGCTGGGGCGAGGCTCTTCAGAAGTTTATGCGCACGTATGTAGAGAGCGCGGAAGGAAGTGGTACCGAGGACGTTTGTGCCGTGCATCACTGTATCGCTACCAACAAAGTTGCCCACTTCGGAATAGGAGGTAGAGAATAATCCACTTTGTGAAGCAGATCCCCCAAGCCCCAAACCAAAGGTGTCCGTTCCGGATGTAAAATCGCCAAAATCATCATCTGCAACGTCCACGGTTAGTGTAGGAGGCTGTTCTGGCACCTCTTGACGCGCCCGACTCTCCAGTTCATCAAGCACGGGACCAAACCCGTAGCGGTCGATACCTAAGAGAACGTAGTGATGCTCCCATAGCACTTCAGAAGTAGAAAGGCGAGCCAAGGCACGATTAGCACGGGCATAAGCCGGGACGTCGGGTACTGGGATATAATGTAGGATGACCAAGTGAAGCGAGGAGGGGAGTTTTCCAATAAGTGTCGATGCGGGGCCGGACGCAGTATTTTTCGACCTGATTGTAGATCCTTGGTGAAGTTTAACGGGTTCGAGAGCTTTAAACTTGTCCATTCGACGTTTATTATCCTCCGAGTCTGACGGTTTAGACGGCCATCAGCCTATGACCTACAGCCTAGCCTGTGCTATGGAGGTATTGTGGTTGTGGGATGGAGATGGGGATGGGACCTGTGGCCTATGGACCTATGGGATTTCCCCTCTGGTTTAGCGCCGGATTATATTATTGCTCGCAATCAATACCATCATTGTTGGCCCAATGGTCTAGTGGTACGATGCTCGCTTTGGGTTATGCTTTCGCTTGACGCGTTGCGAGCGGTCCTGGGTTCGAACCCCAGTTGGGCCCCAACTTTTTTTTTGGTTTTTTTTTTTGTGGTTTTTGTTTGAGTGACAGCAGCCCTAAACAGCTCGCACGCCAGGGCTCGCCTTCAATAAAGCACGAGTATTTCGAGCCAAACCCCGTACCTGTCAGAAGCAAGTGCTACCTTTCTAGTCCCCCTAATTTGTATTGTACAATATATATTTTCGCGCAATATCATTTCCAAATCAACAGGAAAACGCTATAGACCCACGAGTACTTTACAAAGTTTCGATCCATTTAAGAAGGGAGCTGTTCACCTGGTCCGGGACCGAAAACAAGAGCCAGTGATCAGTGGCGAACTCCTCGAGGGTGAAAGGACCCTTGGCGAGGGTCTTGAAAGCAGCTGTGTGAATGGGCGGGAGGCAGACTTGGTCCTTCGTGCATGCACCGAAGTAGGTCGGCTTTTGGATGGGAATTCTCTCCGGGGGAACAACTGATCAAAATGTGTGAGTGCCCGTGAGCGATGTGAAGCCGACTAGGTGGATGCTCACGCTTGTCGTCCTCAGCAAGGGCGCCGGAGGACATAACGTGGTACCACTGGAGGGGGCCAGCGAGGCCACCGCTAAGGAGGACCTCGCGATAGTGTTCCTTGTCCTATGGCAAGGAATGTTGGTAAGATACAGGTAAGGTGACTAAGGCTGTACTAGAATGCGCACATACCTCTGGGGTAATGTAGGATGGTAGGGGGGCCTGGCGATCAGCCTCGAGCCAGGCCTTGGTGGCACCTCGAACGCCAATGTGCTCAACCCAGATGTTGGGATCTTGGGGGAAGAACAAGCTGAAGAACGAATCGAACTGAATAGCGGCGTGAGATCAACATGTTCAATCGGGAAAAGATACACCAACGTGATTCTCGATGATCTTGTCAGCACCCTCCTCATAGAAGAAGTTCCAGTATCCAATCACATCACGACCAACGAGTTGTTTGAAGAGCTCGACGGCCTTCACAGGGTCAGAGTCGGGGCGTGGGGCAAGGTAGCCAACGGTGAGGAAGGCGAAGCCCGAAAAGCGCTCTGGCTTGTCATTTGCGAGACGCGAAACTACGCGTGAGCCCCTAGTAGGCGTATCAGCAAGTGAAAACAACCCGAAAGGTAGGATTCACCAGTCGTGGCCGATAGCAACAGCCACCTGTACGCCCTCAGCGTCCAGGATGTCGACGATGTCCTGGGCCAAGCCAGATGGGACGTATTTCTTGGGATCAGAGGGCTTGTCGGTGCCGCCATATCCCAGCAAGTCTGGGACAATCAAACCAAAACCTTTGCCTTGAAGAATGAAACTTGATTCTTCCAGTCCCAAGAAGAAGACGGGAAACCATGGAGAAGAACGAGAGTAGGCGAGCCCTCCGTAGCCTTCGCGTAATAGTAGTTGTATGTGAGGCCACGGCTAACAGTGAGTTTCTTGTAGGCAGAGGGGTCCATGCTTGATAGTTCGTTCTGGGTAACAAACAAGGACAGGACTAGTCACCTCTTATATATTGTAGGTATGCTCAGCCGATTGGAAGTAAGCGCCCTAGAAGATTTACATTGTAGTCCAGTGACACATCGAGATACATCCTGATCGACTGGCATTAAACAACTGTGATTGTAGCAGCTTTGATCTTGCCAATACAAATTGAGCCACTAGCTTGATCCGGGGGGGATGAGCTCGGTTTGTCAAACAGCAAACCCATTTGCCGGTTCCGGCAATCGTCGGGTAACCAACTTTCCGATTCCGTTGAGATGAGACGAGACAACATCTCGAGTGTCGTGTCGTGTATATTCGTATAGACCGTTTTACCCCTGATTCCTTGATATTCTGAAAATTCGTTCATTTGAATGTTGGCATCAGTCTGTTATACATTACAACTTGATCTCCCTTATTCCATCCTTATCAACAACCTTTACGATATAATTTCCGGGTGCAACTACCAAGCGCTTTGCGGTCTCATTTATAGCACGTCGAAGGACGTCAAGACCTTCTTCCAATGAGCCTTCAGGGTTGTGGTATCTAGAAGGGGGTCACGCTCAGTCAGCTATTGATGGAACTGCCAGGATTCAACTCACCGGTCTAATAAGCTAAGCGCAAAATAACTTCCGTACCCATGAGCGGCGAAAGGCACCGAAGCCATAGTACCAAGATAATCAACCCAGTAAAGGTGTGGTGAGTTGTCTGCTACATCATATCCACCAATAAGCAAGTTGACAGTGTAAGGTGAGCGCGAGCGCAGTGACTCTGCCAGAGATCGGCGGATCCATGACGCAGCAGACTGCGGGCGAAGTGGATAGAGGTTGCGGATGTGGTAGAGTCTGATGTTTCGTTCGATGTATTCAGCGAACTGGATGGTATCGCCTATAAGGAAGAGGGATACTAAGGACTCGAGAATCCTTGCGACGATGTATGATGCGTGAACGTACCTGACTCTCCAGAGTAGGCCATAAGAAGGTGGGGGCTGAGTGTTTTGATCTTGTCCTCATCAACTTTCATTTTTACGATAGAACGTGCTGCCGTCGTGTCCGCGGCGACGAGGACATAGTCCTTCCCTGTAAGTGCGAATGAACACTCCATGGACTTGTTTATGAAAGTGGTGACTGAAAGTGGTGACGCGTCAATCCCCCTGGTGGGGGTCAAAGATGGATTATGTAATCATTAGCCTTACTTAATTCAGGACGAAGACAGGACGCATCCACACAGCAGAACAAAGAGTCGAGCGGGGTAGCTAGAGCAACATTTTTAGAGCGATGAAGCGACGGAGAACAGGATGAATTCTTGGAACAATTCTACAGCCCGTTTTATATAGTTAATGTGTACAATACTTGACAATCTACATCATGAGGGATCGAGACAGTAGTAACTAATCTGAAACTCATGAAGACAAAAGGTGTCGCGTTTGCTTTCGCACACAAAAATTCTAGAGTGGTAGCCTTAGTAACAAGGAAGGTGTAAGGATGGCTCGGGCGTTGAGCATGAAACCACCTCTCCTCTCTTTCATGAATTAGAGCACTTATGATCTAGTTCCGTATATTATTATCTTTTATCAGTTACTCAGTACATTTGCATGCCGGGCCGCATGCCTGTCCATTCCTTACTCCAGTTTCACTACCTCCCCGCCCCCGTCTTAACTGCCAGGTTTCTACCTTTCCATCTACACCTCTCCGCCTTTATTGCCTGGCTTCATCTCACTTGTCTCCTTTCAATCCTAATTCACCCTCTTTCGGCTTCATAACTAGGTCTCTCTGCAAGTATATAAGGGTACATACAATGCTTGTAGTAGACCAGCCAGTGAGCCACCAGAAGCAGAAATCAAACGGCATTTCTCTCTCTTTTTACCTTTCTTTTGTGTGCTAAAAGAACTTCTTGATGACATCAAGCGCAAGGTCAAATGGAACCAGCAAGCAGTAGATTCGCAACAGTTCAAGCACGATACACCCTCCTTTGAAATCTTAGTTTCTCTCTCTGGGACCTCTCTAACTTCCACCTTTCTTCTCGGTAACGCTTTGCCTCGCACTCACCGCGGATTGGCTCCGCACAGAGGGTGAGACAAAAATGTAATTAATCATAAGTAATATCATCACAAAAAGTCATGACCGAAACATGCCCCCCCAAAGGGGGTGTCCGATTTTTTTTTTTAAAAAAAAGGGGGCGTCCAAATATTCTATTCGGGCAGGCACATAGCGATCCCCGATCCCCGAAGCCGAGTGCGGCAGACCAAAATCCGCCAACAATTCGAGTCACGTTAACGCACTGCACAAAATCCTCATTTCTTACGGTGCAGACGCGAAGCCCCATCGCACATGACATTGGGAAGCGGATGCCTTGACATCGCACGATTACTGCTACGGCCCCGTGCGTTGCGAATGCCCAAGACAGCCTGGGCTCGACTCCATCGCACGGTATCGGGAAGTGAAAATATTGATGTAGCGCGGTTGTTGCTCCAGCACGAAGCAGACCTTGATATCCAGGAAAATGAGAACAGATCAGGGTATCAATCCTTGTCACATTACAACGAGAGGCGGGAGCATAGAAAATGTAACGCGTTACGCGTCCCAACCTGTGTTAAAGGAGGAACCCTCTACTATTGCTACATACATAACTATGTCCTGTCGTGCCGTAAAATAGTACTTGTCTCGCCAAAAGTCATGAATGAGGCAAAAGCCTACTGAGAGGTACAAAGTACGCCTCGCAAATGGCCGAAAAATAAAACTCGTGTTCAGAATTGTGTGGGTGAACGAGATTGTGAGCGATCTCATGTGCCAGCGTGAAGTACCTGTCAAGGGGGCATCGGTCAAGCAGTAAACGGTACTGGGATAACCAAATACCAGGAAATGAAGGCCTTGTTGAAATCACCTCGTTGGACATCGTGGTCGTCTGGTAGTATGGTTGAGGCCGCAATTTGGTCGAGCGCAGAAAATCTGAACTTACGCCAGGCCTCATAATACCGTAAGTTCATAAATAAACTTCCGCCCCTATTGAACGCAACGAGCTGCCCTTCTTTATCAGCGAAAACGTGCAAGCATGCTTGCGGAATCTTGTAGACTGCCACAAGTGGATTGAGCACATAAAGGAAGCGGGCTAGCACATCGTGCTTGCGGTGAATAAGCGTATCGCGCTCTGGAAGATCTATAGGAGATGATTTGGTGCACAGTTACCGAGGTGGGTAAAGGAATCATACCTTGTGTAGCGAAGACTTTCACGCCACCCATACTACCTGTAGATTCCGCGATAGTAAGCAGATAATATCACCGCACAAGCGAGCTGAACACGTGCCAACAAGATCTAAGTCCCCTGCTCGTCCTGAGACGTCACAGTATCCTTCATCCAGCGACTCTTTCACCACTTGCATCTCCTCTCGATTCCTTAATAAGTTGCTCCTCTCGGGCGCGCATGCTCTAATAGCCATGTCGATATTGTTGGCTAGGCAGGAGAATAGCATAGGATGAAATCAAAATATAAGAAGTATGTGGAACATACCAATGTTAGCCAGCGGAGTGACGTTAGGACCCGGCTGGGGAGAGCGAACAAGTGCTCTTGATGGCCCTGGACCTGGCGATGGTTGTAATACGCTCTCCCTAGGGGGAGGGGAAGTCGATTGGGGTGAAGAGGTATCTGAACGATTCGGGCGTAGAAAGCGCCCAAGGTTGTTGATTGCTGATGTCGGCCGTTTTAAGACTTGCTCGGGGCTAGGACCAGTTCTTGGGGCAGGAGCCGCTATCGTTGGACCAATTGGAGTTGATGGGATCTTCGGCTGTGTAGTCGGAGTCTTCGTCTGTATTTCTTGAGCTGTCATTGCTGGACTCGAGACTAATGTAGCCCTTGTCTCAGCCCTAAGTAGCTTCTCAACTGCCTCACGTTCGGCCTTCTGCTGCCGTAAAATTCTGTCAACTATGGGCATGAAATGGTTTAGTCAAATTATCCAAGTGTGCCAAGAGACAGTGATCAGGAAGCACCGTTATATCCCCGCCGTTTAAGGGCTTTCAGGTCCGTTGAAAGAATGGTCATGAATAAAAGGGCATCGTTAAGCTTGGGCGACTCGAAAATGAAACGGCATAAAGATGTTGAAACCCTGGCCCTCGTGAACAAACTTGAAACGATCCACTAATGGGCATACTTACTCGTACATGTCTACTTGTGTATTTTCTGCAAGCCAGAGTTCAATTGGCCCCCTGCCTTCTCGTTTAGCAACCGCGGACGCCTCACTACTCTCTGAGTAGCGGAGGTCTCCATGCTGTAAGGACTTGGTGACTTGGAGCTTCCCGAAAACTTTCACGATGAAGTTCTTTTCTTCATTCAGCCAATTGAACGAGACTTTAGTGCGGGATTGTGGAAACTCGTGGAGGAAAAGGGGGAGTCGCTCCAGAATCAGGTGTTTAGTTTCGGCACCAGTCTTTGAATGAAAAACTTCTCGTGCTGTTCTATAATCCTCCCTGACCAAGGAGCTCAGGGGAGGGGAGCCCAAGAAAAGGTATAGTCCTAAAAGCGATGAGAAATGGATAGGTGATAGAAATTGCTTGAACTGCTACCTTCTAAAATATCCTCTTGGGGTGCACAGAAAATGCGATCACTGAAGAGTTGATATGCATTGGTATCATCCGCGACGGCTACTTTATTGGGCTGAAGCAAGTCGTCTTGAAAATCCCAGTTCTCTTCATCCCCCTCATTCGAAGCTTTGACGCCACTCTTCACGCGCCGCGATCCAAGAAGTATATTCGATCGTTTCATGCGAAGAATGGTTCCCTTGGTAAGAAGCCGCCTATTCACTGCGAGATTACGAAGCTCAAAAAGGTAACTAAGGAGGGGTTATTTGAGACGATGGTGCTTGAAATTTGAAAACATTGAGTTGCACTCACTTTTCGCGGCCGTTGGCAAGTTGATAGAATTGTTGTGGGTTTTCTAACAAGATCTGGGCGATCTCTTCCACGGACGGCTCTTGCTTGGTACCGCAGGCTGTTAGGAACACATTGGCACGCACGCCAAAATCTACAAAAGCAAATAGCTTCGAATGGAGCTCCACCCCTCCTGTTCCAGAAAAGTAACATTGGATAGGTTGTAGCATTCGGGTCGTGCTCTTGTCTCCTGTAGACCTGACCGGGACAAAGGGTGTTTCTGACAGCTTTCGTAACTCGGCCGGGGAAAAGTCTTCAAGCCAATGATTGACACGGGTTCGAATAGACACAGATGAATGACCCTACCTGGAACGCGGCCAGACAAAACTTCGAACCACTGGCGGGCCATCGCCTCATCTCCTGGTGGAGACTTCTCCAGAAGAATCACTAGTTCGGAGGTCGGGGGGTGGTCATTAAGTTTGAGCTTGCTTGCCGCTCCTTGGTGAAGCGATGGATTCACCACAGAAAAACCTAGTGCTGCCCATTCGGAGCCAGAGTATAGCTACCCAGAATCACCTTAGCAAAAAATGGCCGCGATAGGGGTGACCTCTCACTTCAAATGGTTTCGCCAACATTTCCTCTGATCCACGGACTGCGGGAACGAAAGCGAGGTCTCGGTAGTCATACGGGTCGTAATTGGGGTACTTGAGAGATATGTTATCCAAGAAGAACGTTAAAGCCTTTCCCCTCACGGTGGGATTGCCCGAGGCTGCGATCTTTAAAATTTCGGATAAAGAAGGGGCGCGCATCAGACCCAAAGAGAAAAGGAATTTGGCTGCTCGATTGGTAAGTCGCCAGGATCTAACAACTCCTACCACAACGCAAACTTGCCTTCATCGGATGACGGTTTCCATCGATTATCGGCACCCCAGTCAATAATGGGTAAACAAAGTTCACGAAAAATATCAACTGGCTCATAGAGGTCCATGGCCTTGTATCGCTGAATTTTTCGACCAGTTCCAAGCGCTAGTTGTTCGTTGCTGGCGCCTTGCTTTGAAAACGCAGACGTATGTCGCAAGCGTTCGAGCTCCTGTGGCGTCAAGGTCGATTGAATGGACACTAGGTACTTGACGAGATCAAAGGTGGTCCAATCGCCCGTTTTAATCATTCTAATAGTACAGATTAGTGAGTGGAAGTCAGGAAAGAAGTGCGATAAACCTGTCAAAGACAATCTGCAACTCTACATGCTTGCGTACACCGAGTGATTGCAGCACCTTCTCTAACGTGCCCTTGATAACGGATTCGGATGGCATGGTAACTATGGGGAGGTCCCGGAACAGGTTTACACTTGCAAAGTAAGCTTGGTCTGGAATCTTCAAACCTGTCGACGTTGGAATGCAAGGCTTGGGACCGAGAATCCTGACAACATCTTCTTGTGCACTTTTAGATAGAGATGGCCAGGATCGAGCAAGGACAGACAAGACGCGTTCTGCCCAAGAGGGGGAGAGTGTAATGTCATGCTCAGCGTTGCCAGCAGCCACTTTCGGGTCAGTCACGTGCCCGAGCCAGTCGACTATAGTCAACTGCTGCCAAGGAAAAACGGATCCCAATATGTCTGGGTCAAATGACCTGGTGATACTAGTGGGAAGCAGGGTGCTTGGCAAAGGCCCGTCAGTCGGAATAATTGCCCCACCAGTCCTAGAATTTAGGAACGTTCGGGCCTCGGACAACTTCATGATCTTCTCGGGAGGTCCAACGATTGATACCACAAGAGCATCTAGGAGCTGTGACCTCCCTTGAAGGAGGCTGGGGTTGTTTCCTTGCTTACTAACACCGACCCACCACTTGAGACATGCAACCGTTTCCGCCTCCGAAAGAGGTCTCGCTCGGAGTTCGTTGAGTACGTCCACAAACGTTATATCTTTAATCATCCTTCGGTCACGGAGAGTAGCGACCATGGTATTTGCACCCTTGAGGATGTCCTCTGAGATTACAGGAAGGCGCTTGAGAAAACCAGAGAATCGGGATCAGGGATGTGGACAAGGCTAGCACTTCGCACGCCTTCCGAGGAGATGATCGGGAACGGTCGAGTAGTTGCACAAGCGAAAAAGGCATTTACCATCAAGCTTGATACTACGGCAGATGGGGTAGAAGGGTGGAACGTGAAGAACTTGAGCGCGTGGAGAGCGTGTTCACGTAGCCATGTCTGAAGTTCTGCATCAGGGAGTCCATCTGGGCCATCCGGCACTGCCGCGCCTTCCCATTTATTCTTGATAACATCCAGTTCGAGCTCGTAAGCGAAACGAGCGAGAAAACCTCCGACATAAAGGAGTTCTTTATTCCAAACTGTCCAAGGAGATTAGAATCAGAGTACGAATGAAATGAAGGTGCCAACCTGCCACATTGCGATCACTGGGGTAACGAGATCTGGGTTAGTACAAATGCACGGATAAGAAAAGGCGTACACTAAGTCAATCGACTCGCGTTCTACTGTCGGAATAAAGCGTGTGGCCATATGCCCACCAATGCCAGTTGTTTGCCCTGTCGAATGACCCTACAAGGAATGAATCCTCTAATAGAAATTGCTGAATATGCGCTTACGATAAACACGCGGGCAGAGCCAGTTCTGGGTAAAGCGTCAATATGATGTTGATCCTGAACAAAGCGACAAACCCCTCTAAATCGGCCCGAAGCCCTTGAAATACACTCCCAGCAGCAAATGCAGCCTTTTCCTCTGCCTTGACACTTGCATCATATTCATCTTTGCCCGTCTAGCAGATTTAAGAACCAAAGTGGATGTGCCACAACTATGCAGCTCACATATATCAATTCGTACCGCAGTCGGCTAGGAGGATTCTTCTTCGTCGAGCGCAACAGCTCTGCAGTCATTTTCTTATTAAGCCGTACATCGACATTGGCAGTAAAGATCGTCAGGACAACACTCGAAGAATGGATCTCCAGGAGATTGGTGGACTCCTTAGGCATGGCCGGTACTGGCGTTGGTGTCCTCCGTTGTGTCGAAGATCCGCCAAACCCCGCAAAGAGTGATGAGAAGAACCCACTCGCTTGGTGGGACACTGCCTTCAGCGTATCAGTTCTGGAGGCAGCAGAGAACTTCTCCGAGCCAACGGTATACACCCATCGAACGACCTCCGCTTCGATATGGAGGGCTGAGAAGGAATTATCTAGGCAAGCTCCAATGGAGCTGCAATAGGACTCACACATAGTCTCGATTGATTTAACAGTCATCATGCCATCGGGGCTCGTGCTTTTAAGCCCTTTTAGCATCGGGACATCCTTGGGCACGTCACCAACTTTGGACAATCGGACCAGTCTCTTGTCATCAAAGTATACGCTAACCTCAGAAAGATGCGTCATGAATGTGATCGAGGAGACCAGGAAGCGAGTAAAGTCGAAGGCCGGTGGCATTGGACCAGGTTCCCTGAGCACCATCTGAAAAGTGGTCCATGGATCGGTTGCTTCATCTTTCGAAGATGGCACGGTGCCGCGGCGGGCAAATAGCTAAGATTAAGTCATTGGGATAAGATTAAAACTTAATATGCAAGGAAGATGATGTATTGACCTGGTCCTTCTTATCCTTCCAATAGAAGTTCATCCATTGACCTTAGGCGTCCAATTCAGATTGAGACCGTCTAGCCAGAGTAAAAACAATGTACCCCCTGAAGTGACCCAGGGCTCCTCAGTTACTGAGAATAAGCTGTAGAAACCTGTGCAAGAATTGTGTGAAGCTTTTAGCCTCGAAACAGCGCATCGACCGACCCACGCCAAAAGCGCCAATCTTCTCCTCATCGGGATTGCCCTCAGCTGGGATACGTTGAGAAGGTGGCAACAAACAGCATAGAAGTCCACACACCAATCTTCTTGAGCCTACTCCAATCCTCATCTCTAAATGGGATGCCGTTATTCTTGAAGGTCCATTGATGAACCTATGCAGATAATAAAAGGCAAAGATGGGAAAGACGCTCATCATTCACGACCGGAAGAACCACGTACTACTGCTGTCTTCAGGTCTGGGAGGTCCTCTTGTTTGGGTTCGTATAACTGATTGTCTTCCCTTTTCTCTTGGGATAGATAACTCTCAGTTTCAAAACAAATCTCAACTGAATGTGCCCCAGCATCATCTGAATTCTGTAGAAGCTCGCGGAACACTGTATTTCATCGAAGTCATGTCCAAAACAACTGCCTAGGGCACTCGGGTGACGGGACTAACCCGTGAATTCACCCGAATAACGTGCCAGGACTTTGTCAATGAGAGCCCGCTGATTCACTTCGACCGTCTCATCATGCCCAGTTGCCCACTATCGTGGTTGGGTAAACATCAGGATGTATAACAAATGGACTCATCGGTGACATGGACATACTAGAACTTGTCTTGAGGTGGCCATTGTTTAATGAAAGAGCCCGTATCGCCGAGGTAATGATTGTTGTCTGGAGAGGGTGACCAGTCAAGCTGCGCTAGCACAAGCAGGTAACGAAGAAGGTAAAATTAATCGGTGTGAGTTCAATAGAGACAAGTGTAGTGTTTAGACGAGGCCAAAAAATGTGGTCTTGATTCAAGTCGAGGTGGTCACAAATCACTGGCGCTGGAAATGATAGCTGAAGCCTGAAGCTCAGAGGAATGAAGTCATTAGGCGCTGTCATGAATTCTCGCTTTCCGTGCCCGGAAGGGTGACGTCCACGACCAGCTATCGTATGTCCGCCGTCTTTCCACCTTCACGTCCGGTCTGTGGACTATTCCATTATTATTCTCTATAAAGTCCCGCTCTTAGTGGGTACTCTAACTCTAACTGAACGCTGTTTGTTGGCTACTTGGTTGCGAAATATATTTATTAAAAAAGTTCATTTTAATTTAAAGAAACAAAGTTGAAGCGGATTGAGTAAGTTAAGTTTCCTTCGAACACCCGAATTGTTGTTGGTTGGTTGGGGTTGAGTGCTCTCCTGCTCTCCTCCCACTACCCAAATACCCAAAATCACAACATCCCCCCCGTTCCCCGTTCTCTCTCGCCTACAATGCCTCACACTCTCCTCGCATCCTTCTCTCTCCTGGCGCTGGTCGTTACTGCTCGTCCGATAATTCCTGTTTCGTACGTGATTGGATTGTGACGTGTAGTTCTTCCATAACTGGCTCTCATATACGCATGGCCTACAGCGAATATTCGCAACCCACGGAGGTTCAAAATGCTATCAAAGCCATATTCCAGGAGCACACGAAGTTTGTCAAAATACATCTCTTTTCTTTCATTACCTTTCATAAATGTTTTCAGGCAAACAGAGATTGACCTTCTCGGCTTCACTCAAGAAGAAGTTGATATACGTTTAATTTCTGATGAAGGCCAGCAGGCGGTTCTTTCTCAGCTGGATGGTAGCGCCATTAAAGCACTTGTGCCCCTTGAAGGTGTCCAGAGTGGTGTACTTCCAGAGGTCCAGGTGTTGCGAGAAATGTTGGGCAGCTCAAAACACTTGGACGACATAGAGGGTGCTTCCTTAACTGAACTCACGGATGTTGTCGAGATTTCCGATTATGCCGTCGAGGAAATGGACCTTTCTGGGGCCACTTCTTCTACTTCACCCTGGGAGGCGACACGTGTCTTAACTGGGCTTTCGCTCACTTCCTTCCTCGCTGTGTATACGTTCATCAGTGTAGCCGCAGTGCTTTACGCCTTCTACCTTATCCGGAGTTTCCTTCCTCAGGACCAAGGCCAGGTTGAGAAGCGATCGCTGTCCCATGTAGACGTAGAGTCTGGCTATGTCTATCAAGAGGGTGTAATTACACAGGAAAAGACTCCAGATTTGGGTGTTGTCACGGCTCTCGAGCCCTCTCAAGCATCTCGTCCACCCATTGGCGTACTTGTGGACATTGACACGGAGGTCAGTTTAACTGATGATGAGTTCCATGGCGCAATCGACAATAGCTCTCGTACGTCAACGCCACGTGCTTTACCGTCAGAACTACCACCCGCTATTGAGAAGGCCTGGCTCGTCCCTCTTCCCCCATCCCCAAGTCCCTCACCTCTCCTGCGGACTATTCAACTCCATGAAGGCATTCCTATGGAAGGAGATTCCCGGCCGGCCTGGGCTTTGGTGGCATCCGATGAGCAGCCTCGAGCCGATACGCCCACAGGCGATGCAACTACGGCTATTGACCTTGCCCTGGCTATGCAGTTGAGGACTGGCCTCGGGGTAACTGCAGATGCAGCGTGGCTTATGCGCTTCGTGATGGCTCTCTTCGGCTGGGTGGCTGTACTTGTGGGTGGTGGTGGGGAAAGACAGGCTAGAGGTGGAAGAAGGCTGCTGGGTTGGTGAGCTTGCCCGCAGCGGCGGTCGTCTCCGAGTAGTGTGGTCTTTGTGGGCTGGTCGTTTGGAGAGAATCGCATTGTTTTTTTGGTTGTTTTTCCTCTTCTCTCTTTCCCCATGCATTCTTTCAATTGTCATCCATCATCATGTGCATTCGTTTCATGACAATTCACCAGCATACTATATCATGGGCGATCGGAGTACTCGGTTCAGTTTGATACCAGCGGTCTCTTTACTATACTATACCATACCATACCATACCATCGCCATTGATTTGATTATCCCCTTAACCTGTGACCTTACGTCATTAGGCACCAGCGTCAACTCGACAACAACCAATGCAGTAAAAAATAAAACCAACAACCAACAAACTTGCTCCCATTGTTAACGTGTCATGACGGGCTTCAATGCCCTTCCGATGGTCGATGAGGCAGCTTTGGATGGCTCTGCACAGTGGTCAGGTGTTGCCAAAGTTATTGGGCCTCCTTGGGCTCGCTTCCCAGCCATTACCATTGGACTCGTAGGTGTTCAAGTGTTGTGGTCTATTGAAATGGCCTACGGTAAGCAAAGTGCAGCATAGGACCCTCATTTCAGTGTTGAATGACCTCCAAGTTCTGTAGCTTCGCCGTACCTCATTTCCCTTGGCCTCTCGAAATCCCTAATGGCACTTGTTTTCATTGCCGGACCTCTGTCTGGTCTCATTGTTCAGCCCCTCATCGGTCTGCCCGAGCAATTCCTCATCGCCACTTCCATTAACTCATCACTGCGTAGGTGTCATGGCTGACAACTCCAAGTCCCGTTTCGGCCGCAGGAGGCCATTCATTGCTGCAGGTGTCGCCCTTTGCTCGATGGCCATGATCCTTCTCGGGTTCACTCGGAATTTCGCGTCCATCGTTACAAAATGGGGATCTCCTGCTGTATCTATCACTCTTTTTTGACCCCCAGCGTGGACGTTTACATGAAATCCAGAACAATGTTCTGACCATTTGGCTTGCTGTTCTGTCGATATATTGCATTGACTTCAGTATCAACGCTGGTGAAGTTTCCGGGGCTCCTTTTTCAGATAGGAAATCTGACAGGCTCAATAGTGCAAGCCGTAGATCGTGCCCTTCTCGTGGATACCCTTCCACGCGCCGAGCAAGCAAAAGGAAATGCCTGGGCTGCAATCATGTTAGGTATCGGTAGTGTTGGCGGGTTTTTCTTGTGAGTTTCTCGTCCACGATTCATCCACACTACCTTGTTCGCCAACCCAAGACAGTGGCGGCATCAATATGCCGTCCTTATTACCGTTTCTTGGGCAGACTGAATTAGAAGTCCTATCCATCATTGGGTCCATCATTCTCATAGGAATGCATCTCGTCACCATCACTGCTGTGAAAGAGCGTATACTCCTTGCTTCAGGGTATGCTCAGTCCATTCTTTATAGCCCCACGAACTCATCTGCGTCTTGCATCAAGTAAAACCAAGAAGTCTTTCTACCAAGAAATATGCGAGATATGGGTCAACGCGCGGCGTCTACCTCCAGTAATTCTTAGAATCGTTCGTCTTGCATCTTTATTCACAAGTTGGCTGTCCACTGAATATCTCCACGATAGTGCTTAATTCAATTTTTGTGCGTAATCCATCATCTCTGTATAGCCAAATCTCACAACATGTCGTTCCAGCGCGTGGTCAGCATGGTTCCCGATTCTCTTCTACACCACATTATATATTAGCGACCTGTATAAACGTTCACTCTCTTCGTCCGCTTTCGAAGGAAGTATTGAAGACATCGAGGCAGAAGGCAATCGCCTTGGCTCCCGCGCGCAGTTATTTTCTTCACTTTTGGCGCTCGCAACCAACTTTTTAGCCCCACTTATTATTGAGGACGGGTCCGGATCCTTCTCAGCCCCGATGCATGTTGGACCCCCGAAACGATGGTGGCAACGCAAGGTGCATCTAGCAACTTTGTGGGCCGTGTCCCACCTAATCTTTGCATTATGTATGTTTGGCACCTTGTAAGTTTGCAATCTGGCTTCGCATTAGTTCGGTGCCGAGTCTTCATACGACCCCGCCACTGTGATGGTTGGCTTATGCTACACTTTCACAGTTTCACAGGAAGCGCTGCCGGCGCCACAGTGCTCATGACCCTGCTTGGATTTCCTTGGGCAATCACCCAATGGGCCCCATTCTCGTTGGTGTGTTAAACCCGCTGGTTTTGTGCCTTGTTGGCCGCTGACATAAGGGTTTAGCTTGCTGAGGCTATCCACACGACATCAGATTTAGGGGAACCCGACATTGACGATAATCAATCCATTCTGCTTGCAGATACTAGCACGCAACGTCCGCTGTCGCAGAATAATACGTTGTTTGCAGTCGAGGACGGTGGCTCAGACGACGAAGTGGTAGTGACTCATGAACACGTGGTTCAAAGAGAGACCGCACAAGACAATTGGGGCAATGGAAATGACGATGAGGTGGAACGCGACGACGACCGAGATGTTCTCATGGGAAACGTCCATGCACGTCGTAGCTGGGCAGATGTAACCGATTTCGAAGAGAACGTCGCCCCCAATGGCAGTATCAGACCTGTTGGGGGAAGTCTGAGCGCGAAGGCCGGGATCATCCTGGTTTGTCGACTTGTCTGTTTTTCTCTGGGAAAGGGCTCCCTCTGACTCATTCATTTTGTTCATTAGGGTATACATAACATTTTTATCGTTGTCCCGCAGTTCCTCGTTACCGGCCTGACTGCTCTCTTATTCGCTATTCTGGAGCCACATAAGTCCGTACTCCATGGGGACCATCCCGGCAAGACGCCCCCTATTCTGAACACGACTACCACCTCCATCACTGACAACAGTATTAACGCTTTTGCGGCATCCCGCCAAGAAATTGAGATCAATCAACAACCTCCTAGCGGTCCGAATTCTGTCGCGATAATTTTCCGGTGAGTATCTATCTCACCTCATCAGACTTGGAATCTCACCCATCGGTGCAGAATCGGGGGCATATGGGCTTTAATTGCCTTTGTCCTCTCGTGGAGATTGGCGACGGAACTACGACGCCACTATTGATTGCGTGCTCATTTTGGCTAACCTTACACTTCGTGTTGTAACATTTTATCCCGTACAGGGACTTCACAACACTATGGTTTATTGTTACACTAGGGAGATTGGGTATAATGTTAGTGCGGCTTCATCCATACAGGGGCGTGTAGCTAAAGTGTGCATGCACTTCTGGCATCACCTTGAATTATAATCACGCCAGCGTTTGAAAAGCAATTCCCTATATGTCTACTGCTGCATTCGGTTGCTACACTGTCACGCCTGCAACCGAGGCCTTGCTCCTCCCACGCGGTGGATTCATAGCACGTCTCGCGTATCTAGATTTAGAACACAGTACCGTCACTGACAATCTCAATCGGCGGACCACCTGATTCTGGTCTCTTGTCTTTCGCGATCTCTCGACCCCCTTTCCACGTCGCACTCTCGAGAACCTGCGCAAGGGTGAGTTTTTCCCTTGATAAGTTGAGTTTGGCTCGTATCAGGTCGGCAATTCGATCCCTAATAGGTGATGCATGGAATAGCGTCATGTGTGGAGCATTAGAGGCGGGGTAGCCCTCAGCCAACAGGTAGTCTTCAAACCGCCAGTGACTCACAATTCTATGACTGTCATCGCGCGCCACTCAACTATAGCCGGATGCGAAGGGGGTAGCCGAGGGATGGGAGAAGAAGCAGAGGGGTAATATGCCTTTGTGATGGCCTCAGGTTTCAAGGATAGCACGCCTAGATCCACAAGAAGGCCACCTTTCATAACCCCCAAAAATGACGAAGAACATGAGTGAGCTCCGCAAAAAACAGGCGCACGAGGCAAGCCACGCGATGCACGCACCGTTCCTATATTCGGGAAGCCCAGTCATGTCCTCGAGGCCATCGAACCTCCATTCTAATATTTTCTCGATCGGCTCTATGAGGCTGTACGTCGTCCAGCCCGTGAGCTTGTGGAACGGTACGAGCTCATCTCCCTCTGCCAACGCAACGGCCTTCAGTGCATCACACGGCCAGACGTCGCCTAGAGGAACACCACCAAGAGTCGTGCGGTCCGTTGGCCAGATCGGCGTGAGGCCGGAGACAAGAACATGCCACAGGGCTGCAAGAGGTACTCGACGATTCGGTCCGTCTGTAGTAGACTCCGACTCAAGGTAATCTGCACCACACCACAATTCTAAAGTCAGACGAGTAGGCGGAACAAGAAGTCAGTACATGGACGGACCTAACATATTACCTGGCCTCCCCTCAGCCCCAAAGAAAGTCGGATTGTTCTTAAGCGCA
Source organism: Multifurca ochricompacta (assembly GCA_022496185.1). Classification (NCBI taxonomy): domain Eukaryota; kingdom Fungi; phylum Basidiomycota; class Agaricomycetes; order Russulales; family Russulaceae; genus Multifurca; species Multifurca ochricompacta. Next base: position 111,305 of record WTXG01000023.1, on the reverse strand, counting down.
TGGCTTAAGTTGACCAGCAGAGAAGCACGACCTTCGAGCCCGACCATTGGATTGTCAGAGCTTACCTGCATGGCTCGTGCTGTCTCCTGCGTAGTGATTAGCTCCAGCCCCTTTGCTTTCAGTGGCATGAACGATCAGTTGTGTCCATCCCTACAATTACGGTCAGGCGACCAACATACCGTCGACTCTGTGAGGCTGATAGTCGTCGCCCGAAAAGAACCCTTCCATGAACATGTTGAAACTTGCCACACCTAGGCCCTCCGAGCGGCTAAAGGATTTGCCCGAAGCCTCATCACGATAGATCCAATCGTTGCCAGCCCCAGCATCAAGGAGCACAGAGACGAGGAAGAGGTCGATCAAGCGCTTAGTCTTTTCTTTGCGGTCAGGAGGTGGCTCCAAAGTGTCCCACCTTGCAACTAAAGGTGCGATGCGAGAGACGCCGGCATCAAGATGCCTCCATCGGCCATGAGGAGGAATCTGAAACTAGTTAGCTTCCCCTGCTCCTTTAGAAACATCTGCCTATGAGACGGAGGAACTCACGATTGAGAAGTCATCCCCGAAATCACGCTGGTATCATAACAGTTGTCAAAAAGGTGGAAGGGGATACATGCTAAAAAAAGTGGTCGACAGACTTTGATGATCCTGATGCAATAGTCTGCGACCTGTTCCTCCCTGTCAGGATGATAACCGAAATATTTTAGTTTTCCTTGCTTAGCAAGGTCATGAACGCGTCCACAGCGCTCTCGAATGGATGGAAGAGTGCGCAAGTATTCGATCGTCTGCTCTCTCGACGAGCTCAAGGCGCCAACGAACATGATAATGATGATGGAGATGATGAAAGAAAAGGTAAAACCTTATCTCTTTCTTTTCCTTTTTCCCCTTTCTCTTTCTTTCCCCCCTTTTCTGCTCAACACGCGACGGGGCACAAAGTCCAGTCTAGTCTCTTGCATTTAAGATCTGTGCGAGATTTAGAGTATCATTGTGAAGATCCTACTACATCACGTACAACCCCAGAGAATACCGGGGTCGACACGTTCTGTACACTGCAATAAGACGTAATGAATTCTCATCATTTCGGCGGCCCTTCAATGCATAAGTTTAACTTAAGTCACGGTCACCCTCCCTCTTCTGCCTCTGAGTGGACTAGTTTGCAAGGAATAATTAAAATGACAAGACATAATTGCCCACGACTAAAACAACGCTAATAAATATCTCCCGTGGCGTTTAATGCCGTCGGCACATGCTGCATTGCTCTGAGCTAGAAGCGCCTTGCACAGTTTGAGCTGGATTCATCCTACAGAAAAGCGTTAAGCCACTGGCCTCAAAAAAAAGGGGGTGGGGGCGTTGGATCACCATTGAGAGCAAGCCCCACAGTTATGATCGCCTTGAATGTGATTCTCGCTGTACCTGCAAGTTGCAGATCCGCAGTCTATCTTTTCCTGTTCGAGGCGCGTCAGCAAGATACACCACCACCCGTGCACAAAGATATTAGGCCAACCTGGCTAACCGGTTCTTTGTGACCACAAGCGAACATTGAAAAGACAACGCTTCGGTGACACATATCAAGTTCAGCTGGGCGGTCACGAGAATGGGAAGCCGTCAAATGTTTGTGGAATTGTGGTGGGCAAACCATTAGACTAAACCAAGCCCTTTTAAAGACTCTTGAATTGGAATTTGTGCAAACTAGAAAGTAGGACAAAGAGAGAGACGATTTTGAGATCGCTTGCCCCACCCGGAGGACATGCTGCCAGGAAAGCAGATATTTCCTCAATCGATCGCCGCTCTAGCAAGTACCGGCCCCAAGGCTCCGTCTCGAGAGGGATCCGGCCTCAGCCACCCCGCTGCAGCGTTTGTGAAGGGTATTGCAGGGCCGCACACGATGCCGCGGAGGATGATGAGGCACAGGTATAACAAGCGCTCAGAGGAGGAGTGCGGAGAACTCCGCTTCCCCTTCCCCAGATAACGTCGCGGCTGCGCAGGGATCGTTGAAGCCTGCCGGACGACAACAAGTCACCACCCAGGGGTCGCCGAAGGTGAGCGAGTGCACAACGGCACGAGGTGTCAGATCCCTGATGGCTGATAAGATCGATTTTTGAAAACAAAGCATCGCTGTCGAAGAGGCGCGTCAGAACTCGAGCACGTAGGCTTATGGTACGATTTCGCTATTTTCCAGGCAAGGAGCAGTGGACATATGCGCTACGGCGAAGATTCTTGCGTGGAGACGGGACGAAGTGCGGGCGCAACGATGAAATGAAACGGGAACTAGATGGGGCGTGGGAGGCAAGAAGGCTCCGCCTCAAACCCTACTGCCCCAACTGCAAAGCACGAGCCTTTCAAGGACCGAACACGGAGGCATAATGGGAGCCACAGCACCGGAACGAGGCATCTTCCAATGGGACCGGTTACCATCAACTTCCCGAAACTTTGAGTCGTCCAGGCTAATTAGGAAAACGAGGGGATGAAACGCCGCGAACGAGTCCTGGACTCTGTGCCCGTACAGGCTGTTTAGTGCAACTGCAGCCTGTATCTTTCACCTGCGCCAACCCTGCTCTGGTTTCTTGATCTGATTCTTAGCAACCCCAGATTTAATGTGAAGGTCGGAGTCCGATGGAGAGTGCACCCGTGCCGTTGAGAGGTCGCAAAATATCATTAGTGGCAACACAGAAGAAAGCATGTCGTGAAATTGAAAAAGGTGGTCAAATTAGACGCTTTGAACCCCTTTCATAAATGAAAAAAGCTTACAGTCCCTGATTTTCGCGTAAAATGGATCAGTGCGCGACATAGGCCAGCAGTTATTTGTGATACACGAAAGATAATGAATCACTTTTGCTGGTAAGAACAACTGATGGAACACGATAATCTAACATTATCTTATACATGAAAGTTAACGGGACGCACTCTAACCTCACAATATTGCATTTGCTTGCCAGCTCATCCATGAGTCTATCGATCTAGAGAATGAGGTGCCGCGATAAGCCAAAACCCGGGCAGAACCATGACGGACAAAACCCAGGGTTGCGATAGAAATCCATTTCGTTCCGCAATGTGGGGGCCCGTTTGTCTTAGGCGAACCGGTACGGTGTTGGGCATGAGTAAACTCATTAGAATCGAGCGTAGTTACATTTCGATGTCCGCAGTGAAGCCGGGCCCGCACAATTGAATAGGGGATCCGGATAGACATCAATTAGAGAAAGAATATGGCCACCCCACAGGGTGGAGGCTGCATTACTTCACGATGCAACCTTGCGCTGAGAAAGCAAAACCACTGTTTGACTGCTTGACTGCCGAGCTCTATCGTGTGCCTGCATCTTCTACCTCTAAATCGGTCCGGTCGGGTAAAGGCAATAGGGGTCACACGAGCAACACATTACGGAACGCGGCAGCGGCAAAAAGAAGAGCCATTTACTTACTTTACTTAATGATGTTCTGAAGAGAAGTTTCGATTCTTCACTTAGCCTAGCCTAGAGACTCGCCAGACAAATGGGTAGTTCCGGAGAGCTAGTAAGTTGGCTTGTATAAGTCACTTAGATAGCACACGATCTACACAGCAGCGTGGATAGCAGAAAGTCCAATTAAGACCATATCAAGGACGAGGTGGATCGAACGGTCGCCAAACATATTGTAGTGTCTTGCAATTCTGGACAAGGACAAGGACAAGGACTTTGGGATCAGTTTCAGCAGCATGCCACAGGCCCTGAGGATAACCGATCAATGTATGACGGTAATTCAAAGTGTTGGATTGGATTTAGAAATAAGACTGGGCGCTTGAGGCAGCCCGTTGACGTCATGAAGGGGGGGGCGTGTGCTGGGTGATCGCTGGCGTGGGTTAGCGTTATTGCGTTAGTGATTGAAATCAAGAAAAAACACCCCCTCAAAAAGAGAGAGGGAGAATGGACGGTCCACACCAATAAGGCTCACCACCCCTAGCTGGAGAGTCGGATCAGGAGGGATCAACAGTAAGGGAACATTGGTGCACAAGTACGGCGCCTAAGAAATTGACCTAGGGACTCGCGCACCTTTTTTGGGTTGCAACACGACTCGATGACGTCGGCGCGCGTCCGTCAAGACTGTCAACCAATCGACGATAATGCGGCTTGCGGTTGGCCCTCTTATTGGTCTTTGCGAGGCAAAAAGCGGATTCTGAGCGGTAACTCGGCAGACGTCGCCTAGTTTCATCACCTGGCATTGCATACGTGTAATCCAGTGTCCCCTAGATGTTGGTGGAGTACCGCGCTCAGACTCTGTTTTTCCGCTTCCCCGCCCAAAACGCATGATCCCACCAATTACCGCTTGTCCGCACTGGCCCCGTGTAGCGGCCACCAGGATTTGGGAAGTCCTTGCATTCCAATGTCCATAATTCCTGCACCCCGACGCGCAGGAGATAATCCCGCGTTTGCCCATAGTTCAGACCAACGCTATGAGGGCCATGACTGTCATCCGAGAGCGCAAAGCGACCACCGTGAAGTATTATTAACTGGGTGCCGATTGGGGGTTAGCACTAGGACTGCGAAGTCATGTTCAGGTTCACCTCAACGATATCATGTCCTGGATATGCTGTACCCCATCCCTTTCTGAAGGCGGCTGCATTGACCTCAAAGAGGGCCCCATAAGCAATGGCAAATTTGACATTCCGCTCAAGCCTGTCCCACGCCCGTGGAAACGCAGGCAGGCGGAGATCAGGAGTATACAGCCGACAAAGGTCTATGTGCCCGATTAATTCGGGGTGGAATTTGTTCAGCAATTCGAACTGGGCGTCAAAGTACATGTCCAAGAAGATGCAAAGTTTTTCGTTTTCCTGGTCGCTTCTGTGGAATCCGTGACATGCGTAGGGAGGGGAATGCTGCCAAGACAGCGCCGATACGTGTCCAGGTCAAAATCAATTGGAATCCCATTGACATGGTGCACTGATCCTACGATATAGTCAATGCGACCCTTGTGAGCATCCAGGAGTGTCGAAAGGCCGTCGGTATCAAGCACGGAAATGTTTTCGGTCTCAAGACCAACGAGGACTCTGAGAGACGAGGAATAAGCACGACGGAGGCGGTGAGCCTCATCCAGAAAGGCCTCGAATGTCGTCATTAGGACATCAACAGAGATATCGATCTTCGAAAATAAAATAAAAATTGAGTCTGATAAAGAACAATAAACTGTGATATTATCACCTCCTCTGGGTAGAGATCCCTCGTACGGTAACGTGGTGCGTGTTCAGTCAGACCGTAGATCTCGAAACCCTGTCTCGACGCCTCCTTTACGACATCTTCAAGTAGACCCACAGCGTGCTTGCAGAACTGTCCAGAATGCGAATGATGGCTATAAGGCATGGCATGAAAAAAAAATATGGGAAAGCCGACCCACGGCTTTGAACAGAAGGGGACCGCGCGGGCCGAGTCATTCACAATCAAAAAATGAAAAAATAAAAATAAAAAGACAAAAAGAACTCGATTCATCAACGTAACGTTGGAAAGGTTTGAAGCATCAAATTAAATTCCTGCACAACGAACGAACGATTAGTTTAGAGACCCGAAGCACGTAACTGAGACCTCAAGGTCTCCGTAGGGGTGTCTAAGAGTAGACTTTCTCAGCATTGGAAATTACGATGCCCTCATGTACGTTAACCTATGAATTCAAGGTCCCAGGCGCAGACTCAGTGACAGTCACAGGGGTGCCCCTCATTACTCCTCATTTCCCGTATGCCCATTTGGAGGGACCATTCGAATTCGGAACTAATCTCATTTCCGTCAGCTCGCACTCTAGAGGGGACAAATTATGCGCGTAGACCACGGGGCGAGACTAGTCGACTTACCGCACTAGTATTGCAGTTTAGGAATATCTTCGTGCAAGTTCCGAGATTTCGAACCGCAAAAAAAGGTTCAGAGTAAGACACCAGGCGTTGTCAAATCAGATAACGCCACCTGAGATGGCCCTTGTGCGCGCAACACTCACTCACGAACACCGGAAAAGAAGTCCAGAAGCCAAAGAAAGAGGTTGTCTCCGGACTTGCGTACAGAGCATCGCTCCACCATCAGACCATCAGACTGAATTCGTGTCCGTCGAGCGGGCGAGGTAGCCGTGGATATTCCTGCACGAACATTTTACGATAGGTTGTCGTACCATTGGTTTTGTTATTATCCTGGTTCGGACGACGTTGCCGGCATCCACCTAGCGCGAGGATGCTTGTACGAAGAACTTAGTTTTTTTTTTTAATGAGAAATGGGAGCATGTGAGCGTTCAAACGTGATGGCATTGTCAATTATTTGATGACTCGTGAGATCGGTGCGTATAAGGGCAAGTGACACATTTCCGCTGGGTTCGGGCAGGCTGCACTTTAACTATTCCCAGACGACGACGAGGGAGCTTCAAGTTCTCGAGCGGTAGCCACGGTGAGGGGGGACAAAATCCGCTAACACAATACCTTTTCATGCACACGACCAACAACTCTCGGTTGGTGGCTCAGTGCCGGCTTAGATCAAGCCTTACAAGTTACAAGGCTGCTGGCAACCTGCTCAACACTAATGCGCATGTAGCGCCCTCCAGACTGCCCCCCCCCCTCCCCATCCCCTCTCCCTTTATGCGAAAACTACCTGCGACCCGTAGTCATAGTATATCATAGTACTCACAACGACGTTCCATACGTTGACATCGGGCTCGGCTCGCCTGGCTAGTGTACTGTCACTCGATCGCTGTATTTCTGGTTTGTTCATTTTTAGAGGATCACACGTGTAATGTCCGAGCCCAAGGAAATGGGTAGCTAGCAAGGGTATTTTGGCCTCACACCCCGTAGCGTAGGAGACCGATGTCCCAGGTACTGGAGGGGAAAGAGCGGAATGGCAAAACTGTGTCAGCCGCTTGCTCCGGTACGCCAACCCAGAAAAGCGCCGTAAGTGCCCGGTTCAGGTGCGCGTTTGGTTACCACAGGCACTTTTCACTGAACCTCTGACTGTGACGTTCCACGTCGTCCGACCCCCACACCCTACCCCGCAGTCACCGTGCAGAATCCATAGGCGGGATCTCTATGCAGGTAGAGGGGTTATGCTGGGGTGATTTCTCCGTTGGGGGGGGGTTCATTACGAGATGTAATGATCGAGGGGTCTGGAATTATTGGAGCAGAAAATAGCGGTGGAAGGGTTGGGCGGACACGAGGTTTTGTGGAGGGGTGAGGTCTAAGTTAATTCTAGTTGCTGCAACTGCAATTTACCACTTTGGTCTGGTCTGTTATTATCCGACGGCCGCATTGATCACCCTCGCCCGTGACGTCGCCACCCTACCGCAAAATGCGACAGTGTACGCACAAACACCCGTTCTTTACTCTCACCCACTCTAGCCTGGCCAAAAATATGTGACACGTATTCACTCATAATGAGGGAGTGCATGCAGAGCTAAGTGACAGCTTATATAGGAATTTCAGACGAGCACGGGGGCAGGATTAAGGCAAAGACGAACTATATTTTGGACCTCCGCCGCCCTCTGGGACAGTCCATTGGATGTCCTGCGTTGGAGTCTTAACGTCACAGAGTTTACAGTGGATGCAGTTCTAGGCAGTGAGTGGGGGTTAGCGCCCAATCCTACGAGGGGGGAAGCTGTTCACCTGGGCATTGATCACTAGTTTTTTCCCCCCCCAGCCATCTTTCCCCGACGATCCATCCTCGTCATCTACATATTCATACACGCCTGCGGGGCATGCCCTTCCTAAGAGCCCGGCGTATTCCTCTACGTTGACCCGCACATGTTCTCCCCGGCGCTCTGAACTCTCAACCAGATCGTCCCCTTCTGTCCGCACACGAAGATGCGCAGGCTGATCCTCAGCGTGGTTTGTTCCTGTCAGAGCGAGGGCGGTCATAAGGTCTGTTGACAATGGAGGCTGCGGGGGCGGGTATTCGATCGGGTTGCATTGAGATGCTCGATGCGTGTGAGCTGCGTCAGTCACGCGGGAAGAGTTACGGAATGTCCATGGGGTACGGCCCTTGAGTAGAAGACTATCGATGCCAGAGTAGATGATGCCGCCATAGATGCCGAGTGGGGTATTGAAAGACGGTCGTAGGTTCCTCACCTCATCTAAATCGGAGTAGACCCAACTGTCCTTAAAAGCTTTCTCATAGGCACTCATGTTGGCGGGGGAGTTATCGTCGGCCAACAGGATATCATAAGCAGCTTCCGCTGCCAGCATACCAGTTTTCATTGCGTTGTGCGTGCCTTTGATCTTGGCGACGTTCACGAACCCGGCGGAACATCCGATAAGCGCGCCACCAGGGAAGTGCAACCTCGGCACCGACTGGAGGCCGCCTTCATTTAATGTGCGCGCGCCGTAAGCTATTCGAGTGGAGTTCCCCGAGAGCAAATTAGCAAAGTACGGATGATGTTTCATACGCTAGCAGTGCGTTAGAAAATGTGAAAGCTAACAGGCACCAGAACTCGCCTGGAGCTCTCGGTATGGGCTCAAATATGGATTTGCATAGTCAAGTCCAACAACGAGGCCGAGGCTGACGAGCCCGTCGGCCATGTGGTACACCCATCCACCACCGTACGTGTGCATGTCGAGGGGCCAACCCATGGTGTGAATCACTTCACCGGGGCGATATTGACTCGGGTCAACTCGCCAAACCTCCTTGACGCCAAAACCGTATGTCTGTGGATCAGAATCTTTCTGGAGCTTGAAACGGCGGACAGCAGTTTTGGTGAGAGACCCCCGCGCTCCTTCTGCCAAGAGCGTAACTTTGGCACGGAACTCCATCCCAGGTTCAAAGTTATCTTTTGGCCTTCCTTCTCGATTAATGCCTACATCATTCAGTCTCACTCCCGCGACAGCGTGACCATCTTCGGAGTACAAGAGCGATGAGCCCGCGAAGCCAGGATAAAGTTCCACCCCGAGTCCTTCCGCAATCCCGCCGAGCCATGACGTGAACTGTGAGAGAGAAACGATGTAATTGCCCTTGTTGCCCATCTGAGGTGGGTGTGGAACGGGGAAGGAATAACGCGGTGTGAAGAAGCGCATTGATGATGAGACTGCTGGCTGTCTTAGAGGATGACCATCAGTATCCCTCCAATTCGGAATGAGTTCGTTTAGGGCACGAGGTTCGATAACGGCGCCAGAGAGTATGTGTGAGCCTAGTTGATGGTGTTGAGATTACACACGTTTGCAGCAGTGTACACACACCTATTTCACTCCCTTTTTCGATAACCACGACACGAAATTCTTTACCCTTTTCCTGCTCGAGCTGTTTGATCCGAATTGCGGCGCTGAGACCCGCAGGACCTCCGCCGACGATACAAACGTCTACGTTATCGGAGACGCGTTCAACAGAACTGAGGTCTATGCTTTCACCATTCCGTCGAAGCGCTGATGATTGAAAAGCACGAGCTAATGCTCTTGTCAATAGACTTCGAGTACCAACAACCCGAAGCATCTGCTCTCCTTCGCGCGTGTCGTTTGTAAAGTAATTTTAAGATAGCGGAGAGCGGAGAGCGGAGGACGCGAAATCACGTGAAATGGACTTATGAACACGGGGTGACGGGGGGACGGGAGATTGAAGTCCATGTGGACCCCTGAAACTGTTTAAAGCTCACTCACTCACAACTCGCGGTTCTCTTGAGGTTGAGGTTGAGGTTGAGGTCGAGGCTTGAGGGGGCTGAGCCTGAACCTGAACGCAGCCACTGCCACCCTCAGCTCACAACTCACGTCCTCACCCACCACCATGTCTTCGGCATGTACACCGGTGCGCTCTTAGCTTCTTTTCACGGAACAGCTGCGCTCACGCGCTCTTTTCACTTTAAGGTGCATGACTGGTTCTCCGACTTTCTCACAGGCGGCCTCATTCTTGGGCTCTGCATTTCCTATGCACCTCAGGTACGTCTCATCGCACCCGTCTTATATTTCATTCATTTCGACATTGAAACCTCATTGGTTCCGTGCAAAAGCATTACCGTATTATCAGCAAAGGCTCCTCAGAAGGATTCAGCCCATGGTTTCTCCTGCTGGAAGTACCTCTTCTGCATCCGGCATGCTCAACATGTGCGCTGTATTTTTCTCGTTTCAATCTGCAAGGTAGTTCTCAACTACATGCCATACCCAGGATTGTGATGCAGCATGCTATTATAGCATGTTGCCGCTTCTACGTGAGTGCCTTCGCTCCGCTCACCCCTAATCAACTAGGACCCTCGCTTACTAAGTTTGGAAGAGCCCTCTGGACTGCCTCGAAACCGTAGCCGGGGTCATCCAGGTCGGAACCCAGTGGTTTTTGTTCTCTGTTATGTGCGCCATCGTCATTTGGTCGGCTTCTCTGCTAGCTAAACGTCACTTACAGCCTTGTTCTCTATTTAATATACTTTCCGCCTCATCTCAAATATCTTACCCTAAATATTGACAGCCATGATTCACCCCTGTCGGATCGCGTCAAGACGAATCTTAAATCAGACAATTGGCGTCTCTCCATATTGTTATCGTGGATAGTCCTTATACACCTGTCCGTCTTTTAGTGTTCCAGAGACTGTTGAGACTAACGCATGTGTGGAACACAGAGCTTTTTGTACTTTTGTTACCTTCATACTTCTGTCGTCCTCGCCTGCAGACCCTTCTGGGCCCGTTCGATCGCAGCTTGATCTCTGGGCAACCTTCCTTGGCGTCTCTTCTGCTATCCTCGCGGCTTTGCAATATGCTCCCCAAATTGTGCACACCTATCGTCTGAAGCTCGTTGGCGCGCTTAGTGTACCTATGATGATGATCCAGACCCCTGGCGGTATCATCATGGTGATCAGCATCATGATTCGGTGAGTTTTGGGCACTGATCTGCAAATCGAAGGCATATCTCATATCGCCCGCTCAGGCCTGGCACTAATTGGACGAGTAAGCCATGGTTTTGCGATCACAATTTCGCCCCTTTAATTTTTTTTGCGTTTCAGGTTGGGTCATGTTTCTCGTCTCAGCCATTATGCAGGGCATTCTCTTAGTCATGTGCATCTGTTGGAAAATTCGCCAGCGTGGACTTCACATTGATGACTTCGGCCATCCACTGACAAGCCCACTCGAGCCGGAGCTTCTTACCGCGCGTGAATCGGGTGACGGGGAGGCGGTTGGTGAAGGAGCCGAAGAAGAAGATATTGTTTCCATCAGCCGTGACGAAGCGGAAGAAGCGGAGCAGGCACCTTTATTAGGTGGCGGAAAGAGGAGAAAGAGCAGGAGACGACGGTGGTGGAGTAGGGGGTTTTGGAGCATTAGGTAATTCCTCACCCTAACATTCTCTTTTCTAATCAGTTTTGCATGAATATACACTTCGTAGTAAACTGTCGACTCTCTTGCTTTTTTTACTTTTTAGCTGGCTTCGTGCGTCTGAAAGATTTTATTCTGGCATATCAAACACGGTTCGCATGACATGGTCCACTTTTCGTCCAGTATGTCTGAGAAGCCCAATGAAGTCCAACGTGTGCAATGCGCGCATGAATCGTGCCTGTACGTGCATTTTCCACTCCTCTCCATCCAGACTATCCCCCTCGCCGCCATCCTCAGCCAGGTGACTCCGCTGGCTTTCGATGACCTGTGAGAACGACTCGTACCAATCGTACACGTTGATCATGCGTCCCGCCTCGAGGTATCGGCGGAATAGGACGCTCACATCAGGAAGTTTCCATATGGGCAGCCTCTGCGGCGTCGAGTTTCCATGAGTTACAGGAAGGAAGGTTTGGGGTTGAAGAAGCGCAGAAACGATGCTAGCGCGAGGAGCTGGGTTGAGCATCTGTTGTAGAGTTAATGAGGGACGTGACGAGAGCGAGAGGGGCCGAAAGTAGCCTGACCTCAGAAGGGAATGGTGTCGAGCCGGTATGCCAGATGTCCCAAGACGGAGGTCTTCTAAGTTAATAATACGCTCTCTGGATTTTGTCCGTCAGCTCGCGGAAATGATACACTTAGTGGAAGTGACTAACTGAAAGTACTTCGTGAGCCAGTCTCCAAATTCACCCGCGATCAGGGCGCAGTTGGACCCTTCGCCACCCTCCAACAATCCAACAGTGGTTGCCACACGCCAATGCGCTTCTCGAGCTTCATCTAGGTAACCAGGAAGCTCGTCAAAGAATGACCGCAGCTCCCACAACAAAGTCTGAAGTTTCTCTCTAGGCAGCTTTCTGAGAATGATGGGTGAGGATACAAATTGATTGGAGAAGGCCCAAAGGACGACCAACTTTGTCATAGTCCCGAGGTACTTCCCTTCTCGCATCAGCTCGCCTCTCAGGCTTGCACTCATCATCCCAAGTGGGGTATTCTCTATCTCTGCGCTTCGGTGACCCATATCTAACATCACTCTCTGAACTTTGCGCATCATCCTAAACGCGAGCTTGGACTGGAAGAGATGAGAGCGAAAGTCGGCCCGCGCCTCAGCATAAAGGTCAATAAGCCGGCAACGTCGTTTATGGCCCAACCGTCCCCATCTAAGACCAGTTTCTGGGAATCATAGGACCATGAAAATAATGAGGTAAGAAAGGCAGATGCTTTGGGGTCCAAGAGTTTCCTAGCGGCGAGTTTGGGAGATGATGTACCGAGTAGTTCATCTTTCACGAAGATGGCAAGTGGTTCATCGAAATGCTTTAGATGAGCTAACTGCAGGGTCAATAAGACTCCTTCAACAGAAGAGGAGTTACGGCAGGTGAAATCAGCCAAGAAATCAAGAGTAGCCGGGCCAACCATGATGTCTGGTTCGAAATGAAGGTCGAAGAACGTCTGAGACAAATAAAATGAGTATTCCAACAATAAACGGATGAAAGCCTTGCACAACCTCAGCAATTACACTCTCCAGAAAATCAGTTCCAGATGGGAGTGTAAACGAATCCACCCGGAGCAAAGATAACACGGACTGCGGGTAGTAGCATGCAGAAAAGAAGGGTTTGGCAACGACAGGGCGACGACAAAGACTAGTGAGAGCTGGGGAACGTAAGGACTGATAACCCATTGAGCGACGTTATTTCGCAAGGGACTATCACTTGCCTGCAGATATAGAACAAGTCCTGAATAACAGACACATCAAATTGTTCAAATCCGTGAAGGAAAACTACAAGCTGCGGGGGACACTCCGAGCCCTCTGAGATGTTAATACTATAACCCCACGGATGAAGTGTACGACCTACCAGCGGAATCTCGGAGAACATCATACCAGACCTTAAGTAATTCGATGTCGTAATTGGCTAATGATGTCGCTGCTTTTCGTTTTACTGGTGAAATTTCACTCAGCTTATGAACCGATAGTGATATGATCGCATGACTCACTGTCTTGGCCTTCAGGAGGGCGATCTACAAACCCGGTTACTAGAGCCTTCATGGAGGACATAATATTCAGGCAGTCGGATGGGTAAAGGTGTGTGATGTAAGAGCAAGGTGGCGAATCAACGTCTTCGGTGTCCTCCCTTTGACCTGTCTCAAGCTGACGAGCAAGCGTGGACATGAACCCCTGAGTTGTCGAGGTGCCTAGCCCCCCCGCCATGTGAGATCGCGGTACACTCCATAGTGGAGGAAAACCTACCTGACACTGCAATTACAGGTAACTCGGCATAAGGCAATCCAGGAAGAACGTCATCGTATGCGCGGTGCACGCATCGCACAACTTCATCAACGAGGGGAGCGTGAAGAGAATTTACAATATGCTAAATCCTGAGTTCAACATGAATGCACAGAGGACAAAAATGCGGCACGTACTTCTATTCTTTCTAGGCACTTTCTCCAGGCAGCCGTATACAGGTTGAAGCGGGCAACATAACTTCCTGACAAGTCTCTTCATCAAAAGGAAAATACCCTTCGGCCTGCAGCTGATCAATATCGCATTCTAATGGTATACAGGTTCAGAGTTAGAGCCTCCAATAAGAGCTTGAGCGTCTCACACACCCGTGGCGGTTTCATCGCACGGAATGTAAACAACGGGCTGTCGTGGTATTAGCGCAAATAACATGAACATCCCCAATAACGTTACTACCTGACTGGGGTCGACGTCTTCCTGAACAAAAGACATTTAACTTTTGAGGCCGCTGCAGTGGATTCGAACGTTGCTTAAGTGGCTGTATGAGGTCAAGTTCTGGCGCGCGTGACTAAACGCGTTTCCGCATGTGACGCAGGGGATCACTACCGTTGTCTTCTCTTTCTCTTTCCAAGTACTCTGATTCTTTGTCTACTACCACCATTCATGCGAGATTATACATGACTAGAGCTCACAATTTGACAGTGTTTCACTAAGCGGTAATAGAACACCAGGTGTCATAGTGGAGTGTGACGATAATAAATTGCGAAACCTGTCGCGAGGCGATGCGACTATGGCATCCTCTATGTTTACACTATGAATGAAAACGATAGGCCCACTAAGGTGATGACCCAACTGTACGAGGAACGCAGACTCGCCGCGTTTAAAAGAGAAGGAAGGGCGGCATTTATAGATGAGGACGTCGACGGTGGAGCTGGAGAGGGTACTGCAGAGCTAGAGGTGGAAGATGTTTTCAGAAGGGATGGTGATGACAGTATTGATGTGGAGGTGGGTGTCGACAAGTAGATGGTTTTGGAGAACAAGGATGTGGTAATTGGGTTAGGGGGAGCGGACAGCACTGAGGAGGGTATCGGTATTGTAGATGTCAACGCGGGGACTGGGGACTTGAATGAGCCGTTCATCTGATCGAGTCTAATTTGGCTTTTCAACAAGCGAACGTTAATGGCATCGAGAAGTGCACTGACGAGAAATACGTGGAAAACGCTTGCAATGGTTGGGAAGAGTTTGAAGATTTGATTGAGGCGAAGGCAATATAGCTGTGTGAAGAGAAAAGTCAGCACGGGTGCCAGTCTCTTGCAATGCATCGTACTAAGTGTCTGAATCGGGGCCAGCATTAGGACTTGGCTTGGATGGAATAAGAATTTCAGCATGGCTTCTTTTCTCGCATTTAAAGAATAGGTTTAACTTACTGTGAAAGTGAGTGAATGAGTCGTCGATACATCGACTGGTTCAATCCGCTGGACTATTCTCTGCTCATCGGTTGGTTCGAGTAAAATCGGCTACAGAGGCAGAAAACCAACCTGATTGCCTGCATACAATGTGACGTAGCACGGCCCCATAGTTGTCAGCAGGGGTTCTTGGCCGTCGTCTAACCACTGGACATGACAGGGTTGCCCGCCAACGCATACACCTTGCGCCGTAGGGTTAATTACCTATGATAGGGTGATCGGAAGAAGTTCAACGAGAATGTAATTGAAGTGTCATACATAAAGTGCTCCGAGAACGGATCGGGTATAGGCTAGGGCACAGGCTGCAAGCGTGAAGCGGGGGGCTAAACGCATAGCCTCAAGCTGACGATATATATGAGGGGGGGAAGAGGAAAAGAATGTGTGTCTGATCTGAGAGATCGAACCGATAATTAACACGAGACTGACACGAGGTTTAAAAGATTGTAGAGCCCTGGCCAGCAGAAAGTAACATGATGAAGCGTAAGCGTGCTGCCATTCCGTTCGTCGTTGTTGCTCTAGGCGACGGGAGTGTGAATATGAATACTATGGTAATGGTAACCAACAGGAACCAGGAATAGGCCGTGGGAAAAGCCTGAGCCGAGCTCTTCTCCTCTCCTCTCCTCTCCTAGGCTGACCCTCTCTCGCAAGACTGTCGCCCATCTGTCTATCGATATCTACATAAACGTGTATTTATAGGACCTGTGCAATTTAATTATGTGTACAAGTGTGCAAGTGTACAAGTAGTAAACTCATCATAAGTGGTAAGCCGGCTAAGCGTTTCGGACCCGCCGCTTGCCGCGATCGGATCAATCACGACATATAAATTGGCCATTCATTTTTTTTTTCTTCTCTTCTCTTCATCTTCATCCTTCTGCCTCAACCTCACCAAATCGTCGCCGTCAGCGCGCTCACTTTCCTTTTTACTGTCCACTCTTTACTGTTTAACCACAAATACAGCAATGTTTTCCTCCCTTCTCATTCTCGCGCTTGCTGCCGTTTCCTCCTCAGTTCAGGCGAATATTTTCGTACGTGTCTCATCATCCTACCCATGATGCATTGCTCATTTTCTTGAAGACTACCGCCCCCGTTGCTACCACTAGTTGGCCTGCCGGTCAAAAGACAACCGTCGCTTGGAAGGATGACGGCAACTCACCTTCCCTCGCGTCTTTCGGACCCTCTTTGATAGGTCTCTACGCCGGAAATGTGCAACAGCAGGTTTGCTCCACCGTCGACTCGACTTACTTGATTTCCCCAGACTAATCTGTCTGTAGACCCTCCTACAAGTGATTTCCACTGGTGTTGACGTTTCCCAAGTCAACTCGGTAGACTTTACCCCTGATGCCACCGTGGGCCCCAACTTCAATTCCTAGTGAGTGCTATATTCTCTCCTGTACCGCCGGACTGCCAACCCCACATCTTAGCTTTATCAGGTTCACGTCAAACAGCTTGAAAGACGCCTCCCAGCCCCAGTTCAATGCCGAGGCATTCTCCGCTAAGTTCACGTGCGTTCTGACATCTTGGTTCTGGCTGATCACTCACTCTCACGCGTTCACACAGCCTCACTGGCATGACAGGGACTTTTAACGCCACCGTTCAAGCACAAATCAATGGATCATCCGTCCCTGCTACAGGAGCCTCTTCAACCCCGGCTGCTAGCAGTGCCTCTGCATCTACGGCCTCTGTCTCGAAGACATCTTCTAACCAAGCTTCATCTGTCAAATCGAGCAGCACTGCTAGCAGTTCCGCGACGAAGGCCCCCAGCAACGGGGTTGGCCGCATTGTTGCGCCCAGCATTTTCGGCGCTACTGGCATCGCTGCCATCGCCATCGCTTTCTTCCTCTGATTGCCTATACCATAGAGCTTGTGGTGAATGTCTCGTCTAGCTAATCTGTTTGTGTTCCCCTGCTTGGTTTGCACTGGCATAAATTCGTGTTACACAATCGACCATACACTTCATTATGGACGAACCGAATATGGGAGATATCTCTTTACTATTAACCTTGTCCACGAGTTGATTCTGCACACCCGTAAATACCCTCAATCAAAAAAAAAAAGAAGCATCTTTGGGCGCCGGTTTCATTCGCTCAAGTTTAATTATATGATCACACACAAATCTGAAGTTAAAGCTGCTGTGTACTTGACCCGTATGCCTACTATACGTAGATAAGTACTGGACTCACGTGTTTAGTTGCTCCTTGTTCCAAATATGGTTCAGTAATCGGTTTAGGGACTGGTCAGCTTACAACTTTCTCTTGATGTCCGGTGCGACTAGTGAACCTCCCAAGAAACTTCAAGCAAAGCCCAAAGTCAAGGAAAAGCGCCAAGGGCAGACAAAAGTTAGTGGGACCGAGCGCCTCAAGATCATTGTACGCAGGTTACCACCAAATCTACCGGAGTCGATATTTTGGCAGTCTGTACAGACATGGGTGACGGATGAGACTGCTCTTTGGAAGGAGTTTTATCCGGGAAAGCTGAGGAAGAGGTGAATGTCGAAAGGGCATCGTGTTCCAAATACCGATTACTGTCTAATTTCAGGCTAAACAAGGAGAACGTGCATTCACGTGCATATATCGCCTTCAAAACTGAGGAATTCGTCGCCAAATTTAGTCGCGAGTACGATGGGCATGTATTCAGAGATAAAACAGGTGTGTTCGCCTACTTTATGCTAAGATGAAGATAACGAAGGGATTCTATAACCAGGGAACGAATCGCAAGCTGTGGTCGAGTTTGCACCTAACCAGAAGTTACCGTTGGAAAAGAAGAAGGCAGACAGCAGGAATGCTACAATCAATCAAGGTATAATGAATCTCTTCGACACTCTTTTGCCTGACGAACGATATCAGACGAAGAATACATCGCTTTCCTACAGTCCTTAGAGACGCCATCAACAAAGCCCTACGATGCTGACCAGCTCTTAGAAATGCTGGGTCCGTAATACGCATGTCTCCGTGTTCATTCTGTCACTTAATTCCTTCTAGTTGCGTCTACCGAGCGTCCTACCATGCCTGCATCCACCCCTCTTCTGAACGCCCTTAAGGCTGAGAAGTCTGCACAGAGGGATAAGGAGGCTATCCAGAGGAATCACCCACACTACAAGGAGGTCGTCCAAGCGTCCAAGAAAGAGGAGTTCAAAAAGAAATCTGCCACCGCTGTCACCAACGCTGCTTCGGCGGGCAAAGGCGACTTGGCTGCACCATTAGGTAAGCGAGCAGCGAAGAGGGCTGCCGCCGCCCAAAAGGCCACCGCCCAGTCTAGCGCCTTGGCCCCACCGAAAGCTGGAAGTGCCCCTGCTGGCCCATCTGCGGCAAAGCCACCACCTCCTTCCCCCAGCAAGGCAAAGTCTGCACGAGCTGGTAAACAGCTTGGTTCTGCACCAACCCAGTCGCAGGAGGCACAGCCACCCAAACCATCCTCTACCCCGTCCAATCAAGTTCAAGTTGCGCCAGTGCTACCTTCTAATTCTCCCACAGAGGTTGGTGCATCTGCACCCGCACCGTCGGCATCCAATGCGTCTGGAAGGCGGTCGCGACCAGTACTCGGGGTCGCATCTCGGCAGTTTGAGGTCGCTCTCAGCGGCGCTGGAGTATCCAAAGGTGGCGGGAGGCGGGACCGTGGAACTGAGAAAGAGAAGGAGAAGGAGAAGGAGAAAGAGCCCACCAAGGACGGTCCCGTTAGGGAAAGGAGGGATGTCGGAAGTAGAAGGAAGAGGGAAGAAGACGTGTCGGGGCGTAACCCTGCTCCAACTCAGCCTGGTGTCTTGCCCGCCCCTACGATTCTGCAGCGTGAGGCGGGAAAACTGCCTCATCTACGCCCATCTCAGCAAGCGCCTGCTGCGGAAGTCGCTTCGGGCGCTGTTGCTCCGTCCGATGCCGGTGCTGGCATCGCGCTTGCAGGACGTGGCTCCGGCAAACGAGGCAGGGGAAGAAGCCGTGGTGGAAATAGAGAAGCGCCAGCACCGCCGGCAGACCCATGAGTAATCTCCCGCGCAGTCCAAAGTTCCCCTTTAATTGAATTGAAGATCAAAAAGGTGCGGTAATAGATACCTTGTCCTTTCATTTAGGCAAGGCACTAAATCCCACTATCCATGTTTAGACGAAAACTTATTGTCTGGATCATCTCTTTCTATTGTTTGACTCCCAGGTTGGGGCGCTTCCAAAGCCCATGTGAAGTGTGATCAAGCACCAGGCATTCGGCAATAGCCCCCGCTATTATAGCCTTTTCTAAGTGGGTGGGGAGACTTTCCAAGTCGGTGTTTATTTTGTAGCGCCGTGTCGGAGTTCCAAATATTCGAAAAGAAAAAAACACACCTTGTATTTTTTGCACTTGCAGTTGACTGGGTCGATTCTGTAAGTTTCCACAGTGGTGAGTCTCTTTTCTTGCCCACCTTTCTACTTGTTAGAAGATGAACACGATTCACAAAATTACAAGCTCAACAGTCTAATGGATTACTTTCCATCTGCTGACCTTATTCTGCAATCCTGAACCCTCATACCTCCCCCCCTCCCTTCTTTTCTTGATCTTTTGATGCGCTTTGAACTCGTGGATTAGGCTCATCCGATTATTTTCAGGTTGGCGTAGTTCTTTGGGGGAGTTTTGGGTACAGGTGGAGCGTTGTATGTACCTTTAGCATGGCTACTCATATCCGTATCTTCAGAGCTCCCACTGCCACCATTGGTAGTACGTGCAGTTACCAGTTACCAGTCCCTAGCGAGAAATATGAGGAATGTGACCATGATGATGAAACAGCGATCACATTATTCTCGTTTCGCTGATGAGCTGACGAGATTATCGGTGAAAGATTACGATACGAAATTTCGTACAGTTCGCCGTGACAGATATACAATAACACGGTGTAGTAGAGATCCGTCGTCTCATAAAGCGGTTCCACGCTCAAAGCTGGCCCGTATCTCCGCGGTGTATTTGTCAAAGTAACGCGCAATCTAAGAGCAGAGCAAAAATCAGCCAGGAATAACAACGTAAACAAAAGTAGATCGACCTTCTTGTTGAAAATGCGGTTCTTCTCGTTGATATAAGTAATATCTCCTGTATCCTCGTTCGGCCGCTTTCTGGAGAACTTGCGCCGCTTATCGATACTGATGAGGTGGGTAATTAACAAAAGACGACGAAAGGACGATGCAAAGACATACTCTTGGTTAATCTTGCCGATGACCCGGTCAATTGCCTCGTCAGAGGGCTTATTGTCGGCATATAACAGGCTATTCGCATCGCGGTAGAGACTTTCTGCTGCCGCCTGCTGCTGATGAGTAGTAGGAACCACCTGCAAACCCATGTTCAGACTCCGAAAAGGAAAGTATGAAATACCTCACCTGGGAGCCTGAGGCCTGCATTGGGTCGAAGCCTGTTAATGAGAATGATGATAATGGTCCAATTTGTGAGAGCGTTCCAGGCGCAAGTCCCATGGCAGTCTCTTTCTGTCTATTGTAGGCCTCTAGATCTGGCTTGAGTCCATCGATATCCTTCTTGTATTTTCGCCGAGCAGCGTGCGAATCATCTGGAAAGACATGGTAAGCCGATTAGGTGATGTAAGAGGGTAACGTTAAACCCACCATGAAACTCAAAGTCCGCTCTGCGTGATTTCCTCCCAAGCTTCTTCTCCCATTCTTCGTTTTCCTCAATAGTCCATTCCCAGTTCTTCTGCCGCTCAACATCCTCGCCCCGCTCCTCCGCATCCGCTTTCAGCCGAAGCGTCTCGACCAGCTTGCGTTGCTTTTCAAGCCGCACGAGGTCGCGGGCGGCAGTTTTGGACCTTGAGGACTCTTCAATCACGGAGGCACGGTTCGCGAGTGCAGAAGACCGCTGTGGTCGCGGTTCAATAGGCAGTGCGATATAAGAAAGGGATGCGACGCACCATTTTTGCTCTAAGCTGCTGCATCTTTACCTTCCTTTCCTCCATCGTCACAGACTTTGCGCCTGTTTCCTCTGGATCTCCATTTGGCTCCTGATTCTGAATGTCTAGTGTGTCATCCTGGGGTCCATCCTCAACCTCCGATGTTGAGGTTTCTCCCTTTAACTCGGCATTTTTTGTTGGGCTCATGATTCCAGAAAATATGTGCCAATAAAGAGGTCCAAGGTTCCAGAGTGTGAAAGAGGGTGGTATAAGATAAGGTCAGGAGCCAAGAGTGGTCAAGAGTCAATGTGGTGCCCAAGGCAGTTGCACGTGAGGCGTGAGAGTCGATGCCCAATGTTTTGCAAACAACAACAAATAAAATAAATAAAAAAAAGGCTGTTTATAAAGTTTATTTTTGTATTTATATGTACTTATTGTACGTACGGGTGGTCTGTGTAATTAAGATAAAAATATCATATATTCGTTCGGTGTTCACATAAAGACAGCGTTGCCCGAGCGGTCGTTCCTGCAAGAGACGTCCACTTTTAGTGATGTTGCGCACGCTTGCTCGCAAGCCGTATGCGCTCGCCATAAAAGTACAGCAAAATTGGGATAGGAATGAATGCACATGAAAGCAACGCAAGCAGCGTGCTTGCCCACCCTACACCAAGGTTGTGATACATCGCAGCTCCAAACAATGGGAATGTCGCGCCGAATGCAGAGCGGACAAGGTCGTTGCCTGCAAGCACGCTCGCCGCATGTCTTGGGTATGCGTCCGCAAGGTAGTTCAGCACCGCGTTCTACGGAGCGCGCATATCAGCCACAATTACTGACCATCACCGCCCAATGAAATCAAATCAGCACTCACAAAGAGAAGAAGCCCTGCAATAGGGAAGAGCCCTGAACCTATTATTGGCACAATCCAGTGGACGCTGGGGCGAGAAGTCCAACCAAACCAGAATAAACAGGCAGGGACGAAGAAAGAACCAAAAATTGCGACAGGCATCCGCTTCTCGGGCTTGATCTGGCCGTTTTCATCAAACAATTTCTCTTGAACATGGTATAGATAATAAAAGAATGGGGGTAAGGTGACAAAAACGCCACCCAATATGCCGAGAAATGCCAGTCCGAGTAACTGCTCCCTGAAGTGATAGATTTCAATAAACACAATAGGGAACGACTCGAACCAGAGATAGAACAGTGCGTAGATAAGCCCTATGTAAACATTGAGCAGCAGGACGATGGGCTCTTGGAAATTGAGCGTGAACGGCCGGACCAGTACATCAATGGCGATATCGCGTCCACTCAGGCTCTCCGCGTCGATTTCGGACTGAGATTTTAGCCGTTGGTCACCTGTAGCCTTGCGAAGACGCCTAGCGCGGCGATAAA
This sequence comes from Multifurca ochricompacta, assembly GCA_022496185.1. Taxonomy (NCBI): domain Eukaryota; kingdom Fungi; phylum Basidiomycota; class Agaricomycetes; order Russulales; family Russulaceae; genus Multifurca; species Multifurca ochricompacta. The sequence continues at coordinate 89,115 of WTXG01000023.1, read as the reverse complement.
GAATATTGGAGGAGGAGGTCTCGGGGAAGAAGAAAAAGAGAAGGATGAGCGCAAAGCCGCTCAGCCATAGCAGTTCCCATATAGTCCATCTCCACCCTTCCGCATGAGCAGCAAAGCCACCGACAATCGGGCCAGTTGCAGGAGCACAAACTGCAAAAGCGCTCCATACTGTGATGCCATAGGCTCGCTTTTTGGGGCTGTATATGTCCGCAACGGTTGCCCCTCCCGTCGCAAGGACTGGCGAGCCGACAAAACCAGTGATGAAGCGGAACGCCATGAGCATACCGAAGCTTGTTGAAAGCGCTGTGGGAACTTGTAGGACAACATATAGGAATAATGTGAACAAGTAGATGGGCATGCGCCCGATGTAGGGCATCTCACTTAGAGGCGACCAAAGCATTGGCCCTGTCCCGGTGAATTATAAATGAGCGAGAGAGAAATGAACTCAAAAATTAAGCCAACATACCAATTCCGTACCCGGCGACGAACAATGTAAGTCCGAGAGTGGCGGCGACCGAGCTGACATGATATTGCTGTGTTATGTCTCTGATCCCAGCAGTATATATCGCAGAGCCGATGTAAACGGCGAACGTTAGGAAGCAGACTTGAAACATCACCCAGGTCTTTTTGATTGACGACCAGTTCATGGGATTCTTGCCAAAAAAATCAACAAGTGTGATGTGGGCGAATGACAGACTTGACATACTTCTGGGTCATCAGGGCCGTTCCAAGTGACCAAGAGAGTGTCAGTTCCTTCTTCTTTGGAGGTCTTGGGTAACCCCTCCATTTCCACGACAGTCATAGAGGATTGTAGGTCTTCTGGTTGAGTTGCATGAGCTTCCTGTTCATCTAACGCGCCAAAGCCACGCTTGCGAGCGTTTAATGAGTCGTCATGGTCTTCCGCAACACGGCCGAGACTTGTTTCTGACGACTTCTTTCTCCAGGTTGCTCCCTGGTAGACACTGGGCGAGTCCATTTCATTGAGATGGGGGAAGTATGTCGGTCCGAGGAACGTGCGAACGACAAGAGCGAAAAAGGTGTCGTGGAATAGCCCAGACATGCTGGTCGTGTAAGGTAGGAAAGACAGCAAGGGGAAATGGACCAGTAACGGTATGCGTGCAACATAGTTTATAAGGACTTAGGCGCGAATACCGAGTCATAGGGTTACGGTTGTGCTGACAGATTGGACAAACGGGTAACGAACTTTGACTCAGATAGGCGCGGGATACGTGAAGATGCACAGTAATATAGTGAGCGAAGCGGGGCAGTAGCGGATGTCGAGCGGCACTGTCACCAAAACGCCCATTCACCAAATCCAAAGGCAAGTACGTTTGCATGCTGTTGTCACTTATTCCTTTGCGAAAGATGCGAAAAAAGTTGCCAGATGGTGAGGCCCTTGCGAAGGTCCCTCATGTGAATAAAAAACAGGGAAGCAGGGAGGACTATGACCTCAACGTCTGGCTTTAAATTGATGACCTGATGAATTGAGCGGTACGGGATTTAACAGAGCTTGGCACACACATGCAATATTAAACCGACAAGACGAGCATCCGCATCCGCAATCGCAGCGATAGATTTCAAATTACATAATACATCCAGACTTGGTTACTGTAGTATGTAGTAACTAACTAGTAACTAACTTTAAACTTAGCACAAGTGGAGCTGATTGGTCAATGTTAGGAGCAATTATCAACAAAATATGCAAGAATGCGAGTCACCACAGATGCAAAAAACCCGGAGAAAATCAACGACAACCCTTTGCGTCAAGTATACACATTGTTGTAACCGACATGTAGTTGCCGTCGTCACCAGAACGGCAAGGATATCCTCCGCGCGACTAAATCACTTTCACCGACAGAGTTCCCAGCGCAGAAGTCAGGCCGGAGGCCTCTACCCCCGCAGCATTGTTGCCTGCCTCCTCGTCTACCCTTTGATTGTGATGGTGGATCACCTCACGACCCTGTCATATACGTTAAGTGGTGCTCGGGGAAAACTAGATAGGAAAGCAAACGTACTTCGTCTACGTCCTCTTTCTCGGATTCCTCCTTGTATTTGGCAATATTTGCTTGTAGTTCGCCCCCGCCTGAAAGTGCAACAAGAGTTGACATGCGCTTCATTGCGGTAATTCCCCATACTGCACGGCGGACTGCAGGTACAAATTCACATGAGCCGGGTACTGATGACAAAAAGTGGGATAACGAGGGATGCATTGGAGACTTACAGCGTGTCCTGGCGTCGAGGCGTTTCTGAATATGTGGGAGCAAGTCTGTGGGGCCACCAGTCGGGCTTTCGGGGTCGGGCACAAAATGTGGCTTCTCATCTGCAAGCCAGCGGTGCCCCAGTAACTCTACAGCAGTCGGTCGCACTGCGGGATCCACAGTCAGGCATGTCGTTACGAAACTTTTCGCCGTTTCAGACACGTTCGCCCAATACTCCTCTGCTCTGAGTGTGAGATAGGTTGTAGTACAGGTATATCGGAACGTACCTGGTTCGAACTTGTAATCTCCGGCGATGATGGCCTCCATTTCCTGTTGCTGGTTCTCGCGATCGAACGGCGTATAGCCAGCAAGCAGGAAGTATGTGATCACACCCATTGCCCATATATCAACTGGCTTCCCATGACCCGCTGCAAGTCATGAGCCATCGTGTACCTAAGCGAGTCTGCAGGGTCACATCACATACTCTTCTTGAAAATTTCAGGAGCCATGTAACCCGGAGTCCCACAGATTTCTGTGAGCAAATGGAATCGCTCTTCCTCCATCACGCGACTTAATCCGAAGTCGGCAATCATAATGTCCGCATCTTCAGCTGGTGTCCGGAAGATCAAGTTCTCGGGTTTGAGGTCGCGATGAACAATTCCACTGTCGTGAATATACTGCACACCTTTCATGATCGTGCGCACCAGATCGGCTGCGTCCCTGTGAAGTCGTTAAGAGGATCGAAGGAAGTAGAGTCACTCGACGAACGGCTCATGGTAGTTGCCCTTGGCACATATCCGGTCAAAAAGTTCACCACCGGTACACAGGTCGAAGCAAAGATACAAATTATTTGCTGTCTACGTTAACCAGTCAGTGACAAGTTCCAGGATGTCAACGTAGAAGATGAACCTCGAAATAATCGTACAACGTCACAATATTCTGATGGCCGCTGGACACTCGTTTCAAGACTGCGATCTCGTTACGGACCTATGTCAGTGTCAGATATTACATCCCAACAACACAAGTACGCGTAATAGCACCACGCGATAAGGACGTGGTTGACGCACCATGAACTCCCGACCCTCCATAAGTTTCTTATTAATTACCTTGCAAGCATAATACTTCCCCGTTTTGATATGCACGGCTTCCTTCACAATCGCATATGTCCACTTCCGAGTGTCTTCCCTGTGCGTACTGTTGATTATGTTATCAGAACAGTCATTCTCATTATCAGAAGGTAAGATCACCTGACAAGGGACAGTAGCTGGAGCATTTGGCATCTCTGATGGAGGTTTAGGTGACTGCAAGTAGTAAGTAGTAAATAATAGACAAGACGAGAGAGACGAGGAAGAACAGAGTGATATTATCAGGTCAGGAGTCAGGAGTTCAGTAACTGTCCCAAAATTAGAATCATGCGGACATACATTTTCGGCGCTGTGTGTCGGCGGCGCCGGTGCGTCGTGAGGTCTCTCCACATTGTTCGGCGCCGATTCGGGCCCTGGAGCACCGCCCTGTTCACTACCAGTGCTGGCAACCGTCGTACTCGCCTGGTCGTTCGAGCGCACCCCTTTTGCAGCTGTCCCGGATGAGCTGGCAGAGCCAGACCGATAACCGGAATCTTTCGGTCGGTCTCGCAGCGATGACACTGGGAACTTGCCAGCAATCTTGCGCGGGATCTTCTGGATGGGACTGGGCGACTGGCTCTGGCTCTGATTATTCCCCATAGGTGGACGTCGATGTGGTAGGTTGGAGGGTTGGAAAGCAGGGTGATTTACGGCGCTTGCCCTTAGTGTGTACGTATTTATGCTGCCAGTCTATAAAATAGCGCCTGTTGTCGGCAGTGCACGTTTATCCGTCTGCTAACTGAACCCTCCCACTTATTTGGGCTACCTTCATCGTTACCCATGCTGTCTGGGCACCGTTGCAGCCCAATTTATTGAGGTTGTCACTCAGCCGTCCTCAGCCATTTTATTGCTGCCCTGTATCACATGGTTCCTCCGCTAAATTGAATTCTATCGCTGTCATCCTTTGAATAGTCCCATCATGTCACAGCCGCTTCGGCTATGCCCTTGTCATTTTCCTCCGCAGATGAATGAGAGCAGAACACTTGCGACTCAAAGATGCCGCTGGAAGCTGCCACTTACCCATCCCCCACCAGCAATCGGTAAACGACTGGATACCCCACCAACCACCCCAAGTGCTCTTGGATGGTACCATCAAAATAACTACAGTCTCAGAAACCATTTCCTTTTCACTGGTGGTTCTATTCTTTCTTAGACATGGCCTAAGTTACCCGCAATGATTCTGCCTAACGTCGTATTGCACTGTGCTTTTGTTGCGAAGCTCCACATCACACAAACATAACCATTAATGCCCCGTCGCTGTTTCGACCGTCTATAAGTGGTGAAAGGGAGTCAAGTGGGGAGGATGGCCACGTCATCAACATAGCATGGGCACCAATCCGGATTGTATCAAATAAGAAGTTCACCAGCTCAAACCAGTCTCTGGAATTAAGTGTGCTAAGGATACTGTTCGACTTTTCCTCAACGAACATGAGTACCGTCAGGTCTGGGGTGGAAGTGCCGAGCTATGCCCTACCCTACAATCAACGACTCGAATCCCGATAGAGGTATCGTCGGCCAAGACATCACACCAATTTTTTGAAATACAGCATACCTACATGCACAAAACCATATCTTCGAAACTGGATATTGTGTTGGAACTGTCTCAAAATGACCTTGGGCATTGTTGTCGCTTTTTCACTGCAACACGTAGCCATTCTATGAGTCCGCACTCCGCACAGCAGTGATCATTTGTCGAGGTCTTGATTAAAAACGTGCCCTTCGGACAACCCAATTAAGTCTCTTTGGAGAGAAGCCACCCTTCAGCCTCAGTCCCACGTCGTGGTCAAAATCTACTAAATGTGCTTCAACCTTCACGGACCCTTTCGGGAACACAACACCATTCCACAATGCTTCCCATGTTGACTTAGAGTGGCAGAATAGGCGAGGATGGGACACAACACCTTCAAATTCGACATAGCCGGCCACCGTAACGCCAGTCGACCAACCGAATATGCTCGCACCAGGAACACTAGCGAGAAGACCACCTAAGGCAATCGCGAGCGCCTGCTGTTCCTCTTCGGAAAATAGGTGGAATAGGGCGGAGGCGTGGATCGCCGTGACATGTCCGCGTAGCTGGTTCAGAGAGCTCAAACTCGTTAGATCTGGAAGGCTGCTGGAAGGCAGTCCGGGGGTAACATGTGTTAGATCCAGGAGATCTCCTTGTATGAACACGGCAGGGAACGAAGCTGCTGAGGATCTGAAAAGCTTGTGGCCCAGATCCCAGAACTCTGGGCGCATTTTGTCAACGCACCGTACTTCGGGGGGTTGGTCCATGAGCAGTGCTTGTACTCACCGGGTACTATATCAGTCGCAACGATCCGGTCCACAGGCCAGCCATCATACGCCGCCCTACGTGCATCAACCCCAACTGTGATACCCAAGTTGATAACCCTACAGTCGAGCATAGTGAATAAGACTCACAGCAGCATCCAGCATCCAAGAATAGGCCTCCATTACCGCTTCCTAGTGCGAGTACATCAGCATACCCAGGAAGACGAGAAATTGCGGCCCTTCGACGTGTGCGCTCAGTAATTTGAATCATTGGGCAGATGTTTTTTCAGACTCACTTTGCGAACGTATATGAACCAATCGAACCGTAAGGAAATACCTATAATTGGTGTCAATGCCCTTTGCCGACCAGTCATCACCATTACCAACTCACTTCATATGCCTCCCTGGCCACTCTTTGAATGTGATCGCGAAGCTCCTGTGCGTCATCAATTTTAGTAAGAATTTTAAGGAAAGCCTCCTCATTAGGGTCCAGCACAAGTAATGCCAGGTCAAGCGGAGCTGAAACAGGCATGGTGTTACGGTCGGTAGTATCGCGTGCGAGATCGGGAATCAGGATTCGGGGCTCCGAGGGAGATGTTCAATAGTTCAGACGTCTGGCGTTGTTCGCAGGACAACCCAGAGAAAAGGAATAGCACTGTTTAATTGAGTACCGAAATCCACAGGAGCTCGGGTCTAAGACTTGATGTGTCTAGTATCAAACTATTATATACTAGGATTATTCGTGAGCAACCGGGTCCGATTAGGAGGCAGCATGTGCGCATATTGCGCTTGGTGGTGGGTCTTATTCGCATGTGAAGATGTGAAGGCTTGTTGGAAAGATGGATACTCCGACTTCGCATGGACTCTTGTTTAGATCCCGGCCTGGAATGGTAATGTTACGGTCGGCCGGCCGTATCACGTGTGAGATCGGAAGACGTGGTTCGGGAGCTCCGAAGGAGATGATCCCACCCACAATACCTAGACCCCTGGGTAGTGATGTGCACAGCTCGGCTCAAAGCCGTAAGCCGGCTGTTGCTGAGCCGGAAAAAGCCGGGCCAACATAGGCTGCGAAAACAGCTTCCAGTGGCCCATAGCTCAGGCTTAAGCTATGGAAAGCCTGAAGCCACAGCTTAGGCTGTGGCTTTTGGTGGCTGAATCATGCTTTCTATCTGGATTTTTGCAAACTTCAACTGTGCAGTTTACAGTGTAAGGATGGTGTTGAACCAGAATACTGGTATAGAGATACTGAGATAGTGGTCTGATGTAATTGTGATCATGTTGTAAAACAATTGCTGAAATCAACACTGAGTATATACAGTGCCTCACAAAACTGAGTCAATGTTTTGCACTTTTGCACTGTTTGTTGAATATTGCATCAGCCAAAACAAATATAAACAAAGTCTTGGTAGACCATAAAAGGTACAGGATAAGGGTTATGTAATGCAATAATAATTATGTAAGTCTGATCAAAACCTGTGGAGCTATGCCCATTTCAAATTGGGGACTCATTGACTCAGTTTTGTGAGGGGTATCAGAAATATCAGAATCTGATGCTCCACCAAATGTACAGCAACCAATCCTTAATATATGGTTACCATAGTTATCTTAATATTGATGGGACCTGGAATAGAGCTATTTAACCATGGTTTACATTCCCAGAATATTATAATTTCCCAATGCACCCCACCTCCTCTGCTGTTACATCCCCTGCATTTTCCCAGCCACCCATTTTTCTTTAATCTTCATGATGCAGACCCTTCTGCTCTGTCTGGTCTATCCTTTTACATTGAATCCCCTTCTTACACTTATCCCTGAGGGCCATCCCTGTGACCACCATTGACACTTGTTTGCTTCATGTTTACCACTGTTTGATGACTTCCTTATCTCTTATCCCTTATCTCTAAGACCAGACACTTACTTAATTCCCTATCAGAAGCTAGGTTTTATGTCACAGCCAGGTGTCAACTGCATCTAGTTGCATTTTTAATGTCCAAAGGCTCTCGAGGTATGCAGCGCACTCAAGATTCAAGGTCCAACTAAGAAGGCCTAGTCCAGTTCAAGATTTCAAGTGCCCATGACGATAAGGAGGGGGCATGTTGTAACGCCTCATGTGGGTGTTCAGCACGACGTGTGACAAGTTGTGTAGTGAAACTATGAAGTCAAGTATACACGGTCTTTCACATGTATGGAGATTGGGTGAGAAGTCAACACCAAGGAGCTAATCCCTTAGTATCGGTAAGCGGAAGAGTGCCAGAAGCACTGAGACAATTCAAAGGTCGGGTCTTTAGAGATCACCCAGAAGGTAATGCACCAAGTCAATTAAGAAGTCGAGTCTAAGGTATACAGGCTATCTAGGTGGGCCTTATATACATAATCAAAGTCAGAGTCTAAATTGGAGTACATACGAAGTGCATCAACAAAGTCATAATATAACTGAGAAGGGAATGGAGTCAGGGTGGGCCAGATGAGAATATATGTAGACGGATCTGGTATAGTTGCGATTCTGGTGGGAAAATACATAAGAGGTCTGATGTAAAGTATGAGTCATAGATAAGCACAGCATGAGTCAGAGATAAGGAACCAAACAGGTGTAATGGAAGGCATAACATGATCAACAAAGGGCAAACACAGCCAAATGGCAGGTCATGTGAGAGGAAAAAGGAAATGAGATGACGTAGCGGGGTTTGTAACATTACCCCCTCTCTAAGTCCTAGCTGAACCAGCTAGATTGGCATACCATTGTCATCCTGCACCAGGGAAAGGTAGTCATCGGCTACGGCATAGTGGTCTGCATCATAGTTCTCCTTTTCTTCGTCTGTGGGGCAAACATGTGTTCGTAAAAAGCCATAGGGCCCCCTTCCCCCACATCGAAAGCAACCATTGTAAACATGGCAGTCGATTTCTCGATGGCTGGCGTTGTGGGAAAGACATTTGCCACACCAACCTGAGGGGTTCTGAATGGTAGGGGCCTGTGTGAGTCGTTGGAATAAGCACTGGCAACTCCAATGCAAGGTGCTCTGGCAGTGTCGACATCGTTTCTTGGCTGTGGGGCAGCACCAGCTGAGATGGTACTTGCTGCTACAGCGCCAGCAAAGCTTACCATTGGGATTTTCATGTAGGTGCAGCATTTCGAAAGCATGTGGATTGAGCCAGGGCACAAGATTGAGACGGCAACAGGGAAGGGGTCAGGCAAAAATGTCAGCATACCATTCGGATATGATTTGGTATGCTTCTCCCTGCTCCAGCCATGTCCTGATGCCTGCCAGGTGCTGTTCTATGTCGAAGACTCCACGGTTAATTCTCACCATCTGTCGTTCATAGTCATGGCATTGCATCTCTAAGTTATCCCTGAGTGCCTGGAATTTTCATAGTCATGCAATCTCAGTGGTAAGTCGTGGCATACACAGATCATGGAGTACTTCATTGATGGCGAAAGCATGAGGGTTGTGAGCCAAAAGATGTTGCAAGTGTTCTGGCCCCAAGACATAGTGAAGTCAGTCAACTTTCTTCTCTTCTAGATACACCAGGGCCCCATAGACTGGCCCTCCTTTTTCCAGACACCTGGCTACATCCATACCTTCATTGGTGTAGTAAATATACTTGGCCACTTCGGTGGTACCATCATTCCTGGATGTTGGGATCATGAGTGGGAAGTAAAATTGTGAACCTGGGTTGTTCGGGAAGAATGGGAATTCTGGGGCTTCATCACTGAAGTCGACATCAATTAGGTTGTTGGGATGGGGATGTTTGGGCAAATTAAAATTGTCGTTGATGTCGGCGGTTCTGATCCCTTCGGCCACCTTAGTGGCCACATCGTAATCAATAGGAGATAGTGGGTGAGAAGGAGGATGCAGGGGAGAAAGTAGGGGAAATGCATCAATGGCAGCAGAGGCATGGACTTGTGAGGGAGACATGGGCTGTGTTCTGGGTGGTTGTGAAGAAGGGGATTGTCCTACAGTATGTATTGCATCTTGCTCTTTATCTGCTTCAGGGTGGTGTCTATAGAAGTCTTCAATTAATTGGGGCACAAAGACATCCACAGCAGATTCCCACAAGTTGTCGGCATTGGGGAATCCCTTCCATTTGATCAGATAGTGGAGCTTCCAATTGCACCCTCAGCCTTTCCATTTTGCATCAGTGATATGCTCTACCTCCCACTCTGGTTCTCCATCAATTAAGTCAGGAGGTGGTCTGGGGAAGTTCTGTCCATGAATAGAAGTCTCTTTGTACAGTGTTAGAAGGTTGGCATGGAACACGGGGTGTATTTTCCAGGTGGGGGACAGTGTCAATTTGTACGTGATATCCGAGAGCTTCTGTTCAATTGAGAAGGGCCCATGACGCCTGGGAGCTAATTTTGCCGTTGGGTGTGACATGTGGATATTATGTCCCTCTAGCCAGACCTGATCACCGACTTGATAGGGTGTAAACCTTGTGGGCTTCTCGGCCAGGGTTCTTTGCGCCTTCTGGAGGTTTCTACTGGCCGATTCTTGTATCTCTTCCCATTGGCTGATATGCTGTGTGACTGATGGTACATTGGTGGGTTTATCTATCCATGTTGTGCGTGGGTTCCATCCCATTATAAGGGAGAAGGGGGAGGTCTTGGTTGTCCTGTTCGGCCAGCTGTTATGTGCGAACTCTGCTGTTGCCAGCCACTCTGCCCAGTCGTTTTGTCTTTCATTGCACCAGAAATGAAGATATTGTTCGAGCCATTGGTTTGTCCATTCTGATTGTCTGTCCGTTTGAGGATGATATGCCATGGAAATATTCTGTTGGATGTCGAGACATTTACAGAGGGCTCGGGCAAACATGGATGTGAATCGTGGGTCTTGGTCAGAGATGATCTTTTGAGGGAGTCCATAGTGTTGATAGATGTGGTTCAGGTAAAGTTTGGCGACTTCCTCTGCTGATATCATCTCATTGCAGGGGATGAAGAGAGCAGCTTTTGAATAATCATGATCCGTAATGGTGAGTATCAAATTGTATCCTTGTGACTGTGGCAACCTGATGATAAAATCCATAGCAACAGTCTGGAAAGGGGCTGTCGTGACTGGTGTAATGGGTGAAAGTGCCAGCAGTTTTGGGTGAGTGTTTACTTTGTTTGCCTGGCATTCTGCGCATCCCTTGACATATGCTTCTACATCCTTTTTCATGTTCGGCCACCAATAGTCTCGTTTGGCAAGGGCATAAGTGTTTGCAATACTGGGGTGTCCTGCAGAGGGAAGGTTGTGGTGAAAATGGATCACCCCCCTCTTAATGTTGTCACCACTGGTGACAACCAATCAGTCACCGTCTTTCCACCAAAGGCCATTCCTCATTTTAATGTTGTGTGGCTCTGCCCAAGATTTGCACAGTTCTTGGTTCATGTTTTGCATTACTTGGGCCCATAGATCCATGTCATGTAAACTAACAACTGCTGTTTTTGCGAAAATGTCTTCTGGTAATACCACAATATTGTCATTGTTGTCTTCCCCTTCGTCACTATTGGCTGGTCTAGACAAGGCATCTGCACATGCATTACGAGCTCTGGGGAGATGTTTGAGTGTGAAATTGTACTCTTCAAGCTCTAAAACTTCTCATGTGATGTGCTGGCTGATTTTATGGGGTTCTCGCCAATAGAGGAGGTTGGAGTGATTGGTATAAATGATTGTTTTGTGCAGGGATCCAGCCAAATACAGTTGCCAATGTCGCAGTGCCTTTACAATAGCCAATAGCTCTCTATCCCAGATGTTGTAATTTCTTTCTGCTTGTGAGAAGGTTTCTGAATAAAATGCCACTGGGTGAAGAATTCCAGCGTCATCTCGTTGAGAAAGGACAGCTCAATTTGCATACATAGAGGCATTGACTTCAAGTTCAAATGGTTTCTCTAGGTTTGGCTGAATGAGAACCGGTTTGGAGCTGATGATCATTTTTATTCGGTCAAAGGCCTCTTGTTGTGATGTTCCCCAATGCCAGGGTATGTCCTTTTTCAGTAAATCGTTGAGTGGTCTAGCTATGGCTGAAAATCCCTTGACAAATCACCGGTAGAAGTTACAAAATCCAATGAATGATCTGATGTCTTTGGTACACCAAGGAGTGGACCATTCCCAAATGCCTTGCACCTTGTTATGCTCAGAGGGGCATACACAGTTGAGTGCGGGTGGCTAGGTCACAGAGACAAGGTTGGGACGATCTTGGAATGGTGCGGAAGACAATAAGTCTGACACAGGGTCTACCAGAGTCACAGGCTCAGTGTACAAGTCACAGAGGACGAGTACCAAAGGGACAAGTTTGGGTGGTGAGACACAAGGAAGGAAGTAAAGGTCCACAAGACTTCTGATTGACACAAAAGCTCAAGATGGGGAACCATCTGAGTGAGACTAGCTAGGGTATATATACATGCTGGACTAGCTTAGTCATCAGGGTTCTTATCTGTCTATCTAAGTGCTGTGGTTCTGGATGTGTGACTATGGAACCTTCCATCAGAACCAGTGCCACCGTCTTCTCATGTCAACTAAGGTTCAGGGTCCTTCTGTACATGAGGCATCAAACCTTACTGTCACATGATCTGCTTCTGTACCTCATGCTGTATCTGTCTTCTGGACTTCAGTGTGGGACATCATAACTAAGCTGGCAATGTCCTTGTGGACCCCGCGCGGCTGTTGTTACTGCTTGTGTGTCCCCCACATCTTGCTGTCTGTTGGGTATGCTGGGTAGGTCATAACACACCTTTACAGGATCCATGCGTACTTGACCACCTTCCAGGATGACACCTAAGTATTTGACACTGGTCTGTTCGAAGGAACACTTGGCTGGTTTCAAGTAAAGGTTGTGTTTTGCTAGGATATCTAACACTTCATGAACACAGGTTCGGTGATGATCAATGTTGTTCCTTGTAGCCACTAGAATGTTGTCCATATATATGACTACTTCTTCTGTGAGGATCAGGTCTCAGAAAATATGATTCATCATTGATTGAAAGGTTGTGGGTGAGTTCGTTAAGCTGAAGAACATGACACTGGGTTCGAAGAGTCCTTGATTGGTCTTAAAGGCAGCTTTGGGCTGGTCACCTTCTCGAATATGGATGTTGTTATATCCCCAGCAGACATCCATTTTTGAAAATAAGGCTTTGTCACGCATTTTATCAATAATTTCAGAGATCAGAGGGAGCGGGTAGTTGTTTTTCACCATAAGTTCATTGATTCATCTGTAGTCCTGTACCAGTTGCAGCTTTCCATCCTTCTTTTTAATGAAGAAGAAGGGTGAGGCATAAGGTGAGTTGGAGGGTTGTATGTATCCTTTCGCCAGATGTTCTTCCAGGAAAGTGGAAAGTGCCTCTTTTTCTGGCTGAGACAATGGGTATATCTTGCAATCAACCAACTGCGGAGCATTTGGGATGAAATCAATAGCATGATCCCAAGGTTGAGAGGGAGGGAAATGTTGCGATTCTTCCTCTGAGAAGACCTTCCAATGTCGGTGGTACTCTGTAGGGACTACTTCTTCGAATGTCCTTTCTGGGTTTTTCTGTGCTTCCGCTTGAGCCAGCTCCGATGCTTTTGTGACATAACAGTACACCTGATCCACAGGTTCCACGTCACTCCAGGTGACGGCTGATCCCATAACAACGGCATGAGTGAGGGGATGTCGTGCAGCATAGTCGTACCCCAGGGATGTAATGATGACTGGGTAGAAGTCTTTGTCCATGGTCACCTTGGCCCAGTTGATCTTTGGTTCAAATGCCACCAGCCACGGGTATCCTAAAACCATATCTTCGTCTCCCAGGTCAGTGATAAGGAATCGAAGCTGTTTAGTTCGCTCTCCAACCTGTACTTCTAAATCACAGCAATGCATGATCTTCCTGGCTTTGTTAGCTGTCCCATCTATGTTCCAAATATTCTTTTCTTGGGGGAGTAACTGTGTTCCCAATCCTAGTATTCTCTGGAGTCATTGACTAATGAAGTTGTCTGTCACTCCAGAGTCAATCAATATTTGTCTGTCGGCCATCTTCTGTTTGGTTTCAAAGTGTACTGGTATTTTTAAAGACTTGAAACGACTAGTGTATACAGAAGTTACATGAAGCACTCTTGCCCAGGCCGATGGGGTCAAGCCAATCAAAAATCCTTGTGGCCAAAGGCCTTGTCAACTAATAAGGTGTGAACTGCCTCATCTTCATTCATCATGTGTTCCCAGATGGCCTCTGCCTTCTGTTCCTTTGTCTTAGAGGCAGTTATCAGGTTTTCTTTGGTGGGGGTGGGCAAATTTTGCACAGGCGTCATCGTGGTAGTGGTGGCCACAGTAGCTTCTGCGGCATGGATTGTCTTCTTGGGGCAAAATCGTGACATGTGTCCTTGGGCCTGGCAGTGGAAACAGCGCCCTTCCTTCATAAGGTTTTTCTTTTCATCATTGGTAAGTGCTGCATGGGCTTTGGTATGGTCTGCTGATGTGTCCATGGCATTGGGGTCTCGTGAAGTTGTAGGTTTCACCCCAAATGCTGTCTTCCATTGGTCACGAGTTTTTCCCTTCTTAGTATCCACTCCAAAGTGCATTTGGAAGTCTAGATAGTCCTGTTGTTGCCTCCTGGCAGCGTTTGTCCATTGGCTCCACAATTCGGGGTGATGAAACTGGATGATATTTTTCACCAGGGGATTGGGTAATCCCTGGGAGAAGAGGTCGAGCATCGCCTCTTCGTTCACATTGTACCCCACTCTCTTGGCCAGGTTGCGGAATTTGGCTACATAGCCATCCAAGTCCCCTCTTTCCATCTTTAAGGACTTCAATTCTCTGGCGGCCTTCTGTTTGGCCTGCCCATCTGTGAAGGTGTCTTTGAATCTTTGCGCCACTGTATCCCACAGATCCTCGTCTGTGGTTCTCATTCCGGCTGCGACCCTGTCATTCAGCCATTCAATCTGCTCCATTGTCCAGTCATCTACAGCATCCCCTCTAATGAGCGAGAGGAATAGGTTGGTGCATTGGAAAGGATTCACTATCTGCGGGATGTCGTGGTTAAAGTTTTTAAATGTCTTGAACTCAAGCATGAACTTTTTGCTTTGAGAACAATCGCCGGTGAATGTTGTTGGCAGGACTCCTGTAAGGTGTCCTGATGGGGGAGGGAGGTTTGGAGCGGGGACAACTGGAGCAGGGTCTGGCAACTGTGCAGCGATGGTCGACATGGTTGGGTAAGTGATAGTTGGGGTGTCTGAGGTCTGTTGTGTAATCTGTGGAGAGACTAAAGCAGATGTTCTGAATGTAGTACTCTCTGGTGCAACTGTCTGAGCCATAAAACTAGTGGCTATGACCTGTGCATCTTCACTGCCTTCTTCAATATATTCTTTGGGTTCTGAATCGGTGATGATGGCTGGAGGGTTTTCTCTCCAGGGTCCTAAGCTGTACTCCGGTGGGGTGGGTCCTGTGGTGACCCAGGAATGATGGCTTCTAGAGTAACAGATATGGTACCAGACCCATTTCTGTTCATCATATTCAACTGGCTGGTACTGCTTGTTGTGATAGACATAGTATCCAAACTTGGTTTCAAAGTCTTTCCAGACAGCAGAGCCAAGGATCTGTTGTGAAAGATTATCCTCGTCTCGGTGGTCGATGAGTTCTTCATTGTGCAGGGTCTGTGTTATGTCTGGTGCGGGACGTTCCACATGACTTGTGTGACAGTGTAGTGTTTGTAATCAGGTAAGAAACCAATAAGGCCTCTTGGAGTGTAAGTGGGACGAGCCAGAGTCAGAGGGGCTGTCCCTAAGACAATGTTAAGTGGAGAAGTGCCAAAAGCACTGAGATGAATGAGTCAAAGAGTTCAAAGGGAATGTCCAGAAGACAAGCACCGATGTATTCAATAAGTTGAGTCTGAGGTCTACAATGTAGTTACAGCAGACTTATATACGTAATCAAATGGGCGTCTAAAGATAAGAGATATGGAGTCAAGTGGGCCAATATACAGAAGTGGAGGGCGTAAAGTCTGGCTTCTGATAGGGATTAAGTAAGTGTCCGGTCTTAAAGATAAAGAGATAAGGGTAAACATAAGCAAGTATAAATAGGGAGTCAATATGTACAAAGGCAGTCACAGGGAGGGGAGCAAGGCATGTGACAGGTCCCAGGATGGGGATGTGATCAAGAATGAAGGGTCGGCAGGAGAGAAGGATTTGGGTTAGGAATGGTGAAGAAAATGGGGTTACTTGGTCCTGGTTGTAACAGTCTGGCTTCGGCTAGATGAAGCCACAGTGGGAGGAGACTCGACTTAATGTAACACCTGGTGCGGGCATTCAGCATGATGTGTGACAAGTCATGTAGTGAAACTATGAAGTCAAGTATACACGGTCTTTCACGTGTATGGAGATCAGGTGAGAAGTCAACACCAAGGAGCTAATCCCTTAGTATTGGTAAGCAGAAGAGTGCCAGAAGCACTGAGACGATTCAAAGGTCGGGTCTTTAGAGATCACCCAGAAGGTAATGCACCAAGTCGATTAAGAAGTTGAGTCTAAGGTATACAGGCTATCTAGGTGGGCCTTATATACATAATCAAAGTCAGAGTCTAAATTGGAGTACATACAAAGTGCATCAACAAAGTCATAATATAACTGAGAAGGGAATGGAGTCAGGGTGGGCCAGATGAGATGTTATGCTCAGAGGGGTGTATGCAGTTGAGTGCAGGCGGCTAGGTCACAGAGACAAGGTCGGGACGATCTTGGAACGATGTGGAAGACAATAAGTCCCACGCAGGGTCTACCAGAGTCACAGGCTCAGTGTACAAGTCACAGAGGATGAGTACCAAAGGGACAAGTTTGGGTGGTGAGATGCAAGGAAGGAAGTAAAGGTCCACAAGACTTCTGATTGACACAAAAGCTCAAGATGGGGAACCATCTGAGTGAGACTAGCTAGGGTATATATACATGCTGGACTAGCTTAGTCATCAGGGTTCTTATCTGTCTATCTAAGGACTGTGGTTCTGGACGTGTGACTATGGAACCTTCCATCAGAACCAGTGTCACCGTCTTTCCATGTCAACTAAGGTTCAGGGTCCTTCTGTACACGAGGCATCAAACCTTACTGTCACATGATCTGCTTCTGTACCTCATGCCGTATCTGTCTTCTGGACTTCGGCGTGGGACATCATAACTAAGCCAGTGATGTCCTTGCGGACCCCGCGCAGCTGTCATCACTGCTTGTGTGTCCCCCACGTCTTGCCGTCTGTCGGGTACGCTGGGTAGGTCGTAACATGAGAATATATGTAGACGGATCTGGTATAGTCGCGATTCTGGTGGGAAAATATGTAAGAGGTCTGATGTAAAGTATGAGTCATAGATAAGCACAGCATGAGTCAGAGATAAGGAACCAAACAGGTGTAATGGAAGGCATAACACGATCAATGAAGGGCAAACACAGCCAAATGGCAGGTCATGTGAGAGGAAAAAGGAAATGAGACGATGTAGTGGGGTTCATAACATCTGAAGTGTAAGTCCTATTTACTTTGCTCTCTACTTCCTTTAGACTAACGCTCTATGTAGTACTTGTCTTTTCTAGGTCAGTAGTGTAGTAATATAGAGTTCCTTCTATCTCTGAAGTTACTTGTCTTTTCTAGCTTAACATGCTACTAACCACAGTCAGTATAACCAGCAGCATGATTGTTTGACAGGTGCAATACCACATGCATTGCCACCCTCATTGCCACCCTTCCAATTTCAGCTTACCCGCTCTGGCGGATAAGGGTTGGGTGTCTGTGGGTAGGGGTCACATGAGGGGTATGAAGACATGACCCTGACCTGTACCCACATGTACCCTGACCACATACCCAGTGGGTTGCACCTACCCATAGTGAACACTATCTGTAACTACACTGTAGACTCCAGACTCAACTTATTGAATACATTGGTGTTTGTCTTCTGGACAAGTCCCCTTGAACTTCAACTTGGTTGTCTCAGTGTTTTTGACACTTCTCTATTTCAACATTGTCAAGGGGAACAGCCCCTTTGACTTTGACTCATCCCATACCACTCCAAGGGGCCCTATTGGTCCCTTATCTGAAACTTTGATATGAGCTGTCACACAAGTTGTAATGGGTGATGCTCCATGTACACTTAGTAATCAAGAAGGGCAAAGGTTTGGTGACCTAAGTTGTTGGGCGTACCATGGAGGCAAATGTCACATGTCAAGCAATGACCAGGAACTGTGTCACCCACAGTGGCTTATTCAACCATGATGATGGCGTTTTGAAACTGGAAGAAGCTGCAGCCCCAAGAGGACAAGATCCAAAGGATTGAGTCACACAGGGAGGCAGTATACCATTAGCACTATGTATCAAACTTGTGTAGACAGTTACTCACCTGCAGCCCCAAGAGGACAAGATGGGGGCTACAGGCTGTTACAGGGGGTCTTATATACATTTCTCAGTGTAACGAGGTAAGCAGTAAGTGTAAGCAAGAATCAGCAAGTATCAGTCAGCTGTATTGCTGACTGAGCCTTATCTCTGTGATTCATAAGCTGCTTTACTCTGCTGACTGATCATACTCTCACATTATGATGTCATAGTGATGTCACTGTGGAGTAGATAACTGATATGTAGTCTAGCCCTTAGGTCTGGAACATGTCTATCTACTGATACATGTGATTCTGTGCTATAATTGGCCATGGCCCAACCTGGGCCCTTATCTAGAGCTCCACTTACCTAGAACCTTCTAGGCTGGACTCCTCTTATCTTGATACCAGCTCCACTTGGTCTAGAACCGTCTAGACTGTGGAACCTCTGCTTATTGTGGTAAACACAATAGAAAGTCGACTTGTAATTCTTGAGTGGCTCTTGTGCTGACTAAGCAGCATGTGACTATTACATGTGACTCGGTCACATGATCCATGTCATGGTTACATTCCCATGATCATGTGTTGAGACTGCTGGGTAATCTTCCCACAGTCATGTGATCAAAAAAGGGGAAAAGAAAAGGAAAAAGAAAATAGAGCTGTGACACAAGTCATGCAAGAACACCCCACACTGGGTGTAACATCAAGTTGAGTCTCCCATTGTGGCTTCCAGCTTAGGGCATAGCATGAGTCCAGGTAACTCACGAGTTTTTTGAGTAGAGCCATGGGAAAACTCGCGGGTATTGATACTCGTGGATCCGGGTGATCCATGGGAAAATACTCATGTGGATCCGGGTATTGATTTTGGCACCCCGGGTACCCACACAGGTACTTGTGGAATACTCGTGGGAATATTATTATATAAAATTATTTTTTTACTAGGCTTGTCAACCTAGAACAGAAATGGCTGAAACATGGATTGAACCTAAGACCTCTGGGAACAAGCTCGGTCTGGTGCTCTAACCACTAAGCCACCCACCCTCACTAGTAAAGACACAATATATTATATATAGGGTTATGCAGAATTGATTTTATCACTTGTATCTAATTAATTGTGAACGTGTTTTGATCTTATCACTTGTATTATCTTAGATGTATATCTTTAGTATCTAATTAATTGTGAACGCATTTTTGATCTTATCACTTAGATGTACATCCCAAGTATCTAATTAGTTGTGAACGCATTTTTGATCTTATCACTCAGATGTACATTCCAAGTATCTAATTAGTTGTGAACGCATTTTTGATCTTATCACTTAGATGTACATCCCAAGTATCTAATTAATTGTGAACGCATTTTTGATCTTATCACTTGTATTAGATGTATATCCTAAGTATCTAATTAACTGTGAACGCGTTTTTGATCTTATCACTTAGATGTACATCCCAAGTATCTAATTAATTGTGAACGCATTTTTGATCTTATCACTTAGATGTACATCCTAAGTATCTAATTAACTGTGAACGCATTTTTGATCTTATCACTTAGATGTACATCCTAAGTATCTAATTAATTGTGAACGCGTTTTTGATCTTATCACATAGATGTATATCCTAAGTATCTAATTAATTGTGAACATGTTTTTGATCTTATCAATTAGGCGTGATCCCGGCATCTCTGTACCAATGCGTGCCAATGCGTGCATTCTTAAGCCTACCTTCCTAGATAGGAAGGCAATGCACGGTCCAATCGGCACGCCCCACACTTTGCATTTTTTCGCGTTTTTTCGCATTTCTATAGATATTGTAACTGATTCTTGTTTTATTTTGGATCGGATGCATGATCTGACTTGAAATTTCGTGGGATTGTAGTAATATATATATTCTTTCTGTGTATGCAAGATGAAGATCTCTGGCTGCCTCAAACCTTTCAAGTAAACCTACAAGTATACCCACGAGTACTCGGATCTGTGCAAGTATAGGACTCACAGCTCCGGGTGATCCGTGGGAACATACTCGTGCGGATCCAAGTATGGGATTATCTAATCTAAATACCCGCAAGTTCAGATCCGGGTAACTCACGAGTGCACTTGTGCTAGGCCCTATTCCAGCTGCAGTCAGACCCTGTTTAAAGAAGAACTTATTGAATGCAGAGACAAGAATAATCTTTCACAACAAGTACTTGGCTCTGCTGCCTGGAAAGATTTTGAGTCTGAGTTTGGATACTATGTCTATTACAATGGAAGATACCAACTGGTAGAATATGATGATGAGAAGAGAGTTTGGTATTGTATCCAATACTTGGACAGCTGAAACTCTTGGGTAACTACCAGACCAGCCCCACCAGAATTTGGGTTAGGACTGTGGAGAGAAAACCCACCCACTATTGTCACTGACTCAGAGAATGAAGAATTCATAGATGAAAGCAGTGAAGATGCACCAGTATTAGCAGCAGCTACTGCCCTGGTTGCACCCAAGGTTGTCACAATCAGAGCCCCTGCATTGACAACTCCCCAGATATCCCTCCAATCCACGATCACCATCACAGAACAAAACATGTTGACTATCACCACACAGATCCCAGCACCAGCTCCTCCCCCTCCCCCTGCTGTCCCAACAATTGCCACCCCAGGAAACTCCCCATTGACAGGACAACTTTCAGGAGTACTCCCACAGACATTTATGGGAGATTACTCCCAGAGTAGGAAGTTCATGTTGGAATTCACAACCTTCAGAAATTTCAACCATGATGTCCCTCAGATTATAAACCCTTTCCAATGAACCAACCTGTTTCTCTCATTGATCAGGGGGGAGGCAGTTGATGATTGGACAATGGAACAGCTGGAGTGGCTGAATGACCAAATAGAGGGTGGGAGCCCCACCACAAGTGAAGGGTTGTGGGACATAGTTGCCCAGTGATTCAAAGATACCTATACTGATGGGCAGGCTAAGCAGAAGGCAGCCTGGGAACTGAAGGGTCTGTGAATGGAAAAAGGGGACTTAGATGGCTATGTTGCCAAGTTCCGGAGTACAGCCAACCAAGCTGGATATGATGTGGATGAAGAAGCAACCCTGGACCTCTTTTCCCAGGGCCTCCCGAACCCACTTGTTAAAAATATTATCCAATTCCACCATCCCCACACCTGGACTCAGTGGATCAATGCTGCATGACAACAGCAGCAAGACTATCTTGATTTCCAAATGCACTTTGGAGTTGACACAAAGAAGGGGAAGACACGGGACCAGTGGAAAGCGGAATTTGGGGTCAAGCCCACCTTGTTGACACAGGACGTGTCTGGAGATGCTTCAGGCATCTAAGGTTCGCTTCAGCTGTAGATTAGATTAGATTAGATTTCGGAGTATCGGACTTTTTATGTTATCTTTATTACATTTCTTTCTCACCTTACTCAGCTGATTAGTGATGGACTTAGTAATGCGCAGTAAGCATGTGATATCTCATTGGCCAATGGCCTTTATCCCTCTCTGTTTATTGTCCGGCACTTGTGGACTTATTCCCAGTGCGCACAGACCATTTCCCCTGGCCCCCATGGGTATATAAGGGTGTCTGTTTTGTCCTTTACACTTCAGAGTTCTTCTTCCTCTGAAGTGTAAGTCGTCTTTACTTTACTTTCTACTTTTCCTTTGACTAACGTTCTCTGTGTAGTTAACTTGTCTTTTAGGTCAGTAGTATAGTATTATAGAGTTCTTCTTCCTCTGAAGTTTAACTTGTCTTTTAGCCTCACCACTACTAACCACAGTCAGTATAACCAGCAGCATGATTGTTTGACACACCTCACATTGAGACCCAAATGCCATGGACATGTCTGCCGATAGAACTAGAGCATGAGCCACACTTACAGAAGATGAGTGACAGATGCTAATGAAGGAAGGGAGATGCTTCTGATGCAAAGCTCAGGGACACATGTCACAGGATTGTCCCAAGAAAGGAGTGTGGGTGGCAGAAGCTACCACCACCCCTGCCCCTGTCTCCAACAATCCACCCACAGTTGACAAATGAACCAAGGAAGAGAAGGCCCATGACATATGGGCAAGTATGATGAAAGAAAGTGAGGAAGTACATGCTATTCTAGTTGAAAAGGCATTTGCAAAGAAGGATTTTTGATCAGCTCCACCCCATTGGCCTGGGCATGAGCACTACATGTAACCTCTGTGTATACTAGTCACTTCAAATCTTTGAAAATACCAGTGCATTTCAAAACTACACAGAAAACAGCCGACTGCAATATCTTGATAGACTCAGGAGCCACTGATAATTTTATCAGCCCATGAATGGCAAGGACTATGGGTTTGGGGATGCTGGAACTTCCCCAGGAAAAGAACATTTGGAACATTGACAGAACAGCTAATTGGGCAGGAAAAATAATGCACTATACCAACCTTAATGTCCAAGTAGGAGAAAGGACAAAAGCTATTTGCTTCTGTCAAACGATCATGCTGCTGGTTATACTGACTGTGGTTAGTAGCAGTGAGGCTAGAAAACAAGTAGTACTTCAGAGGTAGAAGAACTCTATATTAACTATACTACTGACCTAGAAAACAAGTAGTCTACATAGACGGTTAGTTAAAGGTAAAAGATCAGTATAGTAGAGGAGACTTACACTTCAGAGGTAGAAGAACTCTGAAGTGAAGAGACGAAACAGACACCCTTATATACCCATGGGCCAGGGGAAATGGTCTGTGTGCACTGGGAATAAGTCCACAAGTGCCAGACAATAAACAAAGAGGGATAAAGGCCATTGGCCAAAGAGATATCACGTGCTTACTGGGCATTACTAAGTACATCACTAATCAGCTGAGTAAGGTGAGAAAGAAATGTAATAAAGATATCATAAAAAGTCCGAAACTCCGGAACCTAATCTAATCTTATCTACAGCTGAAGTGATCCTTAGATGCCTGAAGCATCTCCAGACATGTCCCGTGTCAACATCCCTCCATGGTGAAGGCATTGATCATTTGGTGGAAATGAGTTGAATGAGCACATTGCTGTTCATAATTGAACGAACATGTCACCAGCCAGAGATCCAACTTCTCTAACTCTCAAGCACAGGTTGTGAGTTTTGCATACGAGTTGTATATTTGCTTATGCAAACTCACACCACTTGCGTCACTCTCAGGTTGAGAATATACTCATGTTGCATGGTGGGAAGTGAGACTGGTGTACAAAGTCTCCAGATTCCAGCTCCTTTATTCCAGCACTAGTCCAAATCCAGTTACCATAAGATCAAAAGATGATCTAGGCAGAGACTTTGTAAGACCATCTGCCAGCATCTCTCCAGTGGGAGTTCGCACCAAGTCAATCTGGTGCGATTCTACATACTCCCTAATGGCATGGTACTTTATTGGTATGTGCTTTGATTGCCTTCCTGTGACAGGGTTTAATGCAAGATCTACTGCACCCTTATTGTCACAATGCAGTTGTATGGGTGAATTGACTTCATATCCCAATTCCTGCATAAAAGTCCTATACCACACTGCCTGATTTGAAGCCTCAGCAAGGCTCATATACTTGGCTTCAGTGGTGGACTGTGCTACTGTCTTCTGCTTCCTGGAACACCAGCTAATGGCTCCATTAGTGAGGAAAAAGATGTAGCCTGAGGTGGAGTGGTGGTCCTCTTGATCTCCCCATGAGGAATCCGCAAAGCCATGAAGGCCTACTTCACCATTTCCTCCAGAATAGTGCAACTTGTAGTCTTTTGTAGCATTTAAATAAGCTAAGACATACTTTGCTAGTTGCATGTGCTGCTGGGAAGGGTTGGAAGCGAATTGACTAAGGCATGCAACAGCAAAACTAATGTCGGGTCTGCTTCCAATCTGCACCCAGAGCAGAGACCCCATTAACTGCTGATACCTCTTAATATTAGAGGTAGATGCCTGGTCTTCAAACTTGACCAGATGAACATCCACGCCAGAGGGTAGAGGAGTATATACTGGGTTGGAATCCCCCATTCCAAATCTCTCAACTATTGAGGATACATAGGCTGTCTGGTCAATATCCAGTGTCTTGTTAGGACGATCCCTGGTGATGTTAACTCCAAGGTAGGACTGGATTTTGCCAAGATCAGTCATCTCATATCGGCTAGATAGAGAGTCCTTCAGCCATTGAATCTTCTTAGTGGAGGACCCAAGTATAGTGATGTCATCAACATATAAAATGACGAAAAGTGAACCATCCCCCTCTTGGTGATGATACACATATACTCCTGCATCAGAGTACATCTGAGTAAAGCTTAGTTCATTGAGAACTGCATGGAATTGTAAGTTCCATGCTTGGGAAGCTTGTTTGAGGCCATACAGAGCCTTCTGTAGCCTACAAACTTTGGACTCTTGTCCAGCAACAACAAAACCAACTGGTTGCTCCATATAGATCTCCTCATCCAGGTTGCCATGTAGGAATGCCAATTTGACATCCATTTGGTGGATTTCCCAATCCTCAAGTGCAGCCAACGCTAATAGTAGTCTAAGAGACTCAAATCTGGCAACTGGGGAGAAAGTTTCGTTGAAGTCCACTCCTTCTACTTGGGTGAACCCTTTTGCTACAAGCCTAGCATGAAAGCGTCCATCTGCTTTCAATTTAAAAACCCATTTTGACTTTACAGCCTTTCTACCTTCAGGAAGGTCTTCAAGGCACCACACTTTAAGTTTTTCTAAGGCATCAATTTCATATTGACATGCCTCAAGCCAATCACTGGCATTATCAGACTCCATTGCTTCTTTAAAAGTAAGAGGATCCCTATAAGGCGATCCTGCAGCATTGAGTAGATCCATCTGACCAAGTCTGGAAGAACCCTGCACAAACTCTGCATTATCCTCATTGTAGAAGCAAGGATTCAAATGATGATTCTGATTGGGATGTGCAGTATCCAAGTCTAAATCTTCTTGGATTGCCCTATCTCGTCGTTCAGAGCGTGGACTTGTCCTCTGAAAATTAGGTTGAGGAAGTCTTCCTGCAATTCTTTCTGATTTTCTAATTGCTCGGGTTCTTTTGGGAGGGGAGGATGGTTCCATGACTTGCAATGGAGGAGTCTGATATATAGTCTGAGGTTGTGTGGTGTCTACATTACGTGTGGGTGTGGTAGGCTGTGGTGGTAGTTGAGGAGGTACGATGTCCTCCTGTTCCTCTTCTAGGTCTTCCTCATCTTGAGGAGCCTCAGGAACATGTGTAGCAGTTGCTGGTGGTGGCTGGACATTGCCACCAGGTATAGTAAATGAGCCACCTTCACTAGGTTGCTCTATTGGTTTATCTGCTCTGCTGTCCTTCACAGAGTGGGATGGGAAGGATCTCTCATCAAATGTAACATCTTGTGAAAAGATGAGAGACCGGGTATGACTATCCCAAAGTGTATAACCCTTAGAAGTGGGTTCATACCCAACAAAGACGGCTTCCCTAGCTTTGGGATCTAATTTACGCCGCTTGCCCTCTGGAACATGATAATAGGCTTTGCAGCCAAAGACCTTGAAATACGAGACATCTGGTTTGTTCCCAACCAGAAGCTCAAGTGGAGTTTTCCACTTATTAGAACGGATGGGAGTTCTGTTATATATATGACATGCTGTCTCGACAGCACACTCCCAAAAACCGAGAGACAGGCCAGCATCATGCAGCATGCTAGTGCCTTTTTCCATAATGGTTCTATTGAACCTCTCAGCCCTTCCATTCTGTTGTGGACTATACAGCATTGTAAATTTATGCTCTATGCCAATATCTTCGAGCGTTGCCCTCAGTGCCCTGTTCACATACTTGCCACCACGATCTGTATGAAGACACTTGATGTTGACATGGCATGTGTCTTGAGGTGCTTCAGGCATCTAGGTTAGGGTCTAAGCTGTGCTAGATTAGATTAGATATTGATTCGGAGTTTCAGACTTTTTACCATATCATTATTACTTTCTTTCTCGTGATGCGCAGCAGCTGACTGATGTACCTTAGTAATCCTGTGTAGCATGTGATATCTCACTGGCCAATGACCTTAGTCCCTCAGTAGTACATTCTAGCGCATTCCATTGTGCACAGACCATCCCTTCAAGTGTATATAAGGGTGTCTGTTTCATCTCTTACACTTCAGAGTTTCTTCTACCTCTGAAGTGTAAGTCCTTTCTTCTACTTACTATCATACCTTGAGACTAACGCTCCTAGTAGTAACTTGTCTTTATCTAGGTCAGTAGTATAGTATAATAGAGTTTCTTCTACCTCTGAAGTTAACTTGTCTTTATCTAGCCTTACACGCTAACTACAGTCAGTATCACTGTGCGCACATGCCTGTTTATCACTTGATTTTATGATTAAATTTATTTTCAAGTAGTGTCTTCAGTTTATTAAAAACTGGTGTAAACAGATCTTTTGACTTCATTGGAATGATTAAAGTGTATCTGCTAAAGTCATCCAAGAAAGTGGCAAAGTATAGATTCCCTTGTATTGAACTGCACTGCAAGGGACCTACAAGATCACTATGAAGGATCTTGAGGGGGGCAGAAGCATGCTTTGAAGATGGGGGAAATGGAAGATGATGGGACTTGCCCATTTCACAGCCATAACATGGCTTGTCTTCCACTTGGCTATTATTAATTTTGAGGCCTTTGACCACCTCAGGAGCATATCTCTTCAGGGCTTCTTTAGACATGTGGCCCATTCTTTGATGCCAGATTTCAAGTGAGGCAGATGCAGATGTATGGATACTACTTAGGACGTGTTTGCCTAGTACCCAATACAATTTTCCAAACTTCCATGCTTCCGCTATAATGTTATTGCCATATTTAATTGTTGCCTTCTTGTTATCAAAGAACACAGTTGCCCCTTTTTCTACCAGGGCACTGGTGGAGAGTATTTTATGTCCTCCAGGCATGTGGAGCACATTGCTCAATTCTAAGTCAAAACCTTGATCAGTCCTGATGATCACAGTGCCAATTCCATTTGTTTTGACTATGGAGTTGTTGCCTAGTGATACTTCATGGGTGGCGTCGACTTTATATGTATCAAAGTCTTCAAGGTTTGGACTGAAATGGGCCGTTGCTCCACTATCAAGCATCCAATAATCTGAATTAATATCCAGATTATAGGTGTGAACATAAAGGTGAATGCGAGGTGCTTCTTGCACCTCCTCTATTTTGCCACTACCATTAACTACAGTGGCTATAGTGTGTACATGTTGGGCCTCAGCCCTCTTCTTGTTCCCTGCCTTGCCCTTTTTGGCATTTTCCAGGTCCTTCTTCTTCTTTGCACAAGCGTTGGACTTGTGTCCAGGCTTTTGGCAATAGAAGCAGACCACCCCTTGTGAACCAGGGGCAGCAGCAGGAAGTGGTGATAAATTTGTATTTTTTGGTTTTGATTTGACAGGTGCAGCCTTAGATAGGACTGCACTACCACTTCCCGAGGGACCTGCCAGATGACTCTCCTCATTTAGGAACCTCTGCACAAGGTCCTGAGGTGAGAGTCGCTCTGGATTGCCAGAGGCCAGTATAGAGCCGGCAATGGCACTGTAGGAGTCTGGGAGAGCTTTCAGCAATATGAAGCTCATCTGGAGATCATTGACCTCCATCCCATTCTCCCTAAGGGTACTCCTGGCATCCAGGACTCTTTGTAATTGAGTCCTGAATGATTGTCCTTCATCAAGATGGAAGGACACCAGGGCAAGCCACAAATTATATGTGGCCATGCTACCTACAGAGCCATACAGCCGCTCCAACTTATTATACTTCTCACTAAGAGAAGGATAATTGGCATCAGAAGCTACTTGGGAGTAGACTTCTTGGGTGACATTAAGAAAGAGGAGCCCAATGAGCATTTCCTCTTCTCCCATCCATTCCCTAAGGATGGGATCAATGACTTCCTTCTGCATTTTTTCCTTTTCCTCCTTGTCCTCTGGGAGGAGGGGCATATCAGAGTAAGGCGTAACAATGTGCCTCCTGAGCCCATTCATCCTCAAAAGGGCATTAAAGTTGGCAGACCAGACCTGCCAGTTGGAGCCATCAAGGCGCTCCATCTTGGAGGAGGGAGGGAAGACAATTGAGGACGGCATTTTGAGATGTGATGTTCCTGGTTCCAAGGAGCAGTTAGAACCAGTGCCCAGGTCTCACTTAAGAGTGCCACCCCACACTGTGGTGCTATGCTTCAGAACCTAAGAAGGTCCTGCCTCTGTTGTGCAACTTTCTAGGTATAGTAAAGCTGTCTAGCACAATCCTGCAACTAGACATAAGCTCTGGTAGACTAGCCAGAGTGTCTAGTGTAATCAGGACTGGGAGTCATGTCATGGAGGAGCCAACTGCAAGTTCCATTAGAGACAAAGGGTGTATAGCCCTTCCTCTAATGCTGGTGGTGGAGTCCATGATTAAGCCCTAGATGATTGGGGCCATGACTGAGCAGATGTCTAGTCTGTCTCTGGTAGGGTGTGGTTACCCTACAAAGGCAATGGATACTTATGCCCAGAGATGAAGACTATATCTACTATGTATAGACTATAGTAGTGCAGCCTACTTGTATTGAGCCCAAGCGTCATGGGAGTGACTACCCATGCCTTGTTCTAGACCCTAAACTCCACATGCAGGTCACTAAACCCAGCTTACAGACAGAGCCAAGCATTGACTGGACTTAAAGCCACAAGCTTCTGGCTATAGGCCTACTAAGACTATCTATGGGACAAAAACCCAGCTACAACTATGAAGTTACTAATACCTAGTGCGCACTCAAGGAGCTTAAGATGTTTCACCCGCTTAGGGTCCCTCATTGTTACGAACCCCATGGCGTCGTCTTGTTTTCTCTTTCCCTCACGTGACATGACCTTTGGCTCTGTTTATCCCTTTGTTGACCGTGTTATGACTTTCTTTGTACCTATTTGTTCCTTATCATTGACCCAAGGCTGTGCTTATCTCTGACTCATACTTTACGCAAGGACGCTTACGTATTTTCCCACCAGAACTGCGACTATACCAGATTCGTCTACATATATTCTCACCTGGCCCACTCAATCCCGTTCCCTCTTTGGATAGATTACGATTCCGTTGATACACCGAGTACTATACTCTGATCCAGACTCCGACCTCTATTACGTATATAAGGCCTGCCTAGATAGCCTGTATACCTTAGACTCGACTTCTTAATTGACTTGGTGCATTACCTTCTGGGTGATTCCTAAGACCCGACTCTTGAATCGTCTCAGTGCTTCTGGCACTCTTCCGCTCACCGGCACTAAGGGATTAGCTCCTTTGTGTTGACTTCTCACCTGACCTCCGTGCACTTGAAAGACAGTGTACACCTGACTTCGTAGTTTCGCTACGCGACTTATCACACGTCGTGACGAACGCCCGCACCAGGCGTTACATTAAGTCGAGTCTCTCCCCACCGTGGCTTCATCCAGCCGCAGTCAGACCTTGCACAACGAAGAACTCATCGACCGCCGAGACGAGGATAATCTTTCACAACAAGTCCTTGGCTCTGCCGTCTGGAAAGATTTTGAAACCGAGTTTGGATACTACATCTATCACGACGACCAGTACCAGCCAGTTGAATATGACGAACAGAAGAGGGTCTGGTACCGTATCCGTTACTCTAGAAGCCATCGTTCCTGGGTTACCACAGGACCCGCCCCACCAGAGTACGGCCTAGGACCTTGGAGAGAGAATCCTCCAGCCATCATCACAGATTCAGAACCAGAAGAATACATCGAAGAAAGCAGCGAAGACGCACAAGTCATAGCCACCAGTTTTACGGCTCAGACAGTTGCACCCGAGAGTACTATGTTCAGAACATCTGCTTTAGTCTCTCCCCAGATCACACGACAAACCTCAGACACCCCGACTCTTACGTACCCAACAATGTCGACCATTGCTGCACAGTTACCCGACCCCGCTCCCATTGTCCCCGCTCCAAACTTCCCCCCCCATCAGGACGCCTTATGGGAGTCCTGCCGACTACATTCACTGGTGATCGATCACAGAGCAAGAAGTTCATGCTCGAGTTCGAGACGTTCAAAAACTTCAATCATGACGTCCCACAGATTGTGAATCCGTTTCAACGAACCAATCTCTTCCTCTCGCTTATCAGGGGAGATTCTGTCGATGATTGGACAATGGAGCAGATTGAATGGCTGAATGACAGGATTACAGCCGGAATCAGAACCACAGATGAGGACCTGTGGGATATAGTGGCGCAAAGATTCAAAGACGCCTTCACGGATGGGCAGGCCAAGCAGAAGGCTGCCAGAGAACTAAAGTCCCTTAAAATGGAGAGAGGGGACTTGGATGGCTATGTAGCCAGATTTCGCAACCTGGCCAAGAGAGCGGGGTACGATGTAAATGAAGAGGCAACGCTCGACCTCTTCTCCCAGGGGTTGCCCAACCCCCTGGTGAAGAACATCATCCAATTCCATCACCCCGAATCATGGAGCCAGTGGACAAGTGCTGCCAGAACGCAGCAACAGGATTATTTAGACTTCCAAACACGATTTGGAGTTGACACGAAGAAGGGTAAAACCCGTGATCAGTGGAAAGCGGCGTTTGGGGTAAAACCTACCCACCCTCGAGACCCCAACGCCATGGACACATCGGCAGATCATACCAAGGCCCGTGCAGCCCTTACTGATGACGAAAAGAAAAACCTTATGAAGGAAGGGTGCTGCTTTCACTGCCGAGCACAGGGCACATGTCACGATTCTGCCCAAAGAAAACAGTTCGTGCTGCTGAAGCAACAGCAGCCACCACTACCATGACAATACAGAACCTACCTACCCCAGTCAAAGAAAACCCAGTAACCGCCCCAAAACTAAAGAGCAGAAAGCGGCAGCCATCTGGGAACACATGATGAACGAAGACGAGGCAGTACACGCCTTGATCGTCGATAAGGCCTTTGGCCAGAAGGATTTTTGATCGGCTCGACCCCATCGGCCTGGGCAAGAGCACTCCATGTAACTTCTGTGTATACTAGTCGTTTCAAATCGTTAAAAATACCAGTACATTTTGAAACCAAACAGAAGACAGCCGACAGACGAATCTTAATTGACTCTGGAGCTACTGACAACTTTATTAGCCAACGACTCCAGAGGACACTAGGGTTGGGGACACAGTTACTTCCCCAAGAGAAAAACATTTGGAACATAGATGGGACAGCTAACAAAGCTGGGAAAATCACACATTGCTGTGATCTAGAAGTACAGGTGGGGAACGAATGAAGCAACTTTGCTTCCTCATCACAGATCTAGGAGAAGAAGACATGGTTCTAGGATACCCATGGCTGGCAGCATTCGAACCTAAGATCAACTGGGCCGAGGCCACCATGGATAAAGATTTCTACCCAGTCATCATTATGTCCCTAGGATATGACTACACTGCACGACACCCTCTCACCCATGCTATTGTCATGGGATCGGCTGTCACCTGGAGTGACGTGGAACCTGTGGACCAGGTGTATTGTTATGTCACGAAAGCATCGGAACTGGCCCAGGCAGAGGCACAGAAGAATCCCGAAAGAACGTTTGAAGAAGTAGTCCCTGCAGAATATCATCAACACTGGAAGGTCTTCTCAGAGGAAGAATCGCAACGCTTCCCTCCCTCTTGACCTTGGGACCATGCTATTGATTTCGTCCCAGATGCCCCGCGATCAGTGGACTGTAAGATCTATCCCCTATCGCAGCCAGAGAAAGAAGCGCTTTCTACCTTCCTGGAGGAACACCTGGCAAAAGGCTACATACGACCTTCCAACTCGCCTTATGCATCACCCTTCTTTTTCATTAAAAAGAAGGACGGGAAACTGCGACCGGTACAGGACTACAGACGGATTAACGAACTCACAGTGAAAAATAACTACCCACTTCCTCTCATCTCAGAAATCGTCGACAAAATGTGTGACAAAGCCCTGTTTTCAAAGATGGATGTTGTTGGGGATACAATAACATTCGCATCCGAGAAGGCGACCAGCCCAAAGCTGCCTTCAAGACCAATCAAGGACTCTTTGAACCCAATGTTATGTTTTTGGCCTGATGAACTCACCGGCAACCTTCCAAGCTATGATGAATCACATTTTCCGAGACCTGATCCTCACAGAAGAGGTCGTGGTATATATGGATGATATCCTGGTAGCCACGAAAGATGACATTCACCACCACTGAACCTGAGTTCACGAGGTACTAGAAATCCTGGCAAAACATGACCTCTATCTGAAACCCGCCAAATGTTCCTTCGAGCAAAAGACTGTTGAATATCTGGGTGTTATCCTAGAAGGGGGACAAGTGCGTATGGACCCTGTAAAAGTACAAGGCATTTGAGAATGGACCGCCCCTCAGTGTACCAAGGACGTCAGATCGTTTATTGGATTTTGCAACTTCTACCGACGTTTGTCAAGGGATTCTCGGCTATCGCTCGACCACTTAACGACCTGTTGAAGAAAGACGTGCCCTGGCACTGGGACGAACTACAACAGAAAGCATTTGACCAGATAAAAGCGATCATCAGCTCCGAGCCAGTTCTTATCCAACCTGACCTAGCCAACCCTTTGAACTAGAAGTTGATGCTTCCATGTATGCCAACAGCGCAGTCTTATCACAAAGAGATACTGGGGGATTCTTCACCCGTCACATTCTACTTGGAAACGTTCTCGCCAGCAGAAAGAAATTATGACATTTGGGACAGGGAACTATTAGCTATCGTTAAAGCATTACGACACTGGCGACCATACTTGGCTGGATCTCCGCACAAGACCATCATCTATACAGACCACTCCAACCTTCTGTACTGGAGAGAACCGCATAAGATCAGCCGACGGATAGCACGAGAAGTCCTGGAGCTTGAAGAATACAATTTCACACTCAAGCACCTACCTGGAGCTCGTAATGCACAAGCTGATGCACTGTCCAGACCAATTGGACGAGATGAAGGGGAAAACAACAATGACAATATTGTCGTTTTACCAGAAGATGTCTTCGCGAAGACCGCTGTTGTCAGCCTCCATGACATGGATCTATGGGCCCAAGTAACGCAGAACATGAACCAGGAATTGTGCAAATCCTGGGCAGAGCCGCATAACATAAAAATGAAAGACGGCCTCTGGTGGAAGGACGGCGATCGATTGGTTGTCACCAGTGGCGACAACATTAAGAGGGGGGTGATTCATTTTCACCACGACCTTCCCTCTGCAGGACACCCGGGGATTGCAAACACATATGCCCTTGCCAAACGAGATTACTGGTGGCCAAACATGAAAAAGGATGTTGAAGCATATGTCAAAGGATGTGCAGAATGCCAGGCAAACAAAGTAAATACTCACCCAAGACCGCCGGCACTTTCACCCATTATGCCAATCACAACAGCTCCCTTCCAGACCATCGCCATGGACTTCATTGTCAAACTCCCACAGTCACAAGGATACGACTCGATACTCACCATCACAGACCATGACTACTCGAAAGCTGCTCTCTTATCCCCTGTAACAAGACAATCTCAGCGGAAGGGGTTGTGAAACTCTACCTGGACCACGTTTACCGGCATTATGGACTGCCACAGAAGATTATTTCCGACCGAGACCCATGGTTCGCTTCCATGTTCGCACGAGCCCTCTGTAAACGTCTCGACATTCAGCAGAACATTTCTACCGCATATCACCCCCAGACGGACGGACAGTCGGAGCGAACAAACCAATGGCTAGAACAGTATCTTTGATTTTGGTGTAATGAACGACAGAACAACTGGGCAGAATGGCTGGCAACAGCTGAGTTTGCGCACAATAGTTGGCCAAATGGAACAACGAAGACCACCCCTTCTCCCTTATTATGGGATGGAACCCTCGCACCACATGGACAGACAAACCCACGAATGTACCATCTGTGACACAGCGTATCGGCCAATGGGAGGAGATACGGAAATCGGCCAATGACAACCTTCAGAAGGCGCAAAGGACCCTAGCCGAGAAGCCCACTAGGTTTATGCCCTACCAGGTTGGAGATCAAGTCTGGCTAGAAGGGCGCAATATCCATACGTCACACCCAACGGCAAAACTAGCTCCCAGATGCCACGGCCCCTTTGTAATTGAACAGAAGCTCTCAGACATTACATACAAGCTCACGTTACCTGCCACCTGGAAATACATCCCGTCTTCCATGCTAACCTTCTAACGCCGTACAAAGAAACTGCGATTCACAGACAGAACTTTCCCAGACCTCCCCCTGACCTCGTGGACGGAGAACCGGAGTGGGAAGTAGAACGTATTGCCAACGCAAAATGGAAGGGTCGAGGACGTAATCGGAAGCTCCACTACTTGATCAAATGGAAGGGATTCCCAGATGCCGACAGCTCGTGGGAACCTGCTGCAGATGTCTTTGCGCCCAAACTCATCAAAGACTTCTATAGACGCCACCCAGAGGCAGATAAAGAGCCAGAGAAAATACAAGTTGCGGAACAGCTCTCTCCCCCACAACTGACTAGAAACTCGCCCATGTCCTCTTCTAAGATCCACGCCTCTGCCGCCATCAATGCGTTTCCCCTACTTACTCCTGTGCATCCTCCTTCTTGCCCACTTTCTCCTATTGACTACAATGCGACCACCCAAGTGGCCCAAGGGGACCGAATCATCAACATCGACGAAGATTTTAATTTGCCCGAACACCCCCATCCCAACGACCTGATCGACGTAGACTTTGGCAATGAGTCCCCCGAATTCCCCTTCTTCCCCAACGACCCCAACTCACAGTTTTATTTTCTGCTCATGATCCCAACGTCCAAAAATGATGGCACTACAGAGGTGGCGAAGTATATTTACTACACTAATGAAGGTATGGATGTAGCCGGATGTCTGGAGAAGGGAGGGCCTGTCTATGGGGCCCCAGTCTACCTCGAAGAGAAAAACATCAGGCGACTCCACTATGTCCTAGGGCCTGAACATTTGCAACATCTCTCAGCCCATGACCCACGCGCCTTCGCGATTAATGAAGTGCTTCAGGACCTACGAATGCCACGACTAACCGCCGAGATTGCACGACTCCGCAAGTTCCAGGCACTCCAGGATAACTTAGAGATGCAGCGCCGCGACTATGAACGACAGATGGTAAAGATCAATCGGGGGGTTTTTGACATAGAGCACCACCTGGCAAGCATCAGGACGAGGTTGGAACAAGGAGAGGCATACCAGACTATTTCCGAACAGTACACTGATATTTTTGCGTGACCACTCCCTCGTCGCCGCCTCGACCTCGCACCCCGGCTTAACCCTCACTGCTTCGAAATGCCGCGCCTCCATGAAAACCCCGATGGCAAGCTTTGCTGGCGCTGCAGCAGCAAGTATCATCTCAGCTGGTGCTGCCCTAAAGCCGCGAAACGATGCCGACACTGTCAAAGTACCTCGCACTGGAGTCGCCAATGTTTATTCCGACGACTCACGCAGGCCCCCACTGTCCAGAACCCCTCAGGATGGTGCGGCAAATGTCTCTCCCACAACGCCGGACATCGAGAGATCGACTGTCATGTTTACAACGGCTGCTTTCACTGTGGGAGACGAGGGCCCTACGGTTTTCTACGAACACACATTTGCCCCACAGACGAAGAAAAGGAGAACTACGATGCTGATCACTATGCCGTAGCCGATGACTACCTTTCCCTGGTCCAAGATGATGACGGTGCGCCAATCTAGCTGGCTCTGCTAGGACTTAGAGAGGGGGTAATGTTACAAACCCCATGGCGTCATCTTGTTTTCTCTTTCCCTCACGTGACATGACCTTTGGCTCTGTTTATCCCTTTGTTGACCGTGTTATGACTTTCTTTGTACCTATTTGTTCCTTATCGTTGACCCGAGGCTGTGCTTATCTCTGACTCATACTTTACGCAAGGACGCTTACGTATTTTCCCACCAGAACTGCGACTATACCAGATTCGTCTACATATATTCTCACCTGGCCCACTCAATCCCATTCCCTCTTTGGATAGATTACGATTCCGTTGATACACCGAGTACGATACTCCGATCCAGACTCCGACCTCTATTACGTATATAAGGCCTGCCTAGATAGCCTGTATACCTTAGACTTGACTTCTTAATTGACTTGGTGCATTACCTTCTGGGTGATTCCTAAGACCCGACTCTTGAATCGTCTCAGTGCTTCTGGCACTCTTCCGCTCACCGGCACTAAGGGATTAGCTCCTTTGTGTTGACTTCTCACCCGACCTCTGTGCACTTGAAAGACAGTGTACACCTGACTTCGTAGTTTCGCTACGCGACTTATCACACGTTGTGACGAACGCCCGCACCAGGCGTTACAAATCAGCTGAGTAAGGTGAGAAAGAAATGTAATAAAGATATTGTAAAAAGTCCGAAACTCCGGAACCTAATCTAATCTTATCTACAGCTAAAGCAATCCTTAGATGCCTGAAGCATCCCCAGACATGTCCTGTGTCAACAGAGCCCAATAAGCATTTCCTCTTCTCCCATCCATTCCCTAAGGATGGGGTCAATTACTTCCTTCTGCATTTTCTCTTTTTCCTCCTTGTCCTCTGGGAGGAGGGGCATATCAGGGTAAGGCGTAACAATGTGCCTCCTGAGCCCATTCATCCTCAAAAGGGCGTTAAAATTGGCAGACCAGACCTGCCAGTTGGAGCCATCAAGACACTCCATCTTGGAGGAGGGAGGGAAGACAATTGAAGACGGCATTTGAGATGTAAGTAGGTGTTCCTGGTTCCAAGGAGCAATTAGAACCAGTGCCCAGGTCTTGCTTAAGAGTGCCACCCCACACTGTGGCGCTATGCTTCAGAACCTAAGAAGGTCCTGCCTCTGTTGTGCAACTTTCTAGGTATAGTAAAGCTGTCTAGTGCAATCCTGCAACTAGACATAATGTTATGCCTGGTGCGGGATGTTCCACATGACTTGTGTGACAGCGCAGTTCGTAGGTTCAGATAAGAAACCAATAAGGCTTCTTGGAGTTTAAGTGGGACGAGTCAAAGTCAAAAGGCGCTCCTTAAGACAATGTTGAACGGAAAAGTACCAGAAGTACTTGAGACAACTGAGTCAGAGATCAAAGGGGATGTCCAGAAGACAGGCACCAATGTATTCAATAAGTCGAGTCTGAGGTCTACAGTGTAGCTACAGTGGACTTATATACGTAACTCAATGGGCGTCTACAAGATAAGGGTACGGAGTCAAGTGGGCCCGAATATACGGAAGCGGATGGCGTAAAGTCAAGCTTCTGATAGGGTATTAAGTAAATGTCCGGTCGTAAAGATAAGGGGATAAGAAGATAAGGCGTCAAACATAAGTAAATAGAGTGTCAACAGGTGCAAAGCGGATCATGGGGATGGGAGTAGGGCATGTGACAGATCCCACAACGGGGATGTGATAGAGAAGTGCAAGGTGGGTGGCAAAGAGGGGTTGTCGTTGGGAAGCAGAAAGAAAATGGGGACTGACAGTAGAGGTTGTAACACATAAGCTCTGGTAGACTAGCCAGAGTGTCTAGTGTAAACAAGACTGGGAGTCATGTCATGGAGGAGCCAACTGCAAGTTCCATTAGAAACAAAGGGTATAGAGCCCTTCCTCTAATGCTGGTGGTGGATGTTGACACAGGACGTGTCTGGAGATGCTTCAGGCATCTAAGGTTCGCTTCAGCTGTAGATTAGATTAGATTAGATTTCGGAGTATCGGACTTTTTATGTTATCTTTATTACATTTCTTTCTCACCTTACTCAGCTGATTAGTGATGGACTTAGTAATGCGCAGTAAGCATGTGATATCTTTTTGGCCAATGGCCTTTATCCCTCTCTGTTTATTGTCCGGCACTTGTGGACTTATTCCCAGTGTGCACAGACCATTTCCCCTGGCCCCCATGGGTATATAAGGGTGTCTGTTTCGTCTCTTTCACTTCAGAGTTTCTTCAACCTCTGAAGTGTAAGTCATACTATACTTTCTACTTTCCTTTGACTAACGTCTCTTGTAGATACTTGTCTTTCTAGGTCAGTAGTATAGTTAATACAGAGTTTCTTCAACCTCTGAAGTATACTTGTCTTTCTAGCCTCACCGCTACTAACCACAGTCAGTATAACCAGCAGCATGATTGTTTGACAGTGGAGTCCATGATTAAGCCCTAGATGGTTGGGGCCATGACTAAGTAGATGTCTAGTCTGTCTCTGGTAGGGCGTGGTTACCCTACAAAGGCAATGGATACTTATGCCCAGAGATGAAGACTATATCTACTATGTATAGACTATAGTAGTGCAGCCTACTTGTATCGAGCCCAAGCGTCATGGGAGTGACTACCCATGCCTTGTTCTAGACCCTAAACTCCACATGTGGGTCGCTAAACCCAGCTTACAGACAGAGCCAAGCATTGACTGGACTTAAAGCCACAAGCTTCTGGCTATAGGCCTACTAAGACTATCTATGGGATGAAGACCCAGCTACAACTATGAAGGTTACTAATACCTAGTGTGCACTCAAGGAGCTTAAGATGTTTCACCCACTTAGGGTCCCTCATCATCTTTTGCAAGAACCCCAAAGGGCTAGCCAAACAGTTCAGGATGAGCAGTAAACTGCATCATCCTGTGGGGTGTTAAGGTGCACAGACAGTAAAGTAAGAAGCTCACAGGTGAAAGCGGTGGGAAAAAAGACTTGAAGCTTTTGTGAGAGCTTGGATGTGCAAGAGCGAGTTGGGCTGTAAATGAACAAAGGGAATTACAGATCAGTATGAGCGGCAGTGTTATGCTCAGCAGGGCACTCTGTGTGCGACATGCATGGATCGACGTGGGTCCATTGCCTCAGCCAGGAGCCTAGCTTGGTAAGGCTAGGCTCCAGGCTACTGTCTAGCTTCGGAACGGATTAAGGGTTGGTGCTATAACCAAGCACAGAGAGAGATGGGATGAGTCAGCCAGAGGGAGCTAATCCCCTAAGGCTGTTAAGTGGGGACAGGGTCCAGTTGCTGTGCCAGAAACACACTGAGCACACTGGAGCCCTAGGAGGCAGCAAAGGGGTTCAAAGGGAAGGGTACACACCCATTGCCAGAGGCAATGGGGTTCCCTGCAGGGATCACAAAGGCGCAAAGGAAGGGAAAAGGTTTCTGATGTATTGGGGTTCAAGACTTCTAGGCTGAAGACACAAGAGGTCAAATCTAGGGTTGTACAAACTGTCTACAGGGTCTTATATACTGTATGGGGATCTGGTTTGTAGCTAATCAGGAACAGGGTCAGAGTCCTTATCATCCAATAGCAGATAAGATGTCAAATATAGTCCATGATAAGGATAAGCCTTATCAGAAGCATAATCATGTGGGACAGCCCCACAGGAGTCATATCAGTGTGGGAGGATTCCCACCAGGGTCAGGGGTAAATGGGGAGATAACAGGTCCCACAGGAGTCAGGGTGGATGTGGGAATACTCCCACAGGAATCAGAGAAGCGAATGATAAGCCAGATGGGCCATGTGATCAGAAAGGGGTAAATGATCAGATGAAGATGCTGTGATCAGGGTCAGGGATCACATGGTCCAAAGTCACATGGTCAGGGATCACATGGTCAAGGATCACATGGCCAAGGGTCACATGGCCAGGAGTCACATGACTGGCAGAGGGTCAAGTTGTTACGTCCGGTGTGAGACGTTCGACACGACTTGTGCGACAGCTTCGTAGGTTCAGATAAGAAACCAATAAGGTCCCTTGGAGTTTGAGTAGGTGAGTCAAAGTCAAAGGGGCTGTTCCCTAATGATGATGTTGAGCGGAAAGTGCCAAAAGCACTGAGACGATCGAGTCA
The DNA here is from genome assembly GCA_022496185.1 of Multifurca ochricompacta. NCBI lineage: Eukaryota > Fungi > Basidiomycota > Agaricomycetes > Russulales > Russulaceae > Multifurca > Multifurca ochricompacta. The sequence continues at coordinate 49,533 of WTXG01000023.1, read as the reverse complement.
AGGGTTTCAAGGGGAAGTCCAGAAGACAAACACCGATGTATTCAATAAGTCGAGTCTGAGGTCTACAGGGTAGCTACAGCGGACTTATATACGTAATCTAGTGGGCGTCTATGCGATAAGAATGCGGAGTCAAGTGGGCCCGAATATCTGAAAGCGGAGGGCGTAAAGCCTGGCTTCTGATAGGGTATTAAGTAAGTGTCTGGTCGTATGATAAGAAGATAAGCAATAACGAAGATAACAGTCGGTAAACATGAACAAGCAAGGAGGTCACAGGGAGGGACGGAGAGCATGTGACGGATCCCACGATGGGGACGTGATCTGGTAGTGGAGTGTAGGCGATAGAGAGGGATTGTCGTTGGGTAAGAAAAAGAATACGGGCGAAGACGGGGTTTGTAACATCACCCCCTCTTCTGGTTCTAGCAGACCCGGCTAGAAACGACTCGTACCGTCATCATCCTGCACCAGCTCCAGATAATCATCAGCTACATTACTATCGTCCATCGTGTAGTTCTCCTTGTCCGCATCTTGGGGGCATTGGTGAGTACGGAGAAACCCGTAAGGGCCACGTTGTCCACATAGACGGCATAAGTCGTGGACGGGACAGTCCAACTCCCGATGTCCTGCATTGTGACGCAGGCACTTGCCACACCATCCGGACGGGTTGTTGATCGTCGGCGCGACTCCTACTCGGCGGAAGATACAAAACCTGCTCCAATGCAGGTTGCTGCGACAGTGCCGGCACCACTTGCGATTGAGAGGGCAGTTCCAGCTGATGTGGTACTTACTGTCGCATCTCCAGCATGTCTCTCCCCGAGGGTTCTCATGCATGCGCGGCATCTCGAATCGGTTTGGCAGCAGCACCGGGGCAGCCCCTAGTGATCGCGGTGGGAGGGGTCGGGCATAGGTGTCAGCGTACCTCTCCGCAATCGTCTGATATGCATCCCCCTTCTCCAACCTTTTTCGGATCTCTACTAGCTCCTGCTCGATCTGGAACATCCCGTTGGTCAACCGGGCCATCATCTTGGCATGTTCTTTGTACTGCCGGTTGAGTGTATTGCGCAGAGTTAGATTCTTCCGCAGCCTCATTACCTCGGCTTTGAGGCGCGGAAGTCGCATGTCACTCATCACCTCGTCGATGGCAAAGGCCCGGGGATCTTCGGCAGCCAGATGCCCCAGCTGTTCATCGGTCATCGTATGATGCAGACGACCCGTATACCTTTCCTCCAGATAAACCGGAGCTCCATAAACTGGACCGTCCTTTTTCATGCACCCGGCGACGTCCATTCCTCCATTGGTGTAAAAGATATACTTGGCAATGGCAACGGTTCCGTCGCCCATAGTGATCTCCAATGGGTAGTACGTGGAGGAGTTGGGATTGTTGAGAAAGAAGGGGAATTCGGGGACCTCGTCGTCCGATTCCATACCCACCAGGTCATTTGGGTGCGGCTCCTCACAGTGTTTGAAGTCATCGTCGGGATTGGGGGACTGGTTCTTGACTCGAGCTTCGGCGCCTCGTAGTCAATGGGTGAGGAAGGGCGTGTAGAGGGATGGGCGGAGGGGAAATTCTCACAACTACGGTAGTGGCGGTGAAGGCGTCGACGGCAGCGTTGGCAGCGATGAAAGACATAATGGATTGTGTAGTGGTAGGACGTTGCTGGGGGAGCATGTACTGGGGAACTTCAACTGGGGTTTGGAGTTGTCCCTTTTAATCATCTTTGGGCGCTTCTGGATGTCGGGTATGGAACTCCGAGATAAGGACCGGGGCGAAGATATTCCCGGCTGGCTCCCACGAACTGTCAGAGTCTGGGAATCCCTTCCACTTGACTAGGTAGTGCATCTTGCGCCCTCGGCCTTTTCTCATTGAGTCTAGAATGCGCTCCACTTCCCACTCCGCTTCCCATCGATAAGGTCAGGTGGGGGTCTTGGGAAGTTTTCCCCATGAAGGGACGTCTCCTTGTATGGCGTCAGAAGTTTGGCATGGAAGACGGATGGATTTCCATTTGGGTGGCAATCGCAGTTCGTATGACACATCTGACAGCTTCCTTGTGACCTGGAAGGGACCATGGCGTCGAGGCGCTAGTTTGGCTGTGGGGTGTGACGTGTGAATGTTTCTCCCATCGAGCCAGACCCAGTCATTGGGCTGATAAGGTGTGAACGTGCTTGGCTGCGCAGCTAGGGCCTGCTGTGCTTTTGCTAGATTTTCATTGGCCGATTGCCGTAAGTCTTCCCACTGGCGCATTCGTTGGGTTACCGAAGGAACGTTGATGGGTTTATCCGTCCACGTGGTGCGCGGGGTCCAGCCCATGATAAGGGAGAAGGGGGTAGCTTTTGTCGTTCCGTTGGGCCATGAGTTGTGTGCAAATTCTGCAGTTGACAGCCACTCTGCCCAGTCGTTTTGTCGTTCATTACACCAGAACCGAAGATACTGCTCCAACCATTGGTTCGTCCGTTCAGACTGTCCATCTGTCTGTGGATGGTAAGCCGTAGAGATGTTCTGTGCAATGCCCAGTGTTTTACATAGGGCTCTGGCAAACGTAGATGTAAACCGGGTATCTCTGTCGGATATGATTTTTTTGGGGAGACCATAGTGTCGATATACGTGATCCAGGTATAGTCTTGCCACTCCTTCCGCTGTGATCGTCTCATTGCAAGGTATGAACAGGGCCGCCTTGGAACAATCATGGTCAGTGATCGTAAGAATGGTATCAAAGCCCAGTGATGTGGGTAGTTTAACAATGAAATCCATCGCAATGGTTTGGAAAGGGGTCGACGATATGGGGGTGATGGGATGTATTGGCGGGATTTTCGGGTGTGTGTTCACTTTGTTTGCTTGACATGCGGCACATCCTTGCACATAACTTTCAACGTCCTTTTTCATGTTGGGCCACCAGTAGTCGCGTTTGGCAAGGGCATAGGTGTTAGCAATGCCGGGTGGCCAGCGGAGGGAAGGTCGTGATGAAAATGGATCACCCCCCTCTTAATGTTGTCGCCACCAGTGACAACGAGCCGATCTCCGTCTTTCCACCACAAGCCGTTGACTTCTTTCAAATTGTGCGCATCGGCCCATGAGCGGCATAATTCCTGGTTCATGTTCTGTGACACTTGCGCCCATAGGTCCATGTCATGGAGGCTGACTACGGCGGTCTTCGCAAACACTTCCTCAGGCAGAACAATAACGTCATTATTGTCATCTTCGCCGGTGTGCATATCCGGCCTTCGTGACAATGCATCTGCTCTCGCATTTTGACTTCCTGCGATGTGTTTTAGGGTGAAATTGTACTCTTCAAGTTCCAAAACCTCTCGCGCTACACGTCGGCTGATTTTGTGGGGCTCCTTCCAATACAGCAAGTTGGAATGGTCAGTGTAGATGATGGTTTGGTGAGGAGTTCCTGCTAGGTAGGGCCTCCAGTGTCGCAAAGCCTTGACAATGGCTAGAAGCTCTCTATCCCAGATATCATAATTTCGTTCTGCCGGCGAGAAGGTCTCAGAGTAATATGCCACTGGGTGAAGTATTTGCATGGCATCTCTTTGGTACAGCACTGCTCCGTTTGCAAGTGAGAGGCGTCTACTTCCAGTTCGAAGGGGCGGCTCAGGTCAGGTTGAATGAGCACTGGCTCTGAGCCGACAATGTCTCTGATTTGCTCAAATGCCTGTTGCTGCGCGGCCTCCCAATGCCATGGTACTCCTTTTTCAAGAGATCGTTCAGTGGTCATGCGACGCCGGAAAATCCCTTGACAAAGCGTCGATAGAAGTTGCAGAATCCAATGAATGATCGGACATCCTTGACACAGGTCGGTACAGGCCATTCTCGAATTCCTTGCACTTTGATGGGTCCATGCGTACTTGTCCTCCTCTAGAATGACTCCTAGGTACTCGACGCTTCGTTGTTCAAAGGAGCACTTGGCAGGTTTGAGGTATAAGTCGTGTTCGTGCAGGATGTCTAGCACCTGGTGTACTCGTTGTTGGTGATGGTTTAGGTCATCTGTGGTAGCTACAAGGATGTCATCCATATAGACCACGACTTCACCAGTAAGAATAAGGTCGCGGAATATGTGGTTCATCATGGATTGAAACGTTGCCGGTGAATTTGTGAGGCCAAAGAACATGACATTCGGCTCAAACAACCCTTGATTTGTCTTGAATGCCGCTTTACACTGGTCGCCTTCTTTGATTCTGACATTGTTATAGCCCCATCGTACATCCATCTTTGAGAAGAGGGATTTGTCCCTCATGGTGTCAATGAGCTCGGAAATCAGTGGTAGGGGGTAGGCATTTTTTACAGTGTACGCATTGATCTTGCGGTAGTCCTGGACAGGTCGCAGTTTGCCGTCCTTCTTTTTGATGAAGAAGAAGGGCGAGGCATACTGCGACTTGGATGGGCGAATGTATCCCTTGGCCAGATGTTCTTCCAGGAATTCCGTAAGTGCAGCTTGTTCAGACTGGGACAGAGGGTAGATTTTACAGTCTATGGCAGCCGGTGTATCGGGGAGAAGGTCGATGGCATGATCCCATGGTCGCTCTGGAGGGAAGCGATGTGACTCCTCCTCGGAGAATACCTTCCAATGTCGCTGGTAAACGTCCGGCACTACCTCGTGGTAGGTCTTCTCATTCCGTCCCTGTACCGCCTTCTGGGCCAGTTCTGATGCTTTGGTGACGTAACAGTAGCCGGGGTCTTCCTCTGTACGCACAGCCCTCATTACTGGATGCCGGATTGCATAATCGTATCCTAGCGACGTAATGATTGTCGGGTATGAGTCTTTGTCCATTGTTGCGTCTGCCCAGTTTATTTTTGGTTCGAAGGCTGCAAGCCATGGATAACCCAGGATAAGGTCTTCATCTCCTAGGTCGGTAATTAGGAAGCGAATAGTCCTTGTTATCTCCCCAACTTGGACTTTTAGGTCCGTGTAGTGGGTGATCTTTCCAGCACGATTGGCCGTTCCATCAATATTCCAAATATTCTTTTCTTGGGGAAGTGCCAGCCTCCCCAGACCCATTGTTTTAATCAATCGTGGATGAATGAAGTTGTCGGTGGCTCCAGAGTCCACTAATATATCTCGGTCGGCCGTCCTCTGTGTAGTTTCAAAATGAACTGGTATTTTTAATGACTTGAATCGACTAGCATACACAGAGGTGACATGGAGTGCTCGTGCCCAGGCCGATGGGTTTGAGCCTAACAAAAATCCTTTTTCGCAAACGCCTTTTCTACTAAGATGGCGCGCACTTCTTCACTTTCCTTCATCATATTAGCCCATATATCCTGAGCTTTCTCTTCTTTTGATCGTTTATCCACGGTGGGTGGGTTGTTTTGTGCGGGGGCCTCGGCTGTGGTAGTTGCAGCCGCAACACGTACTCCCTTCTTTGGACAATCCCGGGACATATGCCCTAATGCTCTACAGCGAAAGCATCGTCCTTCCTTCATCAACACCTGCCGTTCATCTTCTGTGAGCGCTGCCCGGGCTCGGGCGCGGTCCGCAGAGGTGTCCATGGCGTTTGGGTCTCGTTGAGCATGATGGGTAGGTTTTACGCCAAAGGCGGTCTTCCACTGATCTCTGGTTTTTCCCTTTTTGGTATCGACCCCAAACCGTGTCTGGAAGTCCAAGTAATCTTGTTGTTGCCGCCGGGCAGCATCGACCCAGGTGTCCCAATCACGGGGATGGTGGAACTGTATGATATTCTTGACTAAGGGATTGGGCAGTCCCTGGGAGAAGAGGTCCAATGTGGCCTCCTCGTCTGTATCGTAGCCGGCTCTGTTGGCTAAGCTTCTGAACTTGGCTACGTATGCGTCAAGCTCTCCCTTCTCCATCCTGAGGGTCTTTAGTTCACGGGCGGCCTTCTGTTTGGCCTGCCCGTCCGTAAACGCATCCTTAAATCTCTCAGCTATGGTCTCCCAAAGACCTTCGCTTGTAGTCCGGCGTCCGCTTTCCACTTGTTCATTCAACCACTCTAATTGTTCCATCGTCCAATCATCTACCGCATCCCCTCGGATCAGGGAAAGAAACAGATTGGCCCTTTGGAATGGGTTAACAATCTGTGGTACGTCATGGTTGAAGTTTTTAAATGTCGTGAACTCCAGCATGAATTTCTTGCTCTGCGAGCGATCCCCAGCGAACGTCTGGGGTAACACTCCAGACAGACGTCCGGAGGGGGGGGGATGTTTGGTGGTGGTGCCACAGGAGCTGGCGGGGCAGGGTCGGGAAGTTGGGCGGCGATTGTCGACATGTTTTGATAGAATGGGGTTACTGTGTTGGTGGACTGTATGGATATCTGTGGAGTTGTCAAAGCAGGGGCTCTGATCGTGACAACTTCAGGTGCAACCGGAAACGTAGTCTCTGCTAATGCCGGTGCTTCTTCACTGGGTTCTTCTACGTACTCTTCTGGTTCAGAGTCCGTGACAATGGCCGGAGGGTTTTCTCTCCACGGGCCTAATCCGAATTCGGGTGGGGCGGGCCTTGTAGTGACCCAAGAGTTTCGACTGTCCGAGTATCGGATACAATACCAAACTCTTTTCTCGTCGTCGTATTCTACTGGTTGGTATCTTCCGTCGTGATAGACGTAGTATCCAAACTCGGTTTCAAAGTCTTTCCAGGCGGCAGAGCCAAGTACCTGCTGTGAAAGATTATTCTCGTCTCTGCGTTCGATGAGTTCTTCCCGGAAGAGGGTCTGACTGCGGCTGGAAGCCACTGTGAGAGACTCGACTTGATGTTACGTCCGGTGTGAGACGTTCCGCACGACTTGTGCGACAGCTTCGTAGGTTCAGATAAGAGACCAATAAGGCCTCTTGGAGTTTAAGTGGGTGAGTCAAAGTCAAAGGGGCCGTTCCCTAATGACGATGTTGAGTGGAAAGTGCCAAAAGCACTGAGACGGTTGAGTCAAGAGTTTCAAGGGGAAGTCCGAAAGACAAACACCGATGTATTCAATAAGTCGAGTCTGAGGTCTACAGGGTAGCTACAGCGGACTTATATACGTAATCTAGTGGGCGTCTATGAGATAAGAACACGGAGTCAAGTGGGCCCGAATATCTGAAAGCGGAGGGCGTAAAGCCTGGCTTCTGATAGGGTATTAAGTAAGTGTCCGGTCGTATGATAAGAAGATAAGCGATAACGAAAGCAACGGTAGGTAAACATGAACAAGCAAGGAGGTCACGGGGAGGGACGAAGAGCATGTGACGGATCCCACGATGGGGACGTGATCTGGTAGTGGAGTGTAGGCGATAGAGAGGGATTGTCGTTGGGTAAGAAAAAGAATACGGGCAAAGACGGGGTTTGTAACACCCTGGGATGTTCAACTTTAAGATTGACAGGGAGTCACGAGGCATATCAAGGGGAAGGTGGAATACGATATCTGAGCCGGTTCACCTACATGGCAACTGTCACTGATCTGGAAGACAAACACAAGGTGATTGTCAAGTCCACACGATGACACTTCCGAGACCTTCATGAGTTCTGTGCGGAGAAAGGTCGTGCACCCAAACTACTAGGCTATGGGAATGCTCTTGATGGGTGGCACATCATTGTGATGGAGTGGATTGACTATGAAGAATTTGATCTGGAACATTATTCATTGAAATACCTTGAGATGTCGTCGAAGGACCTCAGGCGGTTGGTGAACAAATCTCATGAAAAGGGATGGGTGCATGGGGACCTTCGGGAAGCAAATATGATGACCAGCAAGAGGGACCCTGAAGAGATCATGTTGGTAGATTTCGACTGGGTTGGGGAAGTGGATTCTGGACCACTATACTATCCAACTGCTCATGTCCACCAGGACTTGGTGAAGGACTGGGATCCAAATAATTTATCAATTTTGAAGGAACATGATTGCTTGGTGCTAGAATGTGGGTTAAGCAACCTGCGAAGAGAGGAAAACTTGGAGGTGTGGAATAGATCTGTTTGTATTTAATCACCCGAGTCTAATGAGACACTTCCCCCATTGATATAGACTCGGATGGATACAAGTTAAGGTTCCATCAAGCAAGGTCCAATATGAGACGTGCTCTGCACATCTCATAATGCATGAACAAGATACAGTACATTATGTTGAGAAGTGCCTGAAGCCTAGTAATGGCACATGTACATGGGTGGACTGGTTATGGCTAGGGAATAACACACAGAAACCACCTTGAAGTTCCCAAGGCCATGTAGCTCAGTGGTTAGAGCACTGGACCTAGAATGTCTGGGGGTCTTGGGTTCAATCCCCAACATGGCTATACTTTTCCTGAGATTGAATGTCCCTTGATTGGGGTGCTGAAACCTCAACACATTATCATACCATGGTTATAGTGGATGAATAGAGTAGAATAATGTATAGAACAGGTATGGTGCAGCCTACACTAGATACTACATTACTGCTAGCTATCTCACCTTTGTTTTACTTTGAGACTTAGATGCAGTCATTAATGCGATAGCAACTGCTTAATCTATAGCAGTTATACAGTAGTTTATATACAATTTGTAAAACAGGCATGTGCGCAGCATACTGACTGTAAGGTTAAGCTAGACAAAGACAAGTTAACTTCAGAGATAGAAGAAACTCTATTATACTATACTACTGACCTAGACGAAGACAAGTTACTACTAAGAGTGTTAGTCTCAAGGTATAATAGTAAGTAAGAGAAGGGACTTACACTTCAGAGATAGAAGAAACTCTGAAGTGTAAGAGATGGAACAGACACCCTTATATACCCCAAGGGATGGTCTGTGCACACTGGGAATAAGTCCTCAGGTGCCAGATAAAGTCCAAACAATAAACATGAGGGAGAAAGGCCATTGGCCACTACAGAAATCACATGTTACATGGTGCATCAGTCAGCTACTGTGGAATGTGAGAAAGAAAGTAATAATGATAATGTAAATAGTCCGAAACTCCGGTATCTAATCTAATCTACAAAGTAGCTAATCTAATCACCTGATGCCTGAAGCATCACCGAACATCTTCTGTGTTCAACACAATTTAATGTACTATATCGGCTACTTAATTATACGAGTGCATTATCTCGTTATTGATGTGATTTGATCACATGCCTGATCTTAGATGTATATTCTAAGTAATCTAGCTAATTATGAACGCGTTCTTACTTGCGTTATCTACACGTGATCACAATCATGTCATACCGCTATCCCGGAGCCTCTGTACCGGTATCTTGGTTCAACATAATGCTACTGACTAAGAAAAGGAGGAACTTCTTGTGACTCTTTAATCATTTGTGAACGTGGTTGGATGGTAATTCGTGATGAACTACTTGCCAATGTCAGTGTTGTCATTGTTGGTGTGAGGTGGTGACATTTTGTCGCTAGCACCATCACTAATTCAAATACTAACCACCTAGTTTCAGTTCAGGCTGGGATACAAGTACCATGTTGGTAATAGTTACAGTTACAACAAGGATAGCTTGAGCTCTGGACCCGCCTGGCTCTGCCCGCTCTGGCCCGTCCCACCTTCTCATTGTCGTCTTCTGCCACAGTCACCCTTGCATGAGGACATTCATCCTTCTTTCTCCCAAACCACCACCATCAAGCTTGAGCCTTGCTCGCTTTGGGGTGTCTTTGTTAGATAGATTGTATTACAACCAAGTTTTTGTCCACTCATTGTGGGCCCCTTCAGCCCATAAGTCTTACACACATCATGTCTGGTGGCAATGCTGCCAATCCTATAGAGGTGGGTTCGTCGTTGTTGGCGGACTCATCCATCGTCGCCATTGGGGCACAAGTTGTGACCCCTTCACCTCCTCCTCCCTACGTCCCCCCACCATGCTCTGATGGAGAACACCTCACCCTTGGGGCTTCCAACCCCCTCAACTTCCCTCCAGAGTTCTCGTCGGATGAAGCCGTCTTGGCTTACCTTCGACCCATGCTCTATGACCCAGTCGACACCCTGGATCGTGCCATCCACCTCGACACCGCTGCCCATGAGTGATGTGTTGAATACCTCAATGAGTCCTGACGACGGGATCTTCACAATGTCGCCAAGAATAGCATGGGCTATTCTCTCTATTACCTTGCAGCTGCCCTCTGCATGGAAGAAAATTCCGATATGGGCATCACTGCTGCGATGCTGGAGCACTCCAACAGCATCACCACTGCGCTCATCGACGCTGGAATCCAACGTTCAGGTGAGATAGCCTACAACACTGGTCTTGAACCAGTCTCCTGGGGCAGAATGCTCCACAACATTTTGGGGGCGGTGATCAGAGGATTCCTCCGCTCACCCTCCGCTTTCTCCCTCCTGGATCACCACGAGGGAGGTGAATTTATTGATGTGGTTTCACTACCGTGTGGGGCTGGGGTCCCCCAAACCCCTCTAGCACATTTACAGGCGATGGCAGCACAGCTCCACCACCTCCTTAACGGCAGGCAGTCAAATGCCCAAGCCCATATCGATGGCCTTAGTGCCCAGATTGATACCTCCCTGCAGGCAAATCTCCGCGCCGAATGGCTGGCCCAGGTTGCCACGCCTGCCTACATCGAGGAGCTCCACCTCCAATTCCGCCAACAACTCAAAACCGAGGTGGCCGCGGAAGTCTACACTGTGTGGGACCAGACCCGCTCCCACATCCAGTCCGAACTGGAAGCGGTTATGCATGCCGAGGTCTCACAGGAGATAGCAGCCTACCGTGTACAATATTTGGCCGAACACCACACCCGCACCCAAGCCGAGATCGACCTCATCACCATCTCACTGCTGGCTGACCTGGATCGCACCCTGCGCTCTCAAACAAAGGTGCGCAAATCGAAGAAACCTGTGTGATGAGAGTCGCCACAAACACCCACATGCACTCATGTGGCCCCATACCCTTCGTGCCCAGTGTCTCGCGCTTCCTCCCGTTTGTCAGAGGATGAGGTCCTGGAAACCCAGGCCGAGGCCCCCATGGCTGTCTCCCCACCGGTACTCTCCCAGCCCTTGGAGGACTTCCTCCACCTGGTTGGCCCATCTGGCTTCGACGCTGCTTACCATGGTACAGCAGCATCAATACATGCAGTGGAGGAAGAGATGCTGGGCCCTGATGAGGGCCCTCCAGCTACGTCCTCCTCACTTTCATACCTCACTGAGGTACAGGCTGACACCCCAGCCCCTCCTCCTCCACCCACTGACCCTTTGGATTGGATCGCGGCGACGCTTGCGCTCGTCCTGGAGCGCATCGACTGACTAGAGCGTGGCGGTGCCCCACCTGTGGCCCCCGTGCCCAAACCACCCACTCGTGCGCCTGCAGGACCTCAACGGCCTGCCCCACAGGCTCCACCCGCTGCAAACCCTGCTGCCCCCCCGCCGTCTGACACTGGCCCACTTGGTGCCACCCCGACCGACAATTTCCGTGTGGTCGGCCCCTCTACGATGGCCCAGCAACTGCGGGCTGTCTCTTTCGTGCAAGCTGCGACCAAGGCCCAGGGCCAAACGATGCAGGGCACCGCGAACCCCCGTGTGGGTCCAAAGGCCCCAACCACCGCCCTCACGCATGCTCCGGCCCAGGAGCATACCACCAAGGTCTCCATGATTCTCCCACCACTCCCTGCTGGCACCTTGTCCCATGGCCTGCCACCACCCCCCCAACTCCTCTTGGGGGCTCAACAGGCCCTACTCCACCAATCAGCCTCTGTGCCACACCTTCTCTCTGGCTGCTGGTCTGTCGGCGCCGGACGCTCTGAAGGTAACTTCATTTTTATGTTTGCTGGTGTTCACACCTTGCAGACCCTATTGCCATACGAACCGGCACTCACCAAACAATTCCCAGGCGGACATCTTGTCCCCACCCGTGGCTGGGAATGGTTCCAGCTGCGGGATGTGTATGTATCCGCTGGAGACGGAGTCATCTTCGACCCTGCCACCCTCCAAACTGAACTGCGCCGCAATGGCCAGTTTACACACTCCCTCTTCCCCTCCCTGCCCTGTTGGCAGCAAGAACCCACCAACATTTGGTTGGCTTGCGCCATGGTTGTTTTTGCTCTCCACGGGCTTTCCCCTGCTGACATTGTGCAGCTTTTGCGCATGCCCACTTACATGTTCGGCAGACTCTCCAGGTTAGTGCATGCCGGCCCTGCGCCGACACTTGTACAATGTGGCCGTTGCCACAAATTGGGTCACTGCACCCAACAACTCAAACGCACCAACGGTCGCAGGGTTTGCACCCAGCTGTTGGATAAGCCACTGTGCTACAAGTGTGGCGGCACCCATCCCTTCACGGAACATAATGTCCACTGTACCGGCCCCCATCAAGTGGCTGGCCAATGTGATTGCACATTTAAGTGCCTCCTCTGCGGACAGACTGGGCATCATGCCCACTCTGCCAAATGTCCAAAGAGGGGACCCTTCGCTGCTCCTCCCCTGGCTGACATGCCCGAGAACTGGTCAGGTCCCTCTGTGGCCCCCGCCCCCGTCCTGGGCGCGACCCCTGGCAACTCTCAGACTGCCACCAATGGAACCGGCTTCACCACCGTTCCCCGCCACAGCAAAGCACAAGCAGCCCCGCCCACCTCGACCATCCCACCTGCGCCAAAGACCCTTGTTGCGTGCCCTGACGCACGCATGACCACATCCAAGAAGACTGCCTGGCCTCCTGTTCAGGAGGCTCTGAGTATGTCCTCTATTTCTGAGTTCACCGAGTCACAGGCCACCGCTGCTGGCACTCCTTCCACAGTGTCCACTCCGGAGCCTACTCTGCGCCAGCACACCAACGCGCTGATCTCCTTGGCTGACCCCGCCCGCCACACCCACAGGGGTATGGCCGCCATCCTCTATGATGGAGAGGTCCTCACGACGCGAGGCATGCAACACCTCCACTTTCTGCTCGATTCCTCGTGCCACCATGAAGCGGCCATTGAGCTCTACTTCCTCAACCGCCTCATTGGAGGTAATGGTAGTGGTGCCTCCATCCACCAACATATGGCCCAGGACACTCCCAACCTTCCTGAGCTCCTCTCCAAGGTGACAGCCCTTCGGTCGCTGATCCCTGCTGGGCCCTCTCCCACGCCCTCCCTCGACCCATTTGCTTTCCATGTCTGAGTGCTCCATCCTGAGCCTCAACATTCAGCACAGCAATGTGAACTTGCACGCTGTGCTGAATTCTAACAAACAAGATCACATTCTTTTAGTGCAGGAACCCTGGTTTGGCCGAATTGGTGTTTCCCACTCTGACACCCTCCCCGACAGTCAGGATACCCTCGGTGCCCCAGCCCACCCTGGCTGGAATTTCTTTTACCCCTCTATGCCGGCTCTCACCCATGCAAAGACGCTCATTTATGTGAGGAAATTTCAACCCTCACATGCTGACATTCCTTTCTCTGCGCAGTTCACCACCCAGCACAACCTCTGTGCTCACCTGTGTGTCCTGGTGGGCGACCTTCAAGTTGGCCCCCAGACCCTGCGCATTATCTCTTTCTACAATGATGTCTGGGACCCTACAGCTCTGTGCGCTCTGCTATTGCTTGAGCTGGATGATGTCCCCACAGTCCTAGCCGGAGACTTCAATCTCCACCACCCAGATTGGGCCCCACCTGGCTCAAACACACCCACCTCGCCCTCTGCCTCCAACTTTCTGGACTGGACAGCTGACCAGGGCCTTGAACTCGTGTCCACTCCTGGGCTCCTCACTTGCCAGGCTTCCAATCATGCTGGCAGCATACTAGATCTCGTCTGGGCTTCTCTTCCCTTGCAGGACAGCGGCTCGCTCTCCCCTGTCCTCATTGACTGGGCTGCCAGTCTGGGCTCCAACCATGCCGGACTCAGGTTCTCTTGGCAGCATTCCCTCATGGACCTCACTCCCGCTTCACCTGTCAAGTCATATGTCACAAAACTCTCAGATGATGCATTGACTGCTTGGCGTGACCACCTGGCGCTGTCCTTACCGCCCATCCCGGAGATGCTGTCCCCTGAGGACGTCGACCGCTTTACTGCCCGTCTCATGGACGCTCTTACTATGACTGCTGATGCTCACTTAGCTGTCACGACAACTCCACGCGCCAAGTGTGCCAAGTGGTGGAACCCCGCTTGTACCCAACGTGTCTTGGATCTGTGCCACTCACGTCGCAACCCTGAGGCCAAAGCCCGCACTGCTGCTGCCCTTTGTATGGAAATCCGATTGGCAAAGCACGCCTGGACCAATGAGGCCATTGCCACCCAGGACGTCTGGGAGGTTGCAGCTTGGCGCCATGGTAGGCGACTTTCCATTGTCCCTGCCATCCGTTGACCTACTGGCCCACTACTTTGGGACCACTCGGCAATCGAAGACGTCTTCATCGCCCAGTTCTTTGGTTCAGAGTCAACCCCTGTCCCCACAACCTTCGAGGATGACCCACCCCAATTCCCGACTCAGGATTGGTTCCCTTTCACCTCAGATGAGATTGCTGACCACTTACACAAAACCTCGTCAACCTCCGCCCCTGGCTTTTCCAAGCTCAATTGGTGGATACTCAAGTGGGGCTGGCCGTCGATATTGGATCACATCACCGCGCTCTTCAACACCTCCGTACACCTCAGACATGTGCCTGCCGCATGGAAACAGGCCCTTACAGTGGTTCTCCCAAAGCCGGCTTGCCCAGACTATAGCCTAGCGAAGGCACACCGACCTATCTCCCTACTGGAGACTCTGGGGAAGCTCTTGGACAAATCACTTGCCAAACACCTCACTTCCGACATCAATCGCTACGTGACTCTTCCATCAATGCAGTTTGGGGCACATTCCAACTCGTGTTGCTTGGACTCCGCCCTCTTGTTGGTACATGACGTCACTCAGGTCCAGGCCTCTGGCATGGTCTGTGGGATTGTCCTCTTTGATGTCTCCGGGTTCTTTGATCATGTCCACCCTGGTAGATGTGCAGCTATCCTCTCTAGGCTTGGCTATCCCCCACAGGTCGCTAGCTGGGTCCTCAGCTTTCTCACAGACCGCTCAGCTTGCCTGTCACAGCCAGGTACTTGCTGCGTCAAGTCGCATTTTCAAGACTCAAAGCCCTCAAGATGCAGGGCACGTCCAAGATTCAAGGTCTAATACAGAAGACCTATTCCAGGTTCAAGTTTCAAGTGCCCACGACGTTGTAGAGTGGGCGCGTGCAGGAAATGAGGTTGAGGGTAGTGGCAATCAGCCCTACTAGAGTTACTAGGGAGAAGGCTCCTCAAGCTGCAGCTTGGGGAGTTCAAGCAAGTTTCTGTGAAGTCAAATTTACCTGTATTAGATACAAGAGAACAGACTTAAGGTCTGTCTCTACAATCTAAGTAGCTTAAATACAGCTTTGGGAAGGCACATCAAAGAGGGCACATCAGAAGATCTAAACTAAGCAGAAGGTTCTAATAAGTATCCCTGGTAGTCATGGACTCCAGGGGTTATGCCCTGGAGTGAGATAGAATAGGATAAGAAACAAAGGAGGGGTTGCGCCCTCAGCGAGGAAAATATAAAAAAAGGACTGGGAATAGAGATCAGAGCGTGTGCGACATACTTGTCACACCCGTGTCACAAGTTGTTACGGGCGGTCACGCAAGTCGAAAACGTGCGCGAGTGCGCAAACCAAAGAAACGTCACGTTCTCGTCACAAACGATGTCACAAACCTTTGCACCCGTCACATCACCCCCTCTGTATTGTCCAGCTTGGCCTCAAGCTGAGTCATCCTGCGTAAGATCAATGATTCGAGGGAGAACGCGCAGGCCACAACATCGTTGAGGGCGTCTGGAACTGCCGACACCACCTGCTTGGAGCACTATTTGAAGGTCTGGGTCAGGTGCAAATTGAATCGCTTCTTCTGGACTCATAGGGCGGTCCCAAGCATAAGCATAGGTTAGATAAGGAAAGAGGCAATGGTACACGTCGCCGCGGGACAGCGCGTGAACCGCGTTTCAAATGTTGCGGGTAACTTGCTCTGCCTGTCGTCGCCAGTGCGCCATTTCACTATGGATCATATCAAGTCGTCGTGTGGCATACCGGTAACGCGAGACTTCTGCCCAGGCCCCGGGATCGCGAAGGTCGTCCAGCGCGAAGTTGACCAGTGGAGCAAAGCTTTGGTCTGCTTCAAAAAGACGTCGTTGTAGGGTGTTGAGGATTGGGTTAGCACCGCGCCTGTATCGAGGATAGTGACGAGTGTGTAATGGAAAATAGAAGATGGGGTGGTGTGCTCCCATGGTGCAAGCGATTCGGGGGTCGGCGCGTCGATACTCATAAGTGATGTAATGGGCTTTGTGCATACGTCCAAGACTATCAGAGATTCGTTGATTGAAAAAGAAGGGAGAGGTCTGGCGATTAAGTTCAAACGGGGCTCCAGGGTGGTCATACCGGTCTGCCACGTCTCTGTCGAAGGCGATCGCCTCGTCTTGGGGTAATTGTTCTAGCTCTAAGATCTCTGGTCTGTCATTGTCTAAGTGTTCGCCTTCTTCAGCATGAACTTCGGCCACCAGATTCTCTCGAGTCTCCTGAAGCGTGGTCAGTGCGTGTTCATGAGTATCAAGATTGAGATCCTGATTGTGGGTGGTTAGTGTAACAGCAGGAGATAAGTTCTGGACAGGGTCATCTTCCATGGTAAACGAGAAATGAGTGGCGGGTGTGGATGAGGTCGGAGTCGGGGGAAGTGTGGGTGCGTTGTGTGGGTATTTGAGAGCTCCCAAGTTAGCAGCATCATTGATAGCATCTATGGTTGGTTTAATAATGGAGATGTCTGCGAGAGAAAAAGGGCTTTGGTTAGGGGTCTTTGTGTTCATTCTGGGGGTTCTCTTGGTCAACTTTCTTGTCTGAAAGAGACGAGTTGTTCGTCTAGTGCGGGCCAGGATGGGAATTAGGTAGCAGGCTATGGTTCAGATCAACGAAATTCAGGCAAAATTGGCGAAATCACCCCCATCTTAAGGGTGGTGCCGACCCTGGCGCTTTGACAGTGAGTTGGAATAGGACTTGAGGAGATCCGGTGCATGGCAATCGGCCTCGTCGACCCACGAGTTGTCACTGGCTGGATAGCCTTTCCAGCTGACTAGATACTGCAATTTCTTTGATCGGCCATGAATGCGGTGATTTAAAATAGCATCGATTTCATATTCTTCTTCCTGGTTAATGAGATCAGGCAGGGGCCTCGTGTAGTTGGGGCTGTGGGTGTCGGTCTCTTGATAAGGCGTTAAAAGATTGATGTGAAAGGCATCATGGATCTTCATGTGAGGTGGTAAGTCTAGTCGATAAGTGACTGGTGAAATACAGGTCAGGACTGTGAATGGTCCATATTGGCGAGGGGCTAGTTTAGAGGAGGGAAAATGCGTTTTGAGGTGCTTCCCTTCCAACCAGACTTGCGATCCAATCGCTAGTTGTGGGCGGGTCGGTTGGTCTCTTGTTCTTTTGAATGCATCCTCCGCACGCGAGCGCGCATTGTGTAAGTCGCGTAATTGTCTGTCCACCTGTGGTACACCTGTGTCAGCACTTTCAGCTTTCCAGTCGAACTGTACGCCATGGATTAGTGCGTGTGGGGAGAGCTTTGTCTTGTTGTGTGGCCATGAATTGTGTACATATTCAGCTAATGGCAGGTACTCTGACCACTTATGTTGATCATCACCTATCCAAAGTCGGAGATATTGTTCTAGCCAAAGATTCATGCGCTCACTAGAACCGTCCGTTTGTGGGTGGAATGCTGTAGACAAGTTTTGTTTAATCCGGAGGGTTTGTGCAAGTGTGCACGAGAAGTGGGACGTGAAACGCGGATCGCGATCCGAGATGATCCATTGTGGGATACCAAAGAATGGGAAGAGGTGGCGGTAGTAAAGGGTAGCTATACCCTCTCCAGTAATCTCTTTGGTGCAGGGTATAAACCGGGCGGCCTTTGAGCATCCTTGATCTACAATGGTCAATACTGCATCATATTTTCCGGATGGTGGGAGATCCGTAATTAGATCCATAGCAATGTATTGAAACAGACCAACCATAGCCGGCACGTCAAATGGAAAAGTTGGCACCTTCTTCGTAAGCTTCGGCTTATTCTCCTGACACTTGGCACATCCTTTGACGTAATCGCGTACAAATTCCTTTAGATCGTTCCCTTCATATTCGCGTTGAACTCCTCGCGTGGTTTTGTTGATGCCCGGATGTCCCGCTAGGATGTGATTGTGATAACGTTGGAGGATCTCATGTCACTTGGGGAGGGTAGCCAGAAAAGGTTGTTTCTCTGACTGCGATGTCTTGATAAATAATTCTGCTGGTAACACTGTAACTTCCTCATTATCTGCTGTGCCGTGGTCTGCATCTGGTCGACGTGAGAGCATATCTGCAACTGTATGAAGCTTCCCTGGGACGTGTTCGAGTGTAAAATCAAAATCAGCAAGCTCTTGAAGCCACCTAGCTTGTTGGCGGTTTAGTTTCTGTGGTTGCTTGAAGTATTGGAGGTTATTATGATCTGTGCACACTTGGACCCTATGCTTAGCACCCAAAAGATATTGGCGCCAAGATCTAAAGGCGATAATGATTGCAAACAGTTCGCGATCATAGACGTCCCAGTTTCGCTGCATTGCATCCAGAGTCTTCGATAGGTAGGCAATCAGGTGGAGTCGTCCTTCTGGATCTTTTTGACTGAGGGTGGCGCTGAGTGCGTATCCCAATGCGTCTGCATCTACGATGAACGGTTCTTCAAAGTTCGGCTGCATTAACACTGGTTGAGAGGTGACTCGTTGTTTGAGGGTATCAAATGCTTCTTGCTCCATCGCGGTCCACTTCCACTGATGTTTTGCGCTTGTGAGTGCATTCAACAGGGCTGCGATTTTACTAAAACCTTGGATGAACCGGCAATAGAATTGGCAAAACCCTAAGAATGATCGGATCTCCTTCACAGTCGTAGGTACCTTCCAAGTAGCGACTCCTTCCACTTTAATCAGATCCATATGTACTTGGTTCGCTTCTAGAATGAGTCCGAGGTATTCTATGCATGTCTGCTCGAAGGCGCATTTTTCCGGTTTAAGATATAGATCTAACTTGTTGAGTTTATCGAGGACGCGGTGGACTTTAGATTGATGATTTCGGAGATCATGATTGGTATGGATGAGAATATCATCCATATATACAGTGAACCAAGCGTTGCCAGTTTTGTCTCGTTCATTTAGTTCCTCTCTAAATTCTGTGTTCATCATAGTCTGAAATGTTGCCGGGGAGTTTGTTAAGCCAAAGAACATAACATTAGGCTTGTATAGGCCGTGGTTTGTCTTGAAGGCTGCCTTCCATCGATCTTCTGAAGCTATGCGGATATTGTTATACCCCCAGCGGACATCCATCTTCGTGAACAGGGTACTGCCGCGGACTCGATCTATTAGCTCTGGGATTAGCGGTAGGGGATATGTATTTCGAACTGTCCACTCATTGAGCTTGCGATAGTCCTGGACCGGTCTCAACTTCCCATCCTTCTTCTTAATAAAAAAGAATGGGGATGCGTATGGTGATTTAGACTCACTGATGTACCCCTTCCGTAAGTGTTCTTCCAAGAACCTATTTAATGCGTCTTGTTCCCCTGGCCCTAGTGGATAGATCTTACAGTCCAGTGTTGCAGGCGCTCCTGGTTTTAATTCAATCCGATGATCCCAAGGTCTTGACTTGGGGAATCGTTGAGCCTCTTGATCGCTGAATACCTTCTGATGTCGATGATATTCCTGGGGGACTATCTGATCCCAGGGGCGCTCCAGATCGTTTTTTGCCTTAATCGCTAGTTCTTGAGCTATATTCAATCACTTAATGTATTCTCTGGGTACGCTGAGTCAGATCGACTGCATGAGGTGCCCTTGTGTCCAATCGATAAGTGGATTGCTGGCGGCAAGCCATGGATAACCTAAGATCATTTGGTCGGTTCCAATTGATGCAATGTAAAACCGATGTCGTTTGAGTTTGTTGCCTGTAATTATGTCCAGATCAACGTATTGGTTAATGTTGCCAGTGGCGTTAGGTGTTCCATCGGCGTTGCGTAGTTTCTTGGGGATTGTGAGTCGCTTTGTCAGGAGTCGATGTTTGATAACCATTTTGTAATTAATGAAGTTTTCAGTTGCACCACTGTCGATGAGTGCTTCGATGTTGGCCATTTCTTTCACACCTTGTAGGGGAATAGATACTTTCATTGCTCGAACTGGTGAAATGTATACATGGTGTGAAACTAGAGCTTGAATGAAGGCCGCATCATTCAAGCAATATAAAAATCCTCGTCATCTTTAAAGTGGTTCTGCAACTCGAGGCGTTGATCGTCAGTTATTGTTTTCAGGGATGCCGTGAGTTCCACGATGTTCACAGCTGGTTTCGAGGCAGCTGATCCGGTGGGTACCTCTGCAGTCGTCTGTGATACTTCGGTGATCGTGGCGGTCCGGGTCGGGGCACTCATGCTTGGTCGAGGTCTTTTGTTGGGGCAATCTTGGACCAGATGTCCTCGGCGTCCGCACTCGAAGCAGTGTCCCTCCTTCTTATATTGTTCTTTCTCCTCCGTGGTAACCGCCTTTTTGATGACATTGACGTCCATCGCATTTGGGTCGCGTCTACGAGGAAGCGTGAATTTGTTTCCTCAGTTGTTGTTCCTGTTGCCAGTCGATGTCTTGTCCCCAAACATGCGTTGCATAAAGATCCAGTTCACGTGATGTTTCCTCGCCGAGTTCGCCGTTTCATCGAATGTCTGGGGGCTGTCCTGAGTGATCATAGTTTGTACAAGCTGCCGTGGTAACCCCTTTTGGAAGTTCTGATGCATGGCTGGGTCATCCAGGTACAGCTCTGCCCGAGCCGCAAGGCTGTGGAAATCGGCGATGTAATCATCGATATTTCCATTTGTCATCCTAAGGTTGGCTAGCTCCTGTAGTGCCTTCTGTCCCGCGGCTACGTCGGCAAAGGCCACCACGAACGTTTGTCGGAATTTCTCCCACGGGTGCGGTTCTTGAATTTTGGAGCAGGAAACGTTGGCTAGCCACCTTGTTTGTTCCGTCACCCATCGGCTAACCTTTGGTCCTCTGATTAGGGCTAACACATACGACACTCGCGATACCTCATTCTTAATGATTGTGGCATGGTTATTTAGAAAGATGTGAAGTTCTACTTGGGTCCACCAGTCTTCAGCAGTCACTCGGTTTCCATCGAAAAATGGGGGTGGTATGTTACGAACCCCGTCTCTTCCTGTCTTTTTCTTCTTACCCAACGACGACCCCTCCTTGCCGCCTACTCTTCACTACCAGATCACGTCTCCATCATGGGATCCCTCACGTGCCCTGCTCCCTTCCCCGTGACTGTCTTTGTTTCTGTTTGTATCGCTGTGCTTATGTTTGACCTACTGTTGCTTATCTCTTATCCTTTATCTTTATGACCGGACACTTACTTAATTCCCTATCAGAAGCGTGGCTTTATGCCCTCCGCTTTCGTATATTCGGGCCCACATGACTCTAGTTTATCTTATCTTTAGACGCCCACTCGATTACGTATATAAGCCCACTGTAGCTACCTTGTAGACCTCAGACTTGACTTATTGAATACATCAGTGCTTGTCTTCTGGACTTCTCCTTTGTCTCTTAACGTCTGCCTGTCTCAGTGCTTTCGGCACTTTCCGCTCAACATCGTCTTAGAGTACAGCCTCTTGGACTTTGACTCATAACCTCTAAACTCCAAGGGATCTTATTGGTCTCTTATCCAAACCCGCTTAGCACGCTGTCACACAAGTCGTGTGGAATGTCCCGCACCGGACGTAACATCAAGTCGAGTCTCTCATCGTGGCTTCCAGCCACAGTCAGACCCTCTTTAAAGAAGAACCCATCGAATGTAGGGATGAGCCTGATCTTTCACAACAAGTACTTGGCTCTGCCACCTGGAAGGATTTTGAGTCCGAGTTTGGATACTACGTCTATCACGACGGAAGATACCAACTGGTAGAATACGACAACAAGAAAAGAGTTTGGTATCGCATCCGATACTCGGACAGCCGACACTCTTGGGTCACTACAGGACCCGCTCCTCCTGAATTTGGATTAGGACCGTGGAGGGAGAATCCCCCGGCCATCGTTACGGACTCTGAGCCCGAAGAGTACGTAGAAGAACATAGTGAAGAAGCACTGGTATTAGCGTCATCTACAGCCCCAGTTGCACCCGGAGTTGCCACGTTCAGAGCCCCTGCTTTGACAACCCCCCAGATCTCGATACAGTCCACCGACACCGTCACCCCGTTTTACCAGAATATGTCCACCATTGCCGCCCAGCTCCCAGACCCAGCACCTCCCCCCCCGCCCCCACCAGCCATGTTACCACCCAACATTCCTCCACCATCGGGAAGATTATCGGGTGTGCTGCCCCAAACGTTCACTGGGGATCGGTCGCAAAGCAAAAAATTCATGCTGGAGTTCACGACCTTCAAGAACTTCAATCATGATGTTCCCCAAATTATTAACCCCTTCCAACATGCAAACCTCTTCCTCTCTCTGATCCGCGGGGAGGCCGTAGACGATTGGACCATGGAACAGCTAGAGTGGCTGAATGAACAAATTGAGAGTGGCCGTCGTACCACTAGTGAGGGGCTTTGGGAAACCATTGCCCAGAGATTTAAAGACGCATTCACAGATGGGCAGGCCAAGCAGAAGGCTGCTCGAGAGCTTAAATCCCTTAGGATGGACAAGGGAGAACTTGATGCTTATGTAGCAAAATTCAGGAGCCTGGCCAACAGAGCCGGCTATGACACCGACGAAGAGGCCATGCTGGACCTCTTCTCCCAGGGGTTGCCTAACCCATTAGTAAAGAATATTATCCAGTTTCACCACCCCAACGACTGGGACACATGGGTTGACACTGCTCGCCGACAGCAGCAAGATTATCTCGATTTCCAAACGCGTTTTGGGGTCGACACGAGAAAGGGGAAAACCTGCGACCAGTGGAAGGCCGCCTTCAGAGTCAAACCCGCACACACTGGTCAAAGGGATCCAAATGCCATGGATACCTCTGCTGACAGGACCAGAGCCCGGGCTACACTCACTGAAGACGAAAGGCAGATGCTGATGAAAGAAGGGAGATGCTTTCGCTGCAAGGCACAAGGACACATGTCCAGGGAATGCCCAAAAAAGGGAGTATGAGCGGCGGAAGCAACTGTTACATCCATCCACAATAACCCGCTGACCATCAGCAAAAAGACGCCGACAAAAGAAGAAAAAGCGCAGGAGATATGGGCGAACATGATGAAGGAGAGCGAAGAAGTGTGAGCCATCCTGGTAGAGAAGGCATTCGCAAAGAAGGATTTTTGATTGGCTCAAACCCATCGGCCTGGGCACGAGCATTACATGTAACCTCTGTGTATACTAGTCGCTTCAAATCGTTGAAAATACCAGTACATTTCGAGACTACACAGAAAACGGCCGACCGCGATATCCTGATCGACTCAGGAGCCACCGATAATTTTATCAGCCCACGGATGGTGAGAACCATGGGATTAGGAATGCTGGCACTCCCCCAGGAGAAGAATATCTGGAATATTGATGGAACTGCCAATCAGGCAGGAAAAATTACGCACTATACTGACCTAAATGTCCAAGTAGGGGAGAAGACAAAGGCCATATGCTTCCTAGTCACCAATCTAGGAGACGAAGACTTAGTTCTGGGATACCCCTGGCTCACTGCATTCGAACCTAAGATCAACTGGGGCGATGCGACGATGAGCAAGGACTCCTACCCTGTACTCATCACGTCAATGGGGTATGACTACGCAGCCCGACATTCCGTAGCACGTAAAGCAGAAGAGGAAGACCCGGGCTGCTGCTTCGTTACCAAAGCATCGGAGCTCGCACAAAAGGCAGTAGAAGGGCATATGGAAAAGACATTTGAAGAAGTGGTACCAGCAGAATACCATAGACACTGGAAGGTGTTCTCGGAGGAGGAATCACAACGCTTCCCCCCACGCGGCCATGGGATCATGCCATTGACTTCGTACCCAATACCCCGTCAGCAGTGGATTGTAAAATTTACCCATTGTCACCAGCAGAACAGACCACGCTCACGGCATTCCTGGAAGAACATCTGGCAAAAGGATACATTTGTCTGTCGAAATCACCATATGCATCACCCTTCTTCTTTATTAAGAAGAAAGACGGCAAACTTCGACCTGTTCAGGATTACCGACAGATAAATGCCTATACTGTAAAGAACACCTACCCCTTGCCACTCATTTCAGAGCTCATTGACACCATGAGGGATAAATCCTTATTCTCCAAAATGGACATCCACTGGGGATACAATAACATTCGGATTAAAGAGGGGGATCAATGTAAAGCGGCCTTTAAGACCAACCAAGGGCTTTTCGAACCAAATGTTATGTTTTTTGGCCTTACCAACTCACCCGCTACCTTCCAATCAATGATGAACCACATCTTCCGCGACCTCATTCTTACTGGCGAAGTAGTGGTTTATATGGACGACATATTGGTTGCTACCATGGACAACCTAACCCACCATCGAGAGCAAGTACATCAGGTGTTGGATATCCTGCATGAACACGACCTATACCTTAAACCTGCCAAGTGTTCATTTGAACAACCGAGTGTAGAATATCTAGGAGTTATCCTGGAGGGAGGACAGGTGCAGATGGACCCCGTAAAAGTACAAGGGATCCGGGAATGGCCAGTGCCTACATGTGTCAAGGATGTGCGGTCATTCATTGGTTTCTGCAACTTCTATCAACACTTCGTCCGAGGATTCTCAGGGCTCGCCCAACCACTGAATGGGTTGCTGAAGAAAGACATCCCTTGGCATTGGACGGAGGAGCATCAAATGGCCTTCGAACAGATTCGTGATGTCATCGGTTCAGAGCCAGTCCTCTTACAACCAGATCTGCAGAAACCTTTTGAACTTGAAGTCAACGCATCTCACTTTGCAAATGGTGCCGTATTAAACCAACGAGACGCAATGGGACTTCTCCACCCTGTAGCCTTTTACTCGGAGACATTTTCACCCGCGGAACAGAATTATGACATTTGGGATAGAGAGTTGCTAGCCATAGTAAAAGCGCTACAACACTGGCGGCCATACCTAGCAGGGACCCCTCACAAGACCATCATTCATACTGATCACTCCAATTTACTATACTGGAAGGAACCCCATAAAATAAGCTGGCGAGTCGCTCGTGAAGTCCTGGAGCTCGAAGAATACAACTTTGAATTGAAGCACATTGCTGGAAGTCGTAACGCTCGTGCAGATGCCCTATCAAGACGACCCGATCTAAATAATGGTACAGAGGACAACAATGATGTGACAGTACTCCCAGAGGAAGTCTTCATGAGGACGGCTGTTGTCAGTCTTCACAACATGGATTTATGGGCCCAAGTGTCGCAAAATATGAATCAACAACTATGCAAAACTTGGGCGGAAGCACACAATCTGAAGAAACTCGATGGCCTTTGGTGGAAGGACGGAGATCGACTCGTTGTCACCGGTGGCGACAACATTAAGAGGGGGGTGATCCATTTTCACCACGATCTTCCCTCTGCAGGACATCCTGGCATCGCTAACACCTATGCCCTCGCCAAACGAGACTACTGGTGGCTGAACATGAAGAAGGACATAGAAGAATACGTGAAAGGATGTGCAGATTGCCAGGCCAACAAAGTGAATACACACCCACACCCGCCGGCACTACTCCCAATTACACCGACGACTTCACAACCATTCCAGACCATAGCCATGGACTTCATTGTCAAACTCCCCACTTCCAGAGGCTTCGACTCAATCCTGACCATCACTGACCATGATTGTTCAAAAGCAGCGCTGTTCATACCCTGCAATGAGTCCATTACGGCAGAAGGAGTGGCCAAGCTTTACCTAGATCATGTCTACAGACACTATGGCCTCCCTGAAAAGATCATCTCAGACCGTGACCCACGCTTCACATCCGCGTTCACCAGGGCACTCTGCAGAACACTGAACATCGCACAAAATATCTCCACAGCGTATCACCCACAGACAGATGGACAGTTGGAAAGAACAAATCAGTGGCTTGAACAGTATCTTCGATTTTGGTGCAACAGACGACAGGACGACTGGGCGGACTGGCTCGCAACGGCAGAATTCGCACACAACTCCTGGCCTAATGGCACCACGAAACACTCCCCATTCTCACTTATCATGGGATGGACGCCTCGAGCCACATGGACCGGAAAGCCGACAAACGTCCCTTCAGCTACACAGCGTATCAACCAATGGGAAGAGATTCGGAAATCAGCCAATGAGAACTTGTTAAAGGTGCAAAAGACCCTGGCAGAGAAGCCCACAAAGTTTACGCCTTATCGGACCAATGACATGGTATGGTTGGAAGGGAAGAACATTCGTACGTCACATCTGACAGCCAAGTTAGCGCCCTGACGTCACGGACCTTTCAAAATAACAAGGAAGCTGTCAGATGTGTCCTATGAACTCGAACTTCCCCCCACATGGCACATTCATCCGGTCTTCCATGCCAGGCTGTTCACACCTTACAAGGAAACATCGCTACATGGAGAAAACTTCTTGAGACCACCACCTGACCTTATCAATGGAGAAGAAGAGTGGGAAGTGGAACGCATTTTAAATTCGAAACGACAAGGCCAAGGGCGCAAACTGCATTACCTAGTCAAGTGGAAACGGTTCCCAGACTCCGACAACTCGTGGGAGCCCGCCAGGGATATCTGTCACAGCCAGGTGCTAGCTGTGTGCTGGGTCAATTCGCGTCAAGGAT
Organism: Multifurca ochricompacta; assembly: GCA_022496185.1. Taxonomy (NCBI): domain Eukaryota; kingdom Fungi; phylum Basidiomycota; class Agaricomycetes; order Russulales; family Russulaceae; genus Multifurca; species Multifurca ochricompacta. The sequence goes on along the minus strand of WTXG01000023.1, from coordinate 22,905 downwards.
AGCAAGACAAGTATCAAGATCTCAAGGTTATCACCTAGGTGTTCAAGCCCTACAAGTTGCAGCGGGCGCGCGCGCGATGCGAAATCGAACAGGGACACTCAGTCCTGTCACAAGATAACTGGGATGAAGACTCCTAAGGCGCGGCTTAGGGGCTCAAGAGGAATGGGGCTTCTGGTGAGTCTGTAACACCTGTATTGGGTACAAGAGAACAGACTTAAGGTCTGTCTCTGAAACTAATGGTCCTTAAATACAGGTTGGAGGCTCAGTAAACTACCAGAGACTGTCCTAGGCTTCTACAGATGATATCATGGCTAGGTCATAGCTATGTCATAGTTGTATCAGTAAAGAACAGTCTAGCTAATATGAGACTTGGAGTTTGTGTGGACTAAGAGGGGTTGTGCCCTCAATACTGTACAAATGGTCATAAGGACTTTGACCATTTAATGGAGCTGTTGAAGCTGCAGAAGTAAGGGATTCGGCATTGGAGAATACAAACAAGCAGAAAAACACGAAGATAACTGTCACATCACCCCCCTTTTACAGTGGTACTTGCCCCCAAGTGCCCTAGTCTTCATGAGTAAGATCAATAACAGGAGAAGTGACGAGACGTGGACGACGACGACGAGGCAAATAGGCACTCCCAACACCTCCAGCTTGGAGAATGGCTCGTAGTTCTGGATGGGGGGCATAGAGGGTGGCCTCTTCTGGGCGCATTCGTCGATTGCTGGCATAGGTGTAGGTGAGAAATGGAAAAATGCGATGGTACACATCCCCCCTGGAGAGTGCATGAATGGCAAAGCGAATATCTTGAGTTGCACGGTCAGCTTGACGGCGCCAGTGAGCTAGTTCAGCATGAGCTTGGTCCAAACGTCTAGTAGCATAGCGATAGCGGGAGACCTCAGCCCAAGCACCGGGGTCATTCATGTCGTCCAGAGCTGCATTCACTAGATGAGAAAAGGCTTGTTCTTCATCAAACAAGCGTTGCTGAAATTGTGTTAGTATGGGATTGGGGCCCCTAGAGGAGCAAGGGCGTGATTGGACATGGAGAGGGAGATAATGGATGGGTTGCCTTGCCCCCATGGTAAATGCGATGCGGGGATCGGCGCGGCGGTACTCGAAGGCTAACCACCGAGCAATGTTGACCGTCCATCGCTGTCGGCGACTCGGTGTGCGACGTAGTGGGGGGCGTGTTCGTGATTCCGCTGGAAAGGAGGGGAAGGGGGGTCATAGCGGTTCTCCGTCCTAGTTGCGTTGTTTACTTCCGCCGTGGTCTGGATGACCACCTCCTCGTCAGGTAGTTGTCCTAGTTCTGGGGTGGTTGGCCTATAGATGACGTCGTCCGATGTTTCTGGAGGAGGAGCTGTAACTGTTAGACGTGTCCTGGCCTCAGCAAGCATGGCCAGAACTCTGGTTCGGATTTCGTGCTCCAGGTTTGGATCCTGGGTTGTTAGAGTAATCGCGTCCGTCAGGCGTCGAGTCGGGTCATCTGTCGTCGTGGAAGGGAGGTGGTGTGTCGGGGTAGGCGGTTCAGGAGTAGGGGTCGGCGTTGGGGCGTCGTCCGGTCGTCTAAGTGCCGCTTTGGTCGCTGCGTCGTTAACTGCTGCAATGGTTTGGTTAATCATGGTGGGGTCAATAGTTTGTACAGGGAAACGGCGTGGAGTAGTCATCCTGGGCGTAGTGCGTGGTCGCGTTGATGCGTTGCGGTGGATGGTGTGTTTATTGCGGGCCAGAATTTGTTATCTTGAATTGGGATGAGGAAAGAAAGATCGGAAAATCACCCCCCTCTTAAGGGCGGCGTCGGCTCTGACGCTGGGGAAGGGACTGGTGATACTGTAAGAGAAGGTCAGGGGCATGGCAATCGTCTTCATCGACCCAGGAGTTTTCACTAGCTGGGTAACCAACCCAGCTGACTAGGTATTGTAATCTTTTGTTACGTCCAAAGAATCTATGAGCCAGAATGGAGGCGACTTCATATTCTTCCTCATGGTTGATCAGATCTGGTGGGGACGTAAGAAGTTAGGGCTGTGGGCATTTGTTTCGCGATAGGGCGATAGGAGGTCGACATGGAATAGTTATGTATTTTCATATGTTGGGGTAACGATAATCGATAGGCGACCGGAGAGATCTGGGCCGTGATAGTAAAGGGGCTGTAACGTCGTGGAGCGAGTTTTGAGGAAGGGAAATGCGTTTTGAGATGTTTTCCTTCCAGCCAGACTTGTGCGCCAATGGCGAATGTGGTTTTGGGCGTCGGGGATGCGTTCGTACGAAACGCTTCTTCTGCGCGAGTGTGGGCTGCCAAAAGATTTTGGATGCGAGTGTCTACCTGTGGGACGTTAGTATCTGTAGCCTGGGCATCCCATGTGAAGGTAGTGCCATGGAGCAAAACATGTGGTGTCAGTTTAGTTTTATCATGTGGCCAGGAGTTATGGACATATTCGGCTAGCGGGAGATAGTGGGGCCATTGATGTTGATCATCGCCAAGCCATAGACGAAGGTATTGTTCGAGCCAAAGATTCATTCGCTCACTCGATCCGTCTGTCTGAGGGTGGAATGCCGTGGATAAATTTTGTCGAATTTGCAGGACTTTTGCAAGCGCGCGTGAAAAATGGGACGTGAATCGAGGATCACGGTCAGAGATAACCCGTCGTGGGACGCCGAAGAAGGGGAAGAGGTGTCGGTAATATAGTGTGGCAACTCCTTCTCCTGTAATGTCTTTAGAGCATGGAATGAACTTTGCGGACTTTGAGCACCCTTGGTCTACGATTGTGAGCACTGCGTCATATCTGCCTGATGGCGGAAGATCCGTGATGAGATCCATAGCAACATACTGAAACGGGCCGGCGGAGGCCGGTACATCTAGTGGGAAGGAAGGAGCTTTCTTCGTAAGCTTCGGCTTATTCTCCTGACATTTAGCACACCCTTGGACGTAATCGTGTACGAATTCTCGTAACCGGTGCCTGAATATTCCTGTTGGACCTTCCGTGTTGTCTTATCTATCCCCGGATGCCCCGCTAGTACGTGATCGTGGTGCCGTTGAAGGATCTCCCGGCGTTCGGCTAAGGCCTCGGGAAACGGAAGCCTAGCGTCGGAGATCGCGTTGATAAATAGGTCGGCTGGCAAGACAGTGATTCATCATTGTCGTTTCCTCCCTGGTCGGCATCTGGTCTCGTGAGAGCATATCCGCGACGGTATGTAACTTCCCTGGGACATGTTCCATTGAAAAGTCGAAGTCGGCGAGCTCTTGGAGCCATCGGGCCTGTCGCCGGTTCAATTTCTGGGGTTCCTTGAAATATTGTAGATTATTATGATCCGTACGGACTTGAACTTTGTGTCTCGCCCCTAAGAGATACTGGCGCCAGGATCGGAAGGCAACTATAACTGCAAACAGTTCTCGATCATAAATGTCCCAATTTCTTTGAGTGGCATCTAGAGTTTTTGACAGGTAGGCCACAGGGTGGAGACGGCCATCTTGATCCTTCTGGCTAAGAGTGGCGCCTAGCGCATATCCGGATGCATCGGTATCTACAATGAAGGGTCTGTCAAAGTCGGGTTGCGCGAGGACCGGCTGCGAGGTGACTCGCTGTTTCAGCGTGTCGAAGGCATTCTGTTCGTTACTTGACCATCGCCATGGGTTCTTTACACTTGTGAGGGCATTCAGGGGTGCCGCAATCTTACTAAACCCTTGAATGAAGCGACAATAAAACTGACAGAACCCAAGGAACGAGCGGACTTCCTTGACAGTGGTAGGCGTTTTCCATGTAGCAACTCCTTCCACTTTGACCGGATCCATATGTACCTGATCAGCCTCCAAGATGAGTCCGAGATATTCGATGCGTGTTTGTTCAAAAGAGCACTTTTCCGGTTTAAGATAAAGATCTAGTTTGCTAAGTTTATCCAAGATGCGATGCACTTTATTGCGGTGGTTTTGAAGGTCTTGATCAGTATGAATCAGGATGTCATCCATGTAGACTGTGAACCAAGCCCTTCCTAGAGCGTCATGTTCATTCAATTCTTCTCGAAATTCCGCATTCATCATTGTCTGAAATGTGGCAGGGGAGTTTGTCAGACCGAAAAACATGACATTTGGTTCATAAAGGCCGCGATTTGTTTTGAATGCTGCCTTCCATCGATCTTCTGGTGCTATCTGAACATTGTTATAACCCCATCTGATATCCATTTTTGTAAAGAGTGTACTTCCGCGGACGCGATCAATCAGCTCGGGGATCAGCGGAAGTGGGTATGTATTCCGAACGGTCCAGTTATTTAACTTCCGGTAATCCTGGACTGGTCGTAATTTCCCATCTTTCTTTTTAATAAAAAAGAACGGGGAGGCATAAGGGGACTTCGATTCTCGGATGTACCCCTTCTGTAAGTGTTCCTCCAGGAATCCGTTTAGCGCGTCCTGTTCTCCTGGTCCGAGTGGGTAAATTTTACAATCTAGGGTTGCGGGTGCCTCCGGTTTCAATTCGATCTTGTGGTCCCAAGGTCGTGATGCTGGGAATCGTTGCGCCTCTTCATCACTGAAGACCTTTTGATGTGATGGTATTCTCGTGGTACGATCTGGTTCCAGGATCGTTCTGTCTTGTCTTTTGCTTTAATGGCCAACTCCTGTGCGATGTTAAGGCGACGGATCTGTTTGTTCGGCACAGTAAATGAGATGGATTGTGCGAGCTGTCCTGAGGTCCAGTTTATACTAGGGTTGCTGGCCGCGAACCATGGATATCCTAGGATCATGTCGTCGACTCCAATAGATGCTATATAGAATCGATGTTGTTGGGTATCTCCTCCGGTCGTAATAAGGAGATCTACGCATTGATCGATTTTCCTTGTAGCATTGGGAGAGCCATCCGCGTTTTGTAGCTTTTTTGGAATCGTTAATCGTTTTATGGGGAGTCGATGTTTGATTACTGTTCGGAAACTGATAAAATTCTCGGTTGCTCCACTGTCAACCAGTGCTTCTATTGTGGCCTTTTGATTCACTCCATGTAAGGGAACAACTATTTTCATTGCTTTGAGTGGTGATCTAAATACATGGTGTGAGACTAGAGCTCGAATGAAGGCCGCGTCATTCAAGCGATATAAAAATCCTCATTTCCTTTGAACTGGTCTTGTAGTTCGAGACGTTGCTCGTCCGTCATTGTTTTTAGCACCGTTGCGAGCGTTGACATGCTGATGGAGGGAGTGATCGGTGCTGAGGAAGTTGCGGACGTCTCATTAGATCCGTTGGGTACCGCCGCAGTCGTGGGTGGCACTTCCGAGATGGTGGCGGTCCGGGCCAAGTTATTTGGACTTGATCGGGGCTTTCTATTGGGACAATCTCGAACCAAATGCCCTCGCCACCCACATTCAAAGCATCGTCCTTCCTTTCGGTACTGTTCCTTTTCTTCTGTGGTGGTTGCTTTCCTAACCGCATCCACATCCATCGCATTTGGGTCCTTTTTGCGATAGAACATGAACTTATTTCCTCGGGGTGATGGGGTAGTAGCTGTTTTATTTCTAGTCAGGCTTTTCATGAAAACCCAATTTGCGTGGTGACGTCGGGCGGACGCTGATGCTTCTTCGAAATTCTCTGGCTGATCTTGCGTCAGCATTGTCGCGACTAGTTGAGTTGGTAAGCCTCGGTAAAAGTACTGTCGTGCGGCTGTGTCGTCAATGTGTAGTCCGGCCCGAATGGCTAAGTCACGGAACTCGGCAATATAATCATCTATGTTTCCCTCCTTCATTTGTAATCGCTCCAGCGCTTGTAGTGCCTTTTGCCCTGCCGCGACATCAGTCCATGCGGTAAGGAATGTTTGCCGGAAGGTTTCCCACACATTTACAACTCCGATTCGTCCTGTGTTTATGTCGGCAAGCCAGTATATTTGGTCTTCTACCCATTGGTCTACTTTTGGGCCTCGGATCAATCCTAACGCGTAGGCCACTTTGGATCGTTCATTCTGGGCTAGGGGCACGAACGCGTTAAGGGCGAAATGAAGTTCGAGCAAGGCGAACCATCTTTTCGCGTGGGCCCTGTCGCCGTCGAAGTAGGAGGGAGGAGCTCCTTCCATACGTCCTCCCTGTGATACTGGGATGGGGGCTCCCTGGGGATTTCCTCCTGGATTTCCACCAGGATCTCCTCCAGGAGGGATTCCCCCAGGGTTCCCGCCTGGGTTTCCTCCCGGGTTTCCACCCAGGTTTCCCCCGGATGCCCGCCTGGATTCCCTCCGGGATGTCCGCCTGGATTTCCTCCTAAGTTGGGGGAGTCGTTCTTGGGCTGTCTCGCGGCATGGCTAAGTTGAGTATGTGTTCGTCCTGGTTCGGTAAGTGTGATGGTGGCCATTGCTTCTAGGAGGGGCGGTATTCTGGGTGGAAGGGGCGGCGTTCTAGATGGGAGGGGTGCTGTGGGGGTTTCTGTCTGGGGGCTTTCGGCGGGGGAGTCGCTTGCGAGTAGTGCAAAGTGATTTCGGTTTTCAAATGGTACGTTTTCTAATCGTTGTCTGGCTGATTGCTCTGGTAGGTTCTGTTCCGGCGACTGGTAATCGAGGGACTCGTCGTCTGTCGAGGCGGCCGAGGAGGTCGAAGGGGTCTGGGGTTCGCGTGCCGAATACGACGTGGTTGTTTGGGTTCGTGCAAGGGGACGCGTCGTCGGTCGCCTTGCGGTTTCGGGTGAGTGGTTCTGTTTTTCTGTGAAGTCTGTAAAGTCTGTTCTAATGTCACAGCCAGGTGCTAGCTGTGTGCTGGGTCAATTCGCGTCAAGGATAGCAAGACAAGTATCAAGATCTCAAGGTTATCACCTAGGTGTTCAAGCCCTACAAGTTGCAGCGGGCGCGCGCGCGATGCGAAATCGAACAGGGACACTCAGTCCTGTCACAAGATAACTGGGATGAAGACTCCTAAGGCGCGGCTTAGGGGCTCAAGAGGAATGGGGCTTCTGGTGAGTCTGTAACACCTGTATTGGGTACAAGAGAACAGACTTAAGGTCTGTCTCTGAAACTAATGGTCCTTAAATACAGGTTGGAGGCTCAGTAAACTACCAGAGACTGTCCTAGGCTTCTACAGATGATATCATGGCTAGGTCATAGCTATGTCATAGTTGTATCAGTAAAGAACAGTCTAGCTAATATGAGACTTGGAGTTTGTGTGGACTAAGAGGGGTTGTGCCCTCAATACTGTACAAATGGTCATAAGGACTTTGACCATTTAATGGAGCTGTTGAAGCTGCAGAAGTAAGGGATTCGGCATTGGAGAATACAAACAAGCAGAAAAACATGAAGATAACTGTCACAATATCTTTGCCCCGGTCCTTATCTCGGAGTTCCATGACCGACATCCAGAAGCGCCCAGAGACAGTTAAAAGGAACCAATCTACAGACCCCGAAGAAATCCCCCAGTACATGCTCTCTCAGCAATGTCCTACCACCATCCAATCTATCATGTCTTTCATCGCTGCCAACGCCGCTGTCGACGCCTTCACTGCCACTGTCGCAGTTGTTGAGAATTTCCCATCCGCTCATCCCTCTACACGCCCCTCTTCCCCTATCGACTATGAAGTCGCAGAAGCCCATATCAAAAACCAATCCCCAAACCCAAACGACGATTTCACCCATCGCGAAGACCCCCACCCCAATGACCTGCTCAACGGGGAGATCAATGACGAAGCCCCCGAATTCCCGTTCATCCCCAACAATCCCAACTCTTCGATGTACTTCCCCTTGGAGATCACAATGGCCGATGGATCCACGGCCATCGCCAAATACATTTACTATACCAATGGCGGGATGGATGTGGCGGGGTGTATGAAGAAGGACGGGCCGGTTTACGGAGCTCCTGTTTATCTGGAGGAAAGGTATACAGGTCGACTCCATCACACGTTGACTGATGAGCAGTTGGGTCACCTTGCTGCGGAGGACTGTCGTGCCTTCGCGATCGATGAGGTGATGAACGATATGAGACTACTGCGCTTGAAGGCAGAGGTCATGAGGTTGAGGAAGAGTATCACCTTGAGGAGGACGCTGAACCAACAGTATAAGGAGCATGCAAAGATGATGGCAAGGCTGACGAATGGGATGTTCCAGTTGGAATCGGAGATTGTGGACATCAGGAAGAGGTTGGAAGTGGGGGATGCGTACCAGACAATTGCTGAAAGGTACGCGGACACTTATGCACAACCCCTCCCCCCCGAACCTTGGGTGCGGCCCCAACGCTGCTGCCGACCCGGCTTGAGATGCCACGTTTGCACGAGAACCCACGCGGGGAAACCTGCTGGCGATGTGATAGCAAGTATCACATAAGCTGGAACTGCCCCCTTAACCGCAAGTGGTGTCGACACTGCCAAAGCAACCTCCACTGGAGCAGACACTGTATCTTCCGACGCGTAGGGGTGGCCCTGACTATCAACAACCCATCGGGCTGGTGCGGCAAGTGCCTTCGCCACAACACCGGGCATAAAGAAATCGACTGCCCCGTCTACGACTTATGCCGCGCATGCGGCCAGCGCGGTCCATATGGATTTCTTCGTACCCACACGTGCCCGCAAGAGTTGGAATCGTACAGCATGGATGACCGTAATGTAGCTGACGATTACCTGGAGCTGGTGCAGGATGATGACGGTACGAGTCGTTTCTAGCCAGGACTGCTAGAACCAGAAGAGGGGGTGATGTTACGAACCCCATCTCTTCCTGTCTTTTTCTTCTTACCCAATGACGACCCCTCCTTGCCGCCTACTCTTCACTACCAGATCACGTCTCCATCGTGGGATCCCTCACATGCCCTGCTCCCTTCCCCGTGACTGTCTTTGTTTCTGTTTGTATCGCTGTGCTTATGTTTGACCTACTGTTGCTTATCTCTTATCCTTTATCTTTATGACCGGACACTTACTTAATTCCCTATCAGAAGCGTGGCTTTACGCCCTCCGCTTTCGTATATTCGGGCCCACATGACTCTAGTTTATCTTATCTTTAGACGCCCACTCGATTACGTATATAAGCCCGCTGTAGCTACCTTGTAGACCTCAGACTCAACTTATTGAATACATCGGTGCTTGTCTTCTGGACTTCTCCTTTGTCTCTTAACGTCTGCCTGTCTCAGTGCTTTCGGCACTTTCCACTCAACATCGTCTTAGAGTACAGCCTCTTGGACTTTGACTCATAACCTCTAAACTCCAAGGGATCTTATTGGTCTCTTATCCGAACCCGCTTAGCACGCTGTCACACAAGTCATGTGGAACGTCCTGCACCGGACGTAACATGGTACCCCTTTGACTTGCCCTCCGGCCACATTTTCTTTGGAGGCGGCGAGTATTTCGGTAGGTCCCTCGTCTGGGTCTTCTGGGCTGACCGAGCATTGCCTTTGTATAGGTTGTGGTTTGGGGAGGGTTGTCATTGGAGTAGGGTCAGTGAGTCGGGGTAGTGCTTCAAATAGTGGCTGGAGGATTTGTTCAGCTAGGGGTGTGCTGGTTGTATTAGGTGCGTTTAGTCCAGTCTCGTTGGGGGCTATTCTAATAGCCTCAATCTGTCCTAGGTCGTTGGGATGGACATGATACCAGGTTCCTTGGTAGAGGTCGACAGCAAGACGTGTGTGGCAATAGGGGACCCAGTATCCTCTAAAAGGTATGTTTTCTTCTCTGAGTTCTAACCAGTGTGCGTTCCCTTTTAGTTCTGGGTCGACGTTATCGGTTAGTCGTGTAGGAAGGATAAATGGGAATGAGTTTGCCACGGTTGTAAGGTGCGTATCAATGGAGGCCACTGAGCTTCCCTGGAGTAGTCGCGCTTCAGGTTGGGGCTCAAGCAAGAATCCGAGGTCTGTTGGTTCGGTAGGTAGAGCTTCGTCAGGGTTCTGTGGTACTGACTGTTCTTCTAGGTTTTGATCCGGCAATTGGTACTCAAGGGATTCGCCGTCTGAAGGCGTCTGAGGTTCCCTCACGGAATAAGACGTCGCTGATCGGGGGTTGGGCAAGGGGACGCATCGTCGTCGCCTTGCAATTTCAGGTGAGTTCTTCTGTTTCTAAGATTTGTAAGTCTGTTCTAATGTCACAGCCAGGTACTTGCTGCGTCAAGTCGCATTTTCAAGACTCAAAGCCCTCAAGATGCGGGGCGCGTCCAAGATTCAAGGTCTAATACAGAAGACCTATTCCAGGTTCAAGTTTCAAGTGCCCACGATGTTGTAGAGTGGGCGCGTGCAGGAAATGAGGTTGAGGGTAGTGGCAATCAGCCCTACTAGAGTTACTAGGGAGAAGGCTCCTCAAGCTGCAGCTTGGGGAGTTCAAGCAAGTTTCTGTGAAGTCAAATTTACCTGTATTAGATACAAGAGAACAGACTTAAGGTCTGTCTCTACAATCTAAGTAGCTTAAATACAGCTTTGGGAAGGCACATCAAAGAGGGCACATCAGAAGATCTAAACTAAGCAGAAGGTTCTAATAAGTATCCCTGGTAGTCATGGACTCCAGGGGTTATGCCCTGGAGTGAGATAGAATAGGATAAGAAACAAAGGAGGGGTTGCGCCCTCAGCGAGGAAAATATAAAAAAAGGACTGGGAATAGAGATCAGAGCGTGTGCAACATACTTGTCACACCCATGTCACAAGTCGTTACAGGCGGTCACGCAAGTCGAAAACGCACGTGAGTGCATGAACCAAAGAAACGTCATGTTCTTGTCACAAACAATGTCACAAACCTTTGCACCTGTCACATTGCCTGTCCTTCAATGGCCTCACTGGCCCTCCACATGCAATGACTATCGGCACCCCTCAGGGCTCCCCAATCTCACCAGTCCTCACAACCCTCTATGCAGCCCCGCTTCTCCACCTTGCCTCCACCTGGACGGGTTGTCGACTATCCATGTATGTGGATGACGGCTTGCTCTTTGCTTGGGCCCCCACCTGGGTCGAGGTCGTCGCATCCCTGAGGCGTCACTACACGATAGCCATGGACTGGCTCCGACGAGCTGGCATGTCCGCCGATCCCACCAAGACAGAGGCACTCTTCTTCTCCCGCGCGTGCACACAGAACCTGCCCCCGTGCGAAATATCCCTCCCCTGTGACAATGGCTCAGACTTCATTGTCAAAGCAGGGGCCCAGGTGCGATATCTGGGTTTTTTCTTCACTCCTTCCCTCTCCTGGCGACCCCATGTAGAGATTATGTGCCGCCATGCCCGCGCATCCATCCGCGCCCTCCAACTCCTCAGCAATAGCGAGCGGGGCCTCTCCACCAAGAACTGGAGATTGGTCCTCAATGCAGTATGCCTCCCTGTGCTGACCTATGGCTCCCAGCTCTGGGTCCACACATGACAGGCCCCAGCCCTCATCAAGCAGCTTCAGCTTGTCTTGAACACTGTCATCCACAAGATCACAGGGTCTTTCCACACCGCACCTCACGGCCCCCTCCACGAACTCGTTCATGTGCTTCCCATGAAGCACTTTGTCGAGAAACTGGCGGACACCACAGCACTTAGGTACGCCTCCCTGCCTCCTCTCTCCCAGCCCAACCAGCGACTCCATGGGCCGCTGGATGAGGCTCTACTCCATCCTCGTCGCCGCCGTCACACCATGGCTCCACCCCCCGTGCCTCGTCGCATGACCCCCTGCAAGCCTTAGCTGCCAGGGTCCCTCCCCTCGAGGGCTCCCCTGACGTCCTTGCTTTCACACTGTGGGAACTCCCGGCCTGGGGCACACGCATCCACTTTGTGGGGACATGCCCCCCAACATATGTCTCGACGAAGTCACTTCATTCTTAGCTTGTCCCAGATCTGACATTGCTTTGATTCATGTGGCAACGTCTCACTCCCAAGCCAAACAATTAGACAACAAACTTGTCGGCACTGCTGCTGCAGTCCTCATGGACGATAGTGGTGAAACAACGAACCATTGGACCCGTGGCACTGGTGGCGTCAAGTCAGACATCGACTTATTCGCCATCCACCATGTCCTCCAATGGGTCACCTCCCACTATGAGGGCTGCCCAATGGCCCCGCGCCTCATCATCACAGCTCCTTCGGGATCTACATTGGCAGGACTCCACACCCGCAACCCATGCCGCTTCACCGGTGACTTTGTCTTGTTCCACAAAGCACTTGCTAAGGTCCTTGCAGATCACCCCACCCTGGACATCACATTCATGTGGTGCCCACCTTCACCCCGATACCACACATCCTCTTTGGCCCCCAAGGCTGCTGACTGTGCGCGACGACTCTTCCGGCCAGGCGACATCGATGAGCCCCCATCACCCCTTCAGTGGTGAGCCCTGTCTCATCTCCGCGCTTATGACAACTGGCACAGGGAGTGGCTTCGTTCACGTTCCCTTGATGTGGATTCTCAAGCTGGGCACAAAGCTTATGAGATATCGATCCAGGGTCCTCCCACCAGTGGTAACCACCCTCTCTGGGCTGCGGCAACAGCCAAGCACAAAGATAACCCCTTCACCTGCCACACCGTCTCCACAGCCTTCCAACTGGCCACAGGCCATGCGTTCATTGTGGAGTACCATGAGTGGTTTTTCTCGTCCCATCCAGAGGCTGACCACCTATGCCACTGCGACAGCATTACCCCTGCAACGTTTGCGCACATTGCCCTCGACTGTCCATTACACACTCAAATACGAATGGAATGCGACATGGACCCTGGCTTGCTCTTTGACGAGCTCTCCTGGGTGCAGATCTTCAATCATAGCACCAGGATCACCCAGCTCTTGGAATTCATCCAAGTGTCTCAGGCCTTCTTTAAGCCATCAATGCCCGCTGGCCTCGTGAACCCCCTTGAAGGGGGTTCTCGGGTTCTTGGACTTAGTAAGTTTTCCCTTACTTTGAACGGTCTCTTTCTTGGACAGCCACTCCACGTACATTCTCCCTAAGGTTTTTCTCTTTGAGTTTTCTGCCTCGCATGTCCCAGTAGACACAGCATCTCCTGTACATTTCCACAGTAGCTACATTGTACCCTGATGTAGCTGCGCAATTGGGCTGAGTCCTGCAAGCACGTCAATTAAGTCGAGTTTAGTGATGTGCCTGGCCCAGCTCAAAGCCGGAAGCCAGGCCAAGCCGGGCCTGTTTGGGCTGGGCCAAGCCAGGCCGTTGTGATGGCCCAGCAAGGGCTTTGGCCCGGCTCAGAGAAGCTAAAAGCCAAAGCCGCTGGCTCAGGCCGCGGCTTTCAACAGCACATACAAGTGCAATAGCAATCATCAAAATCAGTAGAAATCTGATCACAAAGTGGTTGATTTGGGTCATGTGATCATGTTTATCATGGCATTTCAAACTTTTTCTTCAATATAGCTTTGCAATACGTAACACACTAAGTCATATTTGGATTAGCTGAACTATAACTACTAGTTATATGTCATAAAATTTTCTCTGCCAAAAGCCGCGGCTTGGGCCAAGCCAGGCCAGGGCCAAGCCATCTGTGGCGGCTTTGGCTCGGCCCAGACTTCAGGAAAGCCGGAGCCGCCTCAGGCCGAGCCAAAGCCATGGCTTTTGGGCCAAGCCGGGCCGGAACATCACTAGTCGAGTTCAAAAAAAAAAAAAAAAAAAAACCCTTGCATGAGGATACTATTCATCAACTGGATGCAATTCACCCAGCAGTTTGACGAATCACGTGATGTAAAGTAAACAACAGTAAATTCTGTTGAACCAAGATAGTGGTACAGAGGTTCCGGGATAGCGGTTTGACACGTGATGTAGAGTAAACAATGGCAAATTTTGTTGAACCAAGATACTGGTACAGAGAGCTCACCCAACTCTCCCCCACCACTGACATCACTAAAGTGGTAATCTTGTCACACAATTGTGATTTGTAATAATATTTATTTTAAAAAGGAAGTTATCGTTGAATATTTATTTTAAAAAGGAAGTTATCGTTGAATATTTATTTTAAAAAGGAAAGTTATCAACGAAATACCTTTTTTTTTGGAATCGACTTTATAATGCGCATCAAGGCTTTGCCTAAGTGCACGGAATGAAATACCATTACAAATCAGTTAGAATAAGATCAGATAAGGATTAGATAAGAACTTTGGCATTCTCACACGTTCTTGCTAGCCTCAAGAATGAGCCACCCTCTTGTTCCAGCACTTGGAACATACAGTGGTCCTGGAATTGGACCTGGTGCTTCTTTTTCTCACTCTCATAAACTCCTTGGGCCTTCTTGTTTTTCCTATCTTGCTTTTGAGAGTGGTCACAAGTCTTGTGCAGCAAGTGTAAAGGTACAAAGACTAGGGGTTTTTTTTTTGAAATCAATTTTATTTGCACTTCAGGGCCTTGCCCAAATCACACAGCTACTACCAGTACATAGTAACTACTGTTGTGAACATGAGAGAACCACCATGTGCAAAACCTCTTGGTAGAGGGAAACAAGAGAGACAGTGTGTAATAGAGAAGGAGTGGAGAGGGGAACAGAGCCTGTGTGTTGGAGAAGAAAAGCAAACTTACCCATACTACCCAATGTCACCAACTCAGACTCTTAATCCAGCTTGCAAGGTCATTTTGCCAAAGGAGGCCTTGTGAAGGCCCACATGTCCTGGATAAAGGTGAGCAAATCCTCAATGTAAGGTTTGCAAGTGAAGAGTATGTGCCATGGAGGTTGGTCAAGTTCTAGAGCCCAGTCAGGCAGGAATTGGAGAGGGGCTAGTAGAGGAGCGTGTGAAGGAAGGTGAGGGGGGTGAGGTCGTTGCATGAGCAGAACCGGTCTTTCATCAGGTTTGAAAACGTTGTCTACATGTCACATGACTTTGATTTGTAACGACTTTTTGTTGATCAATGATAACTTTCCTTTTTAAAATAAATATTATTACAAATCATGGTCGTGTGACAAGACTACCACTTTGGGGATGTCAGCGGTGGTGGGTGAGCTCTCTGTCTCTGTACCGGTATCTTGGTTCAACAAAATTTGCCGTTGTTTACTCTACATCACGTGTCAAACCGCTATCCCGGAACCTCTGTACGGCTTCAACAGAATTTACTGTTGTTTACTTTACATCACGTGATTCGTCAAACTGCTGGGTGAATTGCATTCACTCTATTCATCAGAGGAGGTAATGCCACTCAGGGTAGTACCGAAGGATGGGTATTGTTTCAACGCATTCGTCGCATTCCGGCCTCATCGACGCATTCGACATTATCGACACTCGACACATATCAGTAAGCCTTGTCTCGACTGAATCCCACTCCTCATCGGACTTATACGGTCTCATCATCGTACATCGACTTCCTTCATTGTCCGAATTGAGTCCGTGGTGAGTTCGAGGCGAACCGTGCTCCGAGAGTTAAAGAGAGGGGTGTTTTTTGGGGGAGTGATTGCCCGAGCGAGACAGGATGAACCCGAACAAGACAAGACGAAAAAGCAAGTGTACGGGTACGGGGGAGTAAGTACATGGGATACTTGTCGGCACCTGGGGTGGGTTACACTCCGCAGCGCCATAGACAGTACGTCCAGCATTACTCGAGTTTACGCTTCCATTCTTTTCAATCAGGTTTTCGGGGTCGCTCGTCATCATTCTTACACCCTTACACCCTACGCCCTTCTCACTCGCATCGTTGCCACGGGACATGGGTTGCTTCTCTTCTTCTGCGCAGCTTACCATTCTAAGAGAACCCAACTTTCTTTAGTGGCTTTCCTTGCCTCACCCTCCCGCGTTGGCTATCGATACGATGTTGTGGGTATGTCCCTACGTGCTATTGGGCCTAATATCTCTGCCTTGACTATGGTGCCCACCCAGTATATGGGCATAGTGGCTGACATGATATCTGTGCGAGGACGCGAGTGGTTGTGCGAGTGTCTCTCGACGAAGTGTATCTTGCTGTGGGTCCGTTCAATGTGATGTGACGCAGCGCACCAATGCATGAGAGCGTGGCCAACCCTTTATAATCTACGGTAACTCCTCTGGTTTTTGCGATGCATGAAATGGATCGCATGATCACATTGACATTGACCTCTACCTGGTCGTTCTCAGATGTGACTGTAAAGATTAAATCGTCAATCGGCCTTCTCCCTCGTTTTCGATTCTGTTATCACCATTTGACACCATATCCTAATCATTTGGTGTACAATGTAAGGTTAATTCAATCTTCGGTTTCAAGATCCAAATGGTGCTTGGTGCTTATGTTCAAAGGGAATTCCCGACCAAGGCTACTTGCTATAACTGAAGGTCTGCTAGCGCACCTTGTACCGTCCTCTCACGCCTCTCTTTCTTTGTCATACTGCCGTCATCCTTGCCTATATCCATAAATCTTCTCTCAAGCCTTGTTGTGAGCGCGTCTACGTCCGCTGGGAGCGTGCTTATAATTTCGCGCATCTTATTCGCTTTGAAAGTTGGCAGTCAGCCCTCTCTGTGTAAACGCAAAGAAAGAAGGGTGTGTTCTACTCTGTTCCTTCATCTGGGCCTCGAATGCGATGTATCTCTCATCGATACGACTGTACGCTGTCTGTAGTCTCTCGAAAAGCTGGCGAGTCTCTACCTATTGCCAAAAAATAGTCAAAAAGGTGAAGTTGCGGCCAGTAAATTATCAGACCTCGATCTTTGCATAGGCCCCCTCAAGCTCAACGTTCCAGGCGGAAGAGCTCTTCTCAAAGCGTTTGCAAACATCGTCAAATCCAAGTAATCCGGTGATAAATGGGCGGCCTGGCGTGGCCCGTGCGTTTCTGATGCTGCTCAGCAAGGGACGGAGGGAAAGGACCACGTCTTCACGTAGGCCTTGTGAAGCGTCTGCAAACGCGCGGCTGAGCATTTGAAGAAGTTTTTCTTCGCTGTATTCTCTGCATATAGTCTCGTTATTAGCAAGAGAATATTGTGGAGGAGGAATGAAGTTTCGATTACGGAGAGCCCAGAATCTCGTTGAGGGTGGCGTCCTCATCCCATTCTTCTTCTTCATCGCTGCTATCTTGTATATCAGCCCTGTCTGGCCCTGCGTCTTCATCCTCCTCCTCCTCCTCCTCCTCCGTGTGATGCGGGCTGCGCAACAGTAAACGATACATATCTTCCAATTCTTCCTCACGGTCATTTCGTATGTCGGTGTGCTTTTTTAGATTAGCACGCCCCCGGTGGCGAGGAACACGGCGCGAGGGGGGAGATATATGCGCGTATTTGCGTGATGAGAGTCGTATAGGAGGGCTGCGGCGTTCGCTTGAAGTGCGTTTGAAGCGTACCATCCTGAAATTCAGCTTCTTTGGGAGTTTTTTTTTTTTTGGGGGGGGGATAGGCGCTGTAACAAGTAAAAGTTACAAGTGTAACAGTGTAAGGATGGCTCGGACGCTGGGCGTGAAATCTCCAGCCGTCACCGCTTCTGGACTGCCAGTGACCCGTCTGTGTTCCTTTTTCCCTACACCTCTTAAGTTTCAGACAGACTCGAATATTAACAAAGCAACACAACACAACTTACTATTTATTTACCGGGCCGTTTTCCCGCCCGTTCGGCCCCTTTCGTTCGTGTTCGTCCAATTTTCCTATCCCTTACTGCTTCATACACACGACACCACTCTTTCTTCGACTGGACTCGACGAGTACATAAAAGAATATAGGTCTGTTTCGTCTATCCTCCTTTTGCTAAAGTCCCTCAATGAACGTCAAGCATAAGGTCCAACGGAACCAGCAAGGCGTTCTCAACAAGTTCAAGTGCAATAAATATTCAAAGTCAAGCTAGTCGACACAATCTCAGTCAGCCTCGTCTCTGTTTCTCAGTGACCCTAGTCTCTCTCTCTCGTTGGAACTTACTTGCTATCTCACTCTATCCTCTTTCCACCATCCCGAGCTTATTTCCTCGAACTCACCACGAAACGGATCCGTAGATCCATCTCCATCTAGCCTGGCAGCTTTCGAGCCACACGGGCAGGTATGTAGGTGATGGTCCGGGGATTATCTCTCCCATCTCCCCCATTCTCACAATGGGCCACTCACCACTTTGTCATGCCATCGTCCCAAAAACGCATCCAGAACCCTTAACTGGTATGTTTCTTGTGTGAGAATTAATTTATGAATTAAAAATAAATCTATATCGCCGGACATGGGTTCGCCTCGCTGATTTGCACCTCATTGGGTGCCACAGCGGGGGGCCACCAATCCTCAGGCTAGCAAACGCATTTTCAGCACATCATCTGTGAAGGGATTCTGAGTCCATCTCTTTTCTTAAAGTCATATCAAATGTCTCCTAGACTATCGCATTTCATTTTTCCCAAAATGACGCCAGTTCTCAGGTCTGTGCATAGTATGAATGGAATTGGCGAAGAGTTGACTTAGGGGCGCATGATTACGGTCTGGATTCCGGCCCACTTTGCCAAACTCCCGCGGATTTTTGCTGACAGATGTTCGTACCTTCTCAAGACTAGCTATTATGCGCAAAGTGCAGAACAGGTGGTATCTACTCTGACTCTGTGTTCAAGTAGAGGTGTTTTTCTTTTTGAAATTGACCTCCCAAAAGTAGTAATCGTCACGTCTGCCAAATCTATGTCATCACCATGACGTTCTTCTCTCCCTCTCTCATTTTCGACTTCCCGTTCTGGTACAAGATACCCTCTATGTCGACCTTCGTCTTTTTTTTGTTTTGCTGCATGAAAACGGAGACACCATACATAATTCAGGACACTCACTGGTTCAAAACCAATAGTGAATGAATCTCTTACAATATATGTGCGTACAATGACAGAGCGATGGAAGCCAAGACAAGACAAGGATAACACAGACGCTCGACAAAGAAAAAAGCAAACATCAAAAGATATTAAACCCTTGGAGAGACTATAAGGGGTGAATGAAAGTGTGGCGGAAACTTTGAGAGTAAAAAAGAGGAAAAAAAATGACCGAAAAAATCACAAAAACATCAAATGAAAATAAATAAAAAGGAGACCAGGTAGTAGGGTCCATATGGCCTAGGCATGGTCAAAGCGAGGATAACTCGACAGAATACATTTCTACATCTCTTCAACGGCTGCGCTTGCCCCTGGAAAGATGTATTTGAAACCTCGGATAGACGAGTCTGTGTCACATCGCCCCCTCATGCATCGCTGCGGGCCGCAGTTTAATGTATATATTCATCAACAATCCAAAAGGCTAATGCCGCCGAGCCAACTTACAAGCCTTATTTTTTACTCTTTCCTCCTCCCCCCCCCCCCCCGCGCGCGCCCCCAACACTCAGGTTCGGAAAGGCATAGACCTTCCGTGCTAACTAAACAGTCACATAACTAGTAATGTCTCCTCCTTGGCATGACCCGCTTGAATCACCACGAGGTTCAAATATCAGGAGAATGAAAGAATCTTGGTTGCTCAGGGGCCTAGTATTGGTCATCCTTCTCAACGTCTTCCTTCTGTACCAGTGGCATCGCCCACAGAACACTACACCACTCGATGACTTCCAAATGCTGTAAGTGGACACCTCTTGACTGTAAATCTCCTGATTTTTTAAAAAAAAATAAAGGAAACCACATCTTGCCTCGTGGACACCCGTCGCGAACGCATCCGATCCAAACGAGCGCGCGGTCGTCAGTGCACTTTATAATGACTTATTTGCCATTCCTGCCGCGACGCTCGGTTACTCCCTTCAAAAATCTGGAACCTCAGCGCGACGTATCCTCTTTCACATACCTGGACGCATATCTGCTCACGCGCTCTGCATTGTGCGCGCGGCAGGATGGGAGCTCCTTGAGGTTGAGCTGATACCGCCGCCGCACGACGGCAAGGGAATCGGCTATCGTTTCGGAGACCAGTATACCAAACTACACCTCTGGTCTCTCGACACGCTCCTCGCTCTCCGTCGCGTGGTCTACCTCGACGCGGACACGCTCGTGCGACGCAATTTCGATGAACTCTTCGACCTACAGTTTCCCTTCGGCGCCGTTCCGGACGTGTACCCAAACTCGGGCTTCAAGTTGCAATTCAACGCCGGAGTACTCGTACTCCACCCAAACACCTCGACGTTCGAAAGCGCCCTTTCGCGCATCCCCGACGCGCGTTACCCCCCGACGGAGGCGGAGCAGGCGTTCTTGAACGTGTATTTTGGTGCCGACGTCGTGCGTTTGCCGTACATGTATAACGCGAACCTTGCGATTCGCGACCGAAGCCCCGCGATGTGGGATGCATTGCGCGACGAGATACGTATTGTGCATTATACGTCCCCCACACCGTTCCCCAAGGACGGCAAGGGTGTCTTTGCCGGTGCACGTCTCGAGCGCTCTATCAATAAGGCGCGGCGATATCGCAATGGTGCTCATGCTGAGGCGATTGGTTGGTGGGTAGAAGCTTACAATGAGTTCAGGGTGCAGAATAGGTTCGCGCTGGAAACGTGCGATCGTCTCGCGTGAAAAGCTATAAAAAAAGTGAGAGAGGGAGGGAAACAAATGAACGAACGAACGAACGACCGACTGAAGAGAGCCCTGGAACCACGGGTTACGCACTGCGTCCAACCCTTATTCTTGTTCTGCGTTTCCTGTAACGACATGCAGATGGCCCCTCCCCCTTCTCTTCTCGTCTCCATGTTTTGCATATCGTTATACTGTTTTTAGATCTTCATGTACATCGATTACTCTGTACATCTGTGTGTGCGTATATGTAGTCTCGAGTCACACCCCAATCAGGGCTTCATAAATAGGGACCTTCCGATATGATTACGGGATTACATGGACGCTCAGTTTGTCAGGATCGGGTTGGGAGGAGGGAAGGTTCTGGTTCAGAGAATCAGACATGTTGGGGGCCGTGGTAACAAACAACGACAAACAACGAACAATGGACGGACCGTCCAGTGGGAAATTTATTTAATAATTAATTACTTAACTCCACCGTGCGGTTCAAAAACGGTCATGTCCGTTCCTTCTATGAACCTTCCCCCCCATGATCTACTAGGAACTCTGAGAAAGAGGAACCAAGGAAGAAGGACCAAGGTAAGTCTTTAGGATTGTAGAGGTAATTGGTGGTGAAGGAAAAGTGAAATTTGGCTAAGCATTTGCCGTGCTGAACTCGAAGAGAAGAATATCACAAAATCGGCACGGCGGCAAATTCAAAGCAGGATCCGCTGGTTGGCATGGATATGTATGAGGGAGAAAGGGGGGAGATGACCCTCCACCCAGAAGCTTCTTAGAAAATCTCAACCACATAGCCGCGGAGGGTAATGTGCGAGGTTCCTCGTGTGGGTTGCCCTCGAGTGAGGATCCGATGCATGCCTCTCGCTCGCATCTGCGATGTTTGCCCTAAAAAATACACCCTCCCCCATCTAGGGCAAACCCAGCAGCTATCTACTCTGAGGGGATGATGCAGGAAACTTGTCGAAATTCTCGGGTAATCTCACAATAGGACCTATATGATCACCCTCCCCGACTATCGGGGAAAATCATCGGAAGCCGATGGGATCACTGAGGCATGAAGAAAGCCGTAAGCTCAGCAAGACTGCGTGTTGCGAGAGGCGGAAGCCAAAATGGGAAACGGGAAATTGGATCGCCGCGGGCCATTGTCGCGGGCCGTCAAAAGAACATGGCCATGGCCGTGGCCATGGCTATATTTAATTGTTGTCGTAGTTCATATATAGTCACGATAATCCGGGGCCCGTTAGAATGCCGCGGGGATTATT
Organism: Multifurca ochricompacta; assembly: GCA_022496185.1. Classification (NCBI taxonomy): domain Eukaryota; kingdom Fungi; phylum Basidiomycota; class Agaricomycetes; order Russulales; family Russulaceae; genus Multifurca; species Multifurca ochricompacta. The sequence continues at coordinate 1,404 of WTXG01000023.1, read as the reverse complement.
ACGAGGATACGCGGGGGAGATAAAGGAAGCTTACTCATTCCTCCAGAGCAAAGCCTATCTGTCAGGGCATCGTTCGGGAACAAGCGAGGTACTCATAAACACGAAGCAGGGACAAAGAGCAATCGATTCATCACGTTGATCAGCACGTTGTCCAATTCACTGAGCTTTTCACCTTTTTATTCTTTTTACACAGCCATCCTAACACGTCATGCTATTGTAAATTTCATGTGATGCGACCAATGTGTGGACGTGGAGAAATGGCACTGACCATTATTGACCCACGAGTTCTCAGGGCCGCGGGCCATCTTTCGAGGGAGCACAATTATCTCTCTGAACCACTCTTCCCAATAAGCACTCGATGAACTTCTCTTCTGCCCTGCTAAACGTGACTAGGCGGAATTCGCGGCGGCCGTTACTAGTTGTTGTCTAATCCAGCTGACTCTTCACTTCTGCTCATAAACGCCGATAAGCACATACCCAAGGGGTCTTTGTCGTTTATAAGTGGAGGCTAGTAGGAGCGAGTCTCACGAGGCTTCAAATGAACACCCAAATGTCCATACTATTTGCCTTCCTCGCTGTATCGTCGGCGCTCTTAGTCCGTCTTTACATTCGTCGTCGCAGCTCATTTCTCAGAAAGCTCCGGGCACCGGAGTCTCATACCTTTTTGCTTGGTAGGCATTTAGGATACTCAATTTTAATGCAATTCACTCACCTAGCAACATAGGGAGCTATGGGGATTTGATTTACCAGAACGAAGTTGGAGACTGTGAGTTTAAATGGATGCGGCAATACGGCAGCGTCTGGCGTTCGAGTGGGTCCTTTGGTGTGAGCGCGGTTTTACCCGGTATCCTACCTGCGTTTCTGAACACAATCACAGCAAGATCACTTAATGGTAGCCGACCCAAAGGCGTTGCAGTACATTCTTCACACCTCCGGATATAATTTTGTCAAACGGCCGCCAGTGGTAAAAATTATGGAACTGATGTTTGGCAAAGGCATTATTTGGGCTCATGGTTCATTATTCATACATCGTTACGGCTCACACCTATTGACAGAGCTGCATTAGGTGAAACACACCAACGTCAGAGGAAGGTCATGACTCCGGCGTTCTTCGCACCCCAACTGAAGACATTCCTTTCGTTGTTCCAAAACACTGCCTCAAAGGTTTAACATTTACCCCGTTTTTATTGGCTCCGAGCTGACTTTCACCCGTCGTTAGCTTGTTCAAATATGGAAAGAGGAATTAATCACCACAGGCCCGTCTGACGAGTCAATTGTGAACGTGGCACCATGGCTTTCACGTACGACCCTCGACGTAATCGGAGAAGGTGCGCTCGTCGTCGCGGTTGTCATGTCCATCATTCTTATTTCGTTGTAGTTGGCTTCGGCTTCCAATTTGATTCG